>JAHMML010000009.1:2296675-2608191 GCA_020341155.1 Eciton burchellii
AGTTAAAGTTACGGTACCGATCTAAGTACTCATTTTAAAGCGAAAGTAAGATTAGATTGAGCATATTTTATTCATTGGCTCATTATATCTACAATAATGTTAAATAAAGAGAGTCCGGTAAATTTTATCTTGTATAAAATAAAATTCATACGATTAACAGTTCTTCATGAAGAAATTAAGTATTTTAAGAAAATGTCTTACATGCAGATATACATTATTCGTAATTTTAAAAACTTGAAATCGGAAAATAATCATCACACAAGATTTTGCAGTCGAGTAAGTACGAGTAAGTCTTGAAAAATTCATATTAATATTCATTTCGATTGATATGTTAATACCATGCGTTTTAATTATATCATACAAGTTATAGAATAATTTGGTCATGTTGCGCATACATGCCACCCATTTACTATTGTTCGCAAGGCCTTCCTTATGAGATAAAGTTACGGAAATAAAATGAATCGAGACAACGATATCTAATTTTAGTAACTTTGTCTAAAACAAAGTCTAAATTTGACATTTCATTCTGTTATTATCATTTCACAAATAGATCTTATATGTGCAAATATTTTTTTAGGAAATAACTCTTAAATAAACATCGCGCGAGAGAACAGAAATTATAAAAACTCTTTGTAAAAATCTGTTACAATTATGTAAAATTTGTGCTATCATTGGAATTTACGATTCAGTTTACGAAAGTTTACCGCCCTTACAAATTCATTAACCGTAAAATTGCTAAGTACGAACGAGTACGGATATCTACGTATGAATTTTCATAATCTTTGAAAATATAATTTCAGCTGTTAATGTAAAATGCTAATATAAATATCTTCAGACTAATTATATATATATATAAATTTTTACCTTTCCTTTTAGAAAAACGTTAAAACTCGATCAAAGTGATTTTATCGCACGTTTACCTTTATACATTGCAGTCTGAGCATTATTTTCTCTTTCTTTTTCTCTTTCTAATATTAAACCCGTTACATCATCACGAATATATTATCATATAATTATACAGTATTACAATATCAACATAATCAAAATAGATAATTAAATCGTTACATCCTTCGTTCGGTGATCGGTAAGGTCACGTGCTGCCCTATCCGCATTGTGTACCATCGGTCGCGCTCGGGCCGACTCGGTAGTCTTCGGCGCGAATTAAGAATCCAGTTTGCTCCCATCACACGAACGCGTCGAACGTGTCAGTGGGCAATTGCGCGTGAATTTTCATCTCGACTTGTTAATTTTAATACGCGGATAGTGTTAAACATTATGGAACCTCGTTTTAAATGACCTTGGCGAGGCTATTTTCCGGTCGCTCGTCCTCCGAAGTCTCCGGTTCAGTGTTTAATTTGCTAAAGTCGCGAGTGTTGGGCCGCTTTTCCAGGAACTTGAAGCTCCTTCCTCGGCGACTCTCCAGTAAGCTGGACAGCTTGAAATTCTCCCGTCTCTCGGCCTCCCAACGCATCCTCTTGCGCATTGTAAGTAAGCAACCTGCATAATCGAAGCATGAGCGTGTATTAATTCAATATCGCGTACGATATGCGTCGAAAATCTAGCTGGTAGAAGTCTGTGCAAATGGCCGCGAAATTCCAAAGTCACGCATGCGCAGTTGAGCTATCGCGTTGAATTGCGCATATCTCATCGCGCTACTGTTACTTTGCTCGATACCGATAATTTTTCGCTGATTCTTTAAGCTTCTTTAAAAAGAATCTTTGCTTTTCAAGATTCTTTCCCTTCTCTCGAATGATCATTCGAGAGAATTAAAATTATCCAGCCGAGTCGCACGAAGTTGTCCACTTTCGGACATAAGTACGTAATTCGCGTTCTGATATCTCAGGCGATATCCAAGTGAAGATATATGTAGAACATAACATAAATTTGTAGAAACGGTTTATTCACCGGTTATTCACCGATTTCATCCAATCGTTCATTTCATAAATAATTCGCGCTGATGATCCGCTTCGAACGACATTGCCGACATTGCGTTCAGCTTCAACATAAAAGCGCCGACGAAGGATTTAAAAAAATTTAAGAGGCACATAAGGATCAAATAAAAAGGTAGCAAATAAAAAATAAATTCCTCGTTAAACTAAGATGTATATTTTTGTTTCTTCTATTTTACGAACGATATATATATAYATATATATATATATATATATATATATATATCGTATATATATTTATTAATATATAATATATAAATATATAATTATATATAAATATATATATATAATATATATATATATATATGTATATTAATGTATATAAATATATATATATAATATATATATATATATATGTATATTAATGTATATAAATATATATATATAAATATACATATATATAAATATACATATATATAAATATACATATATATATATATATATATATATATATATATATTTATGCAAAATAATAATATAATAACTGCAAACGAGAGGTAGAAACTCGTGGATACTCGAGGATACGGTAGAGTAGCATCTACAATAAAGTGCACAAGCTGCAAAGATTCGGTGAAGACAACTCAACTGAAATCTCTGAAAGTGGGCATGTAACATAAACGTCCACGTAGTATTTACAGAAAGTAAACAAGAAAGTAAACAACTACATAAAATACGCAGTGCAGTGTATTTCTAAGCCAATGTCATCGATCGAAGCTCGAGAAAACTCAGATACATCAATCTGCTCGAACGCAATTCGAGAAACACATATAATAGGAACGTAATTCAGCTACTACGAATCTATTTACATTGTTTGAGATCTCGAAACGCGATCAACACAAGAGAGTAGCAATTGTATTTGGCCTCGCTTCACTATCGGAAGACCAAATCCATTTAACTACCGAACAACGCGCAAGCCACGAATCTCGAATCGATCGAAAGTAAACGAAACGAAATTTTTAATCACGCTGATACAATTGCAAACGCAGGCATGGACGGAAGGGACACGTTACTCCTCCTTTCTCGTTGCATTACATCACATTACAATAAATCCTGCATTTTATGCCTGTATTTTACGTTTTGTATTCCGAGAAATAAATTAAAATACATTAAAGGTTTCGATAAACAACAGGAAAAGAGAAGCAACCAAATGTAAACAAACGATTATGTCATCGTGCAGATTCTATATAAATGCGTGCATACTGAATGCATAATGCGAGCATAATTATAATCACAAACACAATCTCTCTCTCTCTCTCTCTCTCTCTCTCTCTCTCTCTCTCTCTCTCTCTCTCTCTCTCTCTCTCTCTCTCTCTCTCTCTCTCTCTCTCTCTCNTCTCTCTCTCTCTCTCTCTCTCTCTCTCTCTCTCTCTCTCTCTCTCTATCTATCTATCTATCTATCTATCTATCTATCTATCTATCTATCTATCTATCTATCTATCTATTCGACTAATTTTGAAAACTCAACAGCCGACTCGTCGTAATATCTTGTTCCTCTACCTCTTTTCTGGCACCTTGCTACAATGGCGGCGATAACGACGCATATCGTTATGAAGAAAACGGCCGCTGAACCGAGGCCTAGAATCAACTTTGTCATATTGTTCTTCTCGATATCGATGTCCTTAGTGTCAGGATGCACCAGGATCTTGGGTCGACGTCGTTTAGCAGATTGTGCGTCTTTAAGATGCGCGTTCACACCGGACTCATTTACACCTGAAAAATAGAGGGAGCAATACAACTGAATATCACAACTCATTAAGAACGTTGTTGAATTAATTAGATGAGACCGTTAGAATAGCATTAAAGATATGTTACAGACAAATTCTGGTTAATCAACGAAAGATCTTTTCGTTGAATCGCAAGTTCCATCTGACGTAAAATAGAAATGTGAGAAAGAGATTAGGCGCGATGACACGACGTACCTTGTAAAAATCTGTAGATTTTATGATTATTTAATTCTACTACGTATATCTCGGAAGCATCCTCCGTTACATAGAGATCGTGCGGGTTGCTCATAGCTTCCTCGGGTCCAAAGGTCGACAGCAGCTTTCCGGAATAGATGTCGAGCACAAAACCGCGCACTGGTACCGAATTAACGGTGAATTGATCAGGCCCGTTGACTAGATACAACTTTTCGCGAGCATAAGCGACACTATAAATCTTTATGCCGATCGCGGGATGGCTATATTCCTTGTAGAATGTGCCGTTGCTAGCGAAGAAACACGATATCCTGCCGTTTTCCCTATCGGCGACGTAAATGTAGTTCAATTCGCTCGCGAGTGCCAATGCGTGCGGGACGAGAAACGCGTTTGGAGGTGGCACTTGCGAATAGATGGGCTCTGAAACAAAATCAATCTTGGTTCAGAGAGAGAGAGAGAGAGAGAGAGAGAGAGAGAGAGAGAGAGAGAGAGAGAGAGAGAGAGAGAGAGAGAGAGAGAAAGAAAGAGGAGAAGAGAGAACCTTGATAACATGTTATAATTATCACAATTGTAAGGTAAGGTTTCAAATTTAAAGTTCTTGCGATATAGATAGTCGCAATCGAATTTGATTTCCGAGATGGAATTGCGTTTCTTACATATCTAGATTCAGTTCAACAAAATCTCTTGCTGATGGAACCGATCAAAGAAATTTCATGAAAAAAATCGAAATCGATTAGAAATCGAAATGACTGGAAAATGCTCCAATTCAGAAAGCTAAATCTAAAGTAAGATATTAAGCTCGTGTCGACGCTAGTTTCGTTACCTCCCATACCCCAGTGTCGTCCCCAATGTAGGATCCGCTCGCCCTTCTTATTGAATTTGATTATCCTGGAATTGCAATAACCATCGCTGACAAAGAAGTCACCATTGCTGTGCACAGCGACGGCTGTCGGCTTGCAAAAGCGCTTCTCGTCGTTCCCAGGAACAAAAGCCTCTCCCAGAGTCATCGATGGTTTCGGCATGATTCCTTGCGATTCCTCAGCGTGTCTCGCTACGTCCCGGGCATCGAATTTGAACACCTGATGCATCGCCACATCGGTAATCCAATAATTACCGGACTGATCAATGGTCAGGCCATGCGGTAGATAAAACATGTCCTTTCCCCATTCCGATATTATTTTGCCGCTGTTATCTAAGAGGATAATGGTGTTTTGTGCAATTGGCCCGTTATTTGGATCAAATTTATTCAAGTTGTCGAAGGTAGTAGATCCCCAAATACGGTTTCCGCGATGAAATATCGCGACATTTCCATTTGGATCCATGGAGACCGCCGATATCTGAGTGAGTTTCAGTTGCGCAGCCCAATGCGCGTCCCATGCTATATCTATGACAAGATTAAGAAAATACGCTATTATTCACAGATCTCTTCCGGCATTTCCGGATAGACATACTTTTATCAAAATTTGCGGTTATCTCCTCTCTACCGAGCTGATTATTGGCTCGTAGATGTAAATTGTCCTTTACGTATTGTTGCTCGTCTGGCTGTGCCAGGGATCCCTTCTCTCGATTCTCATCAGGATACTCCGAGTATTCATTCAGACTAAACCTGACATCGGGCAGATGCTGTAACACGAAGGGGATTTCTTATACATTTTTACGCGTTCTTTCTACGTCTACCAAAAAATTCTGCATTTCGCATCCGGTGGATGCGAGTAAGAACGTGCGAGCTCAATATCCTGATGCGCGAATCGAGATGATAAATATCGCAAGTAATCTCGACTGATCCTAATTTCTCTCATTATTCTACGATGATCGCTGTACGATTACCTGAACATTCGATACATCCTGCGGCGCTGCACCGGCACGCATGAAAACGGGAAGCAAGATCAAAACGGAGCGGACAGTGTCATATCGCGGATTCGTCATCGTTTCGCGAATCCGTCATCAGGCGCCCACGTGTTATCGGTTTATCCCGTCAGTATCCCAAGCACCGATGACATCCGCGATACCGGGCTACTTGTGGGATCGTCATAACTTCGCGGGCTTACAAATATTTCAGCGAACGTCAGCTGTCCTTTTTCGGAAAGGTAGCGTCACTCCTCGGTATGTTCGATCGCACGCAATGAACGACGAGCTGCCCGCCTCGGTGTCACTCGGAATGTCGCGACAAACGTTGCTTACAGCTTCGATCTATCGAAGGGCATCATTATTGAGAGACTCGGGACACGAACGCGCGTGCCGACGTGTCAAGACGACGCACATTTCCAACAAGTGGCATTAGACATGACGCCATAATGTTTTGGAATATATTTTACCGACGAGCGCACTCCGTGCGTTCCCTTAACTGCGATCGATAGCGTAGGTTTAAAACTGTTTCACGTTACATGCGCTTAAAGGCGCCGCGTGTGTCGTTTTGTCACCTCCACGTGGGGTGCCTTGCGCGTCAGTGAGATCTGTTTGGAAGAATAAAGATTCCAAATCAAAAAACAATTTCATCGCTCTTTCTTAACGTCTTCTTCATTTTTTGTTGTTGATACGATGTATTATCGTCAATCATATTCCCCGGATAGATCTTTGTAGATGTTTTCTAGTGCTTTGTTTTGCATTCCACCGTCTGAGAACTGTCTGAGAATATTGCAGCTTTAGCGTCACGAGGGAGCATTAAATCTTTACGTAGATCTTCTGTAACAAAACGAAGACGTTCGCTGAAGTTGCTTGATCCGTTAACATGCTTGATATATTAATTACATAATCTTTCGTACTAACGAATCGAGATATTCCGAATTCCGATATAACTTTAAATATAATTTACAATAACCTGATATTTTCAGAAAGGTATTGATAGCTATATTTAGTCGCAGCTATATTTATTAATTAATCAAGACTGACTGATAATATCTGTTCCCATTTGAGAATTCTCTCTATTTCTCTATCTCCCTTTTCTATGTCTCTTTATATACCCATTTTTTTCTTATTTTTCTTCGTATGTTATCATATATCTGTTTATATAAGGACAAGATAACGATCATGTTATCTTCTTAACCGATTTCAAACTCAACTCGTGTACGTATGAATTATTTAAAGAACTTATATTCATGTAATTCATACACGATTCCCTCTCTTTCCACAGATGGACTCGGAAATTCAGATTAGATCGAAATTCGCCCCACTTTCGCAGTCGCAAAAAAAGATACGCAAAAAGATACTGCGCGCGATCGTAGACATTTTTTCCTAACGCTTTCCTTTACGCTTCGGGAAATTTTCGAAAGCGCGTTTGTCTCTCGACAGTCGCGTCTTCGGTTTTGCATTAAGCGCAAAAATAGATTCGCCATATCTCACTTGTCTGCTTCCGCGTGCTGATCGTTGCGCGAATGAAAAGGTCCGTCATTCGAATGTTTCGCGGTCCGACACAGTCTGCATGACCGCCAGACGACGTCGCGCCGGAATTCGTCACGAGAATTTCCTGTGGCGTGCTTTCGTCTGGCAGAATCGAATTTATACCGTGGAATCAATGCAGTCTCGTTCGATCATAGTTTGCATTCCTTGTCCATCTTCCTCCCCCCTCCCCTTCCCTCCTTGGCATTCCTTCTCGTTTATTCGATCTATTCGGTCTGTCGAGTTGCATTTTCGAGATCAGATCAAGCTCGGAAACTGTTCTGCCGCGGAACAATAAATGCGAATATTCTTTGAACAAATCTGGACGACAGCTGCAAATTGCTGGACAAACGAGAAAAGGCGTTAATGATTCTCACACCGATAAAATAATTGTAATTTATGAAAGAGAGAGGGAGAGAGAGAGAGAGACGCGTTTATCGATCAGTTTAGATGCAATCAATGTAAGTTCAGCGACGCCACTATGCGGCGCGAATTATTCAATCTTATAAACGCGCTTTGTTCGCACAAATGACGCAACATCTCAAACAACGTGGATATCAGTAGATGGTGCCCTATTATATTCATTGTACTATCCCTGTCGTTTCGCTAAGTACACGCAAGATGCGTTGGAGTACTGTCGAGTCCTGACAATGGCGGTGCTCATCCTAGACAGAAAGCGTCGATTCCGCATTCAGAGCGTTGTCTCGGCGTCGACGCCGAGTTTTCACCTTAAATTGCAGACGACAGCCGGTTCTTTATTACGGTGGAAGGGAACGCGATTGTCAGCTGCTAACGAACATAAAGCGATGCAGGATCTTTGAATAAAAAAAAGAAGGAGAAAGGAGAAAAAAGGGAAGAGAGAGAGAACGAAGCATGTTCGAGAGCGACATCATCGAGAGCCCTTGTCGTCGTAGGACGACGAAAGGGTTTGACAATCGTTTGACAATCGCTTCATCCCTCTTTTCTCCCCTCTTTATTCTTTTCGCCTCTTTCCTGTCTGCGATTTATCTCCTTTTTTTTGTTTTTTTTTATTTGGAGAACGCGGTGCAACGGAAAAAAAAAGGAGAAAGAGAGAGAGAGAGAGAAAGAGAGAGTATATTTTTAAAAATGTATTTAAGGTATTTAGGCGTGGTTTCCTTGGGAAACAGAGAATTCGCTGCAGATCCACGTAGATTCATACGCATCCGATGAGAAATGTCCGACGAACGCATCCAGAAAGGAGCGTTGTCAAAAACACACACAATGCGCGAGAAAATTTCTTTCCGTTGTGTACTAGCGATTTCCATGAGTGCATTAACGAATAACTCTCATTTGTCGACGTCGGTATTCGTATCGAATATTCTGTCATTAGCAAAACGGATCGAACGTTTATCTAATTTACGCTGAAATTAAAATAGCCGTGTTACATACCATCATATACTATCGCGTACGATTCGCCGTACGTGCGCGTGCGTGTGCGTGCGTGACATGATTACGTAATTAAAGAGCCCGACACGATTTGCAGAAGTAATAAAAACGTCGTGTTATCGAATGCCGTTAGCGCTTTTAAATATCGCGCTGATACATGCGAATGGGCGGATTTTGTCGATTGGCAAGGAAAATCAAGCATGGACATGAGCGCGAACACACGCGCGATCGTACCTTGTACACGATCCTCGGGGGGATTCTTTAATCTCGGCCGGATTCGACGCATATTTGCGATTGGCCAATTCGCTTGCAGATACGGTTGCCTATTGCTTTCGGCTTTGGCCTTTAAATTTAGCGAAATCGACGCGCGATAGCCACGGCGGATAAACGGCCGATACGCGCTGTATCTGGCGTGCCGGAACAGAATGAGAAATAGCAAGCTGCGATTGCAGCAAGAGAGACGCATGCAAAGTCGCGTGAAATAACCGACATTTATTCAAATACACATAAGTATGCACAGCCGCAATAAAACGGAACGACGACTAGACGCGCGCGAGCGCGATTTAACAGCGTATTCGCCCGATTTTCCTCGGTTAACGAGTACAGCTTAGTATCAGCTGCTCAGATTTCCTCGATTACGAGGAGTTCTCTTCACGAAGAGGTATGCGTGAAGAATTCGCATTAGACTATTAGATCGAGATAGAAAGTGTCAATGACGTGCACTCTTGCGCGTGCAGGTCCTTTGACAAGGGTAGAAAGGAGCGAAAGTGAAGAGCAATCTGATTGACACCGCCGCTCGCAGTTAACGTATCGCGGCGCGCCGCGAAAGCGAAGGAGCGAAGCGCGAGTTTCGTCGATGAGCAGACGAGCGCAAAGAGCTCAATCGGAAAATAATTATCGGGCCACAATCGTAGATTCGCAATCCGGAATGATAGCATAAATTCCGTAGCAACGTCGGGATTCCATAAAGACAAATCGAGGTTCCTCGATGCTCGCAAATTTTCGCTCGATGCCACACAGGCGGTCCCGCTTTGAATTTTTCGGGGCTTTCATGTAGCGCTGATCCGATTCTCCGATACGCAGCGTCCACGTTAAAAGCGAACGGCGGTTCTAAACTAAGTCTCCTTTTTTCTTCCTTTTTTTTCTGCGGAGAGCGGAAGGTCGCGCGAGTTCGCGCGAATACGGATTCCTTTTGTCTCGCGATTCCGGCTGCCGGCCGTGCCGCTTTATGCCACGGAACAATATTTCCCTTCCGAATGTCGAGCGGTAAACGGAGAGCGTAAAAATGTTCGTTAAACACGCGCGTCCCGTCGCGAATATCGCATAAAATATTGTCGAGCTACGCAATGCGGCCATTATCTGCCGTGCTCGAAGCGCGCGAGTTATTTAAATTCGCTGCTGCGTCCTCGACGGAATCCTAACGTTGCTCTCGGAAAGACATGCACGTGTCGCGATTTAGCAGCGCGGCGGGGAACGATTTAAGAAACCGGCTGAGAAAACATCTCCAAAGACCGCGAAACGATTTTACTGTCGGTGAGGGGAAACGCGGTCGACAAATTCCACCCTGTCGCTCCGCCGTGAAGAAAATAAACGCCTCCCACTGTCCTTTGCTGTACCGTTAAAAGCGATTAATATATGCGGATGTACGCGGATGTATGCTCGCATGCTCGATGTTAATAATAAATGAGCCGAATGCGAGGTCGATCCGATTGTATGATGTCAGCGCGTTAAGACCGTTGGACGATTTGTTTTCGGGCATTCCTGTCATTCGTGCCAGTATTAACGTCAGCTACACGCATGGGAATGAAGAAGCGCGTGACAATTACAATCACGCGCGATTTCCCATGTCACTTGTCCCCCGCAAAACTTTGGATATTCCACTATTTCCAGTCCTTTGATATTTCACCGCATCACCGCGCATCACCGTGTAATTTTGTCAATAATTCAAACGGATGCGTCTGAACGGAAATCCACTCCCACTTTCAGCGGACCGAGCGCCAACGATACGTTACACGTTGAGAGCAACGTTATTTCCTCATGCTTTTTATAAATTAAAAGCTTATCGCGTGACGCGCCGACATCACGAGTCCCGCGTGTGTACAGAGAAAGAAGACAAATCTGAGAATTAGCGAGGATAATCCCTGAAATGTATCGTCGGGCGTAAACGCGCGGGGGAGACGTGGCGACGCGGCGGTAGGGGATAATAAAAGCATAACGTAAGCAAAGACAAAGAGTAGCAGTGCGAGTGCACGCTAGCGTGATAACGTGAAGGTCAGAATTTTCTCCCCCGCAGAGAAATTAACAGGATGCGCTCTCGCGGTAGAGAGAGAAGGCCGGTTATTATATGCCGTGCCGTGCCGTGCCGTGCCGTGCCGCGAAAATTAATTACAAACTCCGCCGCGCCTTCCGCAGCGGCATGCAAAAGTGCCGGGGCGGAAGGCGCAGGCGAGAAAAAAAGAGAGAGAGAGAGAGAGAGAGAGAGAGAGAGAGAGAGAGAGAGAGAGAGAGAGAGAGAGAGAGAGAGAGATGGAGAAAAGAGAAAAGAAAAAGGACCTGCGCGTCCCGGAGAACTCCTCGCGTCCGCGCGCGTGCATACGCGTTCCCCCCTCTCTCCCGCATTGGGGATATCGTTTCGGCGTGTTTACGATGCGGAGGATGGGCTAGGGGTTGCAACTCCTGCGTGCCCTCTGCTATCCTTAACCACGAGTAAGGGGAGCGCGCTGCTGGGACTTCGATGAATAATTCGTTGGCGTTCCGCGTTTCCGCGGCAGTTTACGCGCGCGTGCCCGCGCGAGGCGCGAAAGTTTTGTCAAACTGGCCGTCCCCGTCGCGAATACTTACTGACAATTCGCGCTATTAATTTCATTACACCCCTGCAGGACTAATTACGACGTCAATTATGTGGGACCAACGCGAAAGAGAGGGAGAGTACAGCACGTCTCTAATTTCGCGCTTCATCGTCGACACGGTTCGCGATTCATCGCGAATGAGCTTGGAGAGTTTCGATAACATATCGTTTTAGGCGATCAGATACGTTCAATTGACGAGAAACCGTTCTTGGGAAACAGAAAGCCTCTGAATTTCCTCTCCAAAGTCCGCCTTTAAGGATTTATCATCGCAGGTAAAATTTCTTAAATTCCGTCTCGAATGGACGAACTGAACGAGAAATCAAGACTTTGGTGCGCTTTCCGCTCTCTTCCGACCCCGTCAGTGTCAATACATGCTTCCGCATCCCGCGTATCATTGCGCATCCAAATCTATCGCTGATGTCTTTCTCTGATAGCAATTTTCGCGGGACATTCGCGAAGTAACAGCTTCAAGGATGCGACGCATTGACTCTTTCGCCGACCCCGCTGCAACCGCGAACGCGTTGGATTAAAATAGAGATCCGTCGACGAGGGTGGTACACCCCTTGTTAGACAGACCGCTTGTATCGGGTTGCACTCCGCTGCTGGAACAAATCGCGCGCGCTTAAGAGATGGATCGCGATCGCTCGGCACACTCGTCCTCCTTAACATCTCATTTAACTCTCAAATGCACTCGCGAGATTTGGAAAGTAGCGTAACCAGTTTGGGAAATTGGCGCGCACGCATCTTCCTCCATTTCCTCTCCTGCGCACGAATTTCCCGCGACTTTCCCGCCAACATGACGACAATTCTCGTATCGGTAAAGCTGGATGGTCGTTGGAGCGCTCTATCACCCTGCAATCGTATTATTATATAAAGAAAAAGAAAAGTAAAATTATCGATAAGAAGCATTTAGTTCGATGCTCCTTTCGCTGCGGAAGCTTGATAATGACGCAACTGCCCCGCGTTACGGAATATTCCAATTATCCTATGAGATTCTTTCCGTCCGGACTCGCAGCGTTTCATAAGAATTTCGGCCGAATTACATACAATGGATGAAATTCCATTATGCGCGAGCCGGCGCACTTGTAATCAGTCTCGTGACGTTCTCTGTAACTAGATGTTACCGGGCGAGATAACATTGAAACACGCCTTACGGACGACACTACGTCAGGCGACGACGACGACGACGACGATGACGACAAAGATGTAACATTCCGGGGAATATGGGTTACACTTGTCCTATTCCCGGCGTGTCTTCCCTCGGCACGTTGCCGCTGGTAATGGAGAGAGTGGTCAGGCCCGAATGAAACTGCAGATCGCATTCGCTCGTCGTCGTCGTCCTCGTTCTCGTCCTCGTCGATCCGCCGATCCGCAAACTAACCGACGCGCGAGTAATGTATATTGCATCGAGAAGCGAGGGAGCTATCGGTTCGCTTGGTCGCTAGTTAATCGCACGCTGGTTAATCCGTCGTTAGTCGATCGCTTGAAAAATGATGTCAAGATGATCGGCACCGCGAGCGCACGCGTCAGCGAGATATTTAGAAGGCGAGACAGAGACGCGATTAATTTTGCGAGAGTCTTTATTGCACGAATCAACGAAAGAATGAGAATAAGAGCGAATTCTTTATATTTCGCTTGCAGCAAAATCGTGGCAGAGAGAGAGAGAGAGAGAGAGAGAGAGAGAGAGAGAGAGAGAGAGAGAGAGAGAGAGAGAGAGAGAGAGAGAGAGAGAGAGAGAGAGAGAGAGAGAGAAAGGAAGAAAAAAAAAAAAAAAGAAGAGAGAGAGAGAGAGAGAGAGAGAGAGAGAGAGAGAGAGAGAGAGAGAGAGAGAGAGAGAGAGAGAGAGACAAAAAGAGAAGCGAATTCGGCGAAGGGCGGTCGTGTTTGTTTTTGTTTTTGAGGCATTCGGTGCGCCGGTTGTCATGCAAAATTATTGCTCTTCGTTGTTATTTGCGCAAGGACACTCGAGCGACATACACACGGCGAGAGAGTCGTCCTCGCATTAGCTCTTGAAAAGCGATCGCGCGAGTGTCGGGAAATGTTAAATAGATAACTCTTCCTGTCTCTCGCTCTCTCTCTCTTTCTCTCTCTCTCTCTCTCTCTTTCTCTTTCTCTCATTAAAAATTAGTATCGCGCCGCGTTTGACTCGCTACATACTCGCCAATAATCGCGGATGCGATATGTAACTGATATTTCTCAAAGCAAGCACGCGGCGATGATCGTTGATTTAAAACTCTTACTTTGGTGCCATCGAGAACCGAAGCGTTAATGGGAATTATTCTCGTTTTCAGAGCCGGCGATGAAAGTGATAGGGCCTCTATGAGGAAAAATGTGCACACTGGGAGTATCGCTCATCGTCGTCGAATTCGCTGAAAATCAGTGCGCGTTCCTAACGAACTCGCGAGTATTCCGGAAGCCGGAAAGTCTATGTTCCCGCGCAAGTGTCGCGAGTGGTGAGAAGTGCGGTTTTCATTCGTGAGTGCTACGAGCGAGGAGCCACTGATGGAGGACTACTGAGGGGAGGACGAAGTCCGGGAGAGACATCGGGTAACCTCCGAGTTGCTGCGAGGTGAGCAATTGCATATATAGACACTGTATAAATAGAGCCTCGTGAAATGTCAGCCGCATGACGAAAGAGAACTCTCGATATCGAGAATAATAAATCGCGGAGCGGGCAAGCGAGCGAGCATGCAAAAAGCGCGAGTTTCCGCTTGGCCGGACAAAGGCGGATCGTGGAGCTCGCGTTCCTCGTTTCCCTTCCTTGGCTTCCTCTCATCGTGATCTTTGACATTCGTTATTTGTCGGCGCGGCGGGGAGTCAGTGCTCGCTTTGACGCAACGACTGGAACAAGGATCTCCTCTCGAGGTACGATGAGCGTAATTGTGCCGCGTCTATAATGTGCCGCGCGTCGCTTTAAATTCGTTTCAAGCATCAATATTTCATTAATTAAAGGCAGTAGTCGAAGTGAACACCGGCGTGTGCGTGCCTGGGGAACGGCCGGTTCGTTGTACACGTTCGATGTCTGCAACCTCTTATAGCGAGGTCGAAGTTAATTAAACAGATCGCTTAGAAATCACGTCTGCGTTCGCGGACGTAATCGCTGAATAGGTCAGAATCGCGCGTGCGCGATTAGATGCACTTTGACCTTGCGATCGAGGAAAACATCGCGTAATTACGTCGAAGACGCGAGTGCGGGGAAAAGGCGTGACGAATCAGGCGGCTGCAACACGCAACGTCTCGTGTAATGTATTACAATCGGACATCGATGCCAAAGCCGGCCTACTACTGTGTCCGGTTTGCACCAACCGAGCCCTTCCGCAAGCGAAATTATTCATTAGCCATTTGCATCCTGTGTGTCGAGGTGGCTTACGGTAATCCGGCAAATATTTCCTCCAAGATCCCAGAGAGCAAAGCCGCGCGATCATACCGCACAAACATAATTTTTTCGCTAATCATTAAGAGTTTCGCTGCATTATTCAAAATTGTATGAGCGAGCGGAGCTGGATGCCGCTTCTCGGCTTCGGCCGAATTATTAATGTCCCCGATGCACTGAGTCAATATTGACGATCCGTTGAAGAGGTTCGGAGGCGGAAATGCTCGAGCATCGTGCAATTGTCAAATAAATGATACGGACGTTACATCGACAATCGGACATTACTCCATACGACGTTAATTATTTTTTCGATAATTGTGACGAGCCGCTTAACGACGGGAATTTCACGTAAAATGGAGATACATAGCTAACGCAAATCCAACGGATTACGTAGTATAGATCACAGGTATAGCCGCGGAAATAACGGAAATAACGTTATAACACCAGGAACGAGACGTCTAATATCGACCAATCTCGCAGAAATACCGCGCTCGCGCGGCGGCTCGACACGACGCACGGTCGCATTTAACCTTCGCGGCCTAGGGTAGCTCCTTGTAATCCGGGTGCGGGGGTAACGTTACGCCGAAATGTAGGTTACAGTCTCATAAGTACAGGTCATGAGACTCCGAGGTCATGTTAGAGCGCCCAGGGGCGCGGATGATGCGGGTGCGGAGCGTGAGGAAGCCGTGAGGCCGCGCGAGTGAAGGGACGACGACGACGGAGATGAAAGGGGGATGAACGGTGGATGTGCAAGAACGAGGAAGGAGGGACGAGGAGGAACAGGCGGGCGAGATCGAGCGGGGGATTGGAACGGCGATGGGGGAGCGACAATACGGAGGCTGTGTCACGTCCGTGTGTATAAATGCGCGGTGTCTGCCGCCGTTGCTGGAGCCACGCTGTCGCTGCTGCGGCATCGATCCGACCACTCGCAACGACTTTTTGTTGCGCGGAACTCGCGCACCGAATGAGACCTTTAACCCGAAAGCCGCCGTAACTGGCTTTCGGCCGGAGAAAAATCGTTGGATCATCCCTCTCGTCACTTTGCGCCGAGCGGATGGACGCGCGAATGAGCGTCGAAGGAGGACGTCGAATCGTGACGCGCAGTTGATGAGCGAGAATGGGAGGAGGGAGAGGGTTGATATTTAATATTCGGCAAATTTTCGGATTTAAATATTATATCGCTGCATCCGATGGTATCGCATCGCAGCATAACTCGCGAGCGATAAAGTAACGATATCGGACGATATCGAAGGATAATTTAGTTTTCTTTCCGCGCGATACGACCGCGCGCGATGTGATGATTGCTGTAACAGATAATGCGAAAAATAAGGAATCACGCTGATAACATGCTAACCAGATTCAAGACGGCACGAGATCGGATGAAACTGAATCAAATTGAATCAATTAGAACGTATTATTGTCATTGCGATAATGTGTTAAGTATATCGTTAGCGGTAGCACGCATTGAAATAATAATTCCATTGCATTTCTGCGTATCGCGCGGCAAAGATAAAGAATTACGAGAAATTGCGACGAAATTATGATGATAATACGCGCTCTAGTATTAGATGTCATAATTCACTCGCGCTAATTTAGGCACACGCGGAATCTGTGTATCTTACGTAATTAGAGAAATAAAGCGGATTGTCGCGCGACTCGTTTACCTATTTACGGAAATCGAATTATGCGCGAGCATTGCCGTTGGTCGAAAACTCGATTCGCTAGATGCCGTGATTGGTTCGTGCTTTGACTTTCAGCGATGCGCGCGCGCGCGCGCGCGAGAAAGAGAGAGAGAGGGAGAGAGAGAGAAGCCGGCTCGTAGCACGTAATATAACGGGATCTCATTCCTAGTTTATTGCTGGGATTAAACGGGCTTTGGTTATCTTAAACGCATTTTCAAAAGAAAATTTATATACTGCGGTGCGATTTTTCTGACGCATTTCGCGTTGCTCACGTCGCTCAGAGTCGATGCGTTTTCGTTCGATGGTATCAAGAAAGATTTCCTACGCAATCGATTCGAATTACGGATAAAGCATTTACACAAGATTGTGATAATATACTTTTTCGGAAACAAGTAACGAGTAATTAAGCAACGATCATTATACCGCCGCCGTCCAATTGCAGGATTTACATTTCAACTTTGTCAATCCGGCAAGCACGGGATTCAATTATACGTTATAATTTTACGGTATTCGCGCCGGTGTCCGTGAATGTTTATGCAAATGACGCGTTTAAAATACGCGCGGCATCGTAATGCATCACAATGTGCCGCGGTGCTCCGTTAATGCTACTTTTACTACGCAACAGCGATAAATCTGGATTGAAATAACGACAGTCGCATCACAGTTGCTTCGCGTTATTAGTCGCTCGCATCGCGAGGATAATGGCGTTTATGTGTCGCGAATTGCCATTATAGATCTTCCTCATTTCGCCGGTGCGTTTTTCTCTTTCCTGTTTTTTTTCTCCCTTTCTCTCCTTTTTTCTCTACATCTCGTCCTTCTCGTCATTCTCGCTTCATCGTGCGCATTTGTGTCGTTTATACACTCGCGATATACACCGCGGGCATAATAAAATCCCTCGTTGCGTCTCGGAGCCGGTCCATTCTCGCGCGGGATAATTTGTCAGCGGAAACTTGGCCGGGAAGTTAGAAATTAGTCCGAGGCGACCTGACCTACCGAACTGGGCCAAGTTGTTCGCGGATTTTTGCGTAAGTTCGCGCAAGTTTGCGCCGTCGTGCGGTCGCTTTGTGGCGGTCACCGCTGCTAAATGTCGTATCGGAAAGTATTTGGCGTGCTTGCATCCGCCGCGAAATATCGACAATGACTCGGCACTGAGATAAATTCCTCGGAATAACTGCGTCCGTAATGGCAATAATTCCCCGCCTCCTCCCCCTCTCTCTCTCTCTTCTCTTCTCTCGACAGCGCCTCGATATTAAAAGTTGCCGCTCCAACGATGCAACTCGTACAGACTGGATAGACCGACTGACGTCAAATATCCGACGAACGTTGCCTGCTATTTGCAAAGCCCGGCAATTTGCGGAATGTCCGAACGGATAATATGCTTTAATTGTTAAAACGCCGGGATTAGACGCGGCGTTATATAAGCCCGGCGGCCACGTAGATCGGCGGTCGTAATGCGGTCGTAACGCGAAATTCAGGATTACACCGGCGGCGGGGAAGAGTTAGATAGGGGTAGATAGGGGTAGGGAGGGAGGGGGGGGGGGGGGAGGGAAATATTATATAATTAACCCGGGGTGCACCCGGGCGCGCGTTTGATCGCGTGTTACACCGCGCGGTGCGCGCACCCTTTATCAGCCACAAAGCGTGCGTTAAACTCAGACTACGTACCAGACGGCCCACCTCGGGGTATGCTGATGGGTGGGGGTGGGGGTGGGGGATAACTTCCGCCGCCCGAGCGGAACTTGGCGACGAGTAAATTTGTCGACCGTCGTTCCGCCAATATTTGGCGGTTCGGATGTAACAAAGTTGTGTAAAAACTTTTGTCCGACCACCTTTGCGCTACCTTTCATTTTCGAGCGAAACGTTTTGCAAACGCCAGAAATGATTCTAGAAATGTCACCATCCGTGCGCCTTTTACGTAGTTTTCACGTTCCCGCTATTTTTCCGGTAGAAGATAAAAGCGCCTAAAGTGCAGCGACAAAGGTGCGGCCGACCTTTCCGCGGAGAAATTACTCTCAGCCTTTTAAAACCTTGATCTCTTCCATTTGATGCGCGTCGCGCGTTGTTACTCGCCGATAGACATGGCTAAATGATTTGACAATCGCAGTGTCCGCACTTTGCACAGAGAATAACATCAAGAAGAAACGTGACGTTGATATGAATAATATTAAATGTCGACGAGATGACGTCGTTGTTTGCGTTGGTCTCCCCTCCCCGCAAGTCTTAGAACACCGAATTACACGCATCGCGAGAAATTGTCCCGCACGAGTGGTCCAGAATCGTCATCCAGATCTGCTTCTGGACCATTTCCGCTTCCCTCGCACGCCGCGCCGCGTCTCGACTCGCGCGAGATTTCGGCGAGAGTCTCGCAACCGCCGAGAAGGATCACCGGCGGAAATTCACTTATTCGGACGACCCGTTCTCTTATGAGAAATCCAGCGCGTGTGCTATCAACGGGATACAACGAACAATGGAGCCACTTTTCGTGGTCACGCGCGCGCGCGGAAGTTTCACCTGCGCACGTGCCCGGCCGCATATCGTACTCGCCAGGGAACACACATTGCGCGTATAATGCCGCCGTTTATGCCGCGCACGTGCCTGGAACAGCTGCATTTTAAAATCGCGGATTTCACCGACGCGATTTGTCAAGGAAGGCGCGGGCGCGCGCGCGACAAGCCGCTCCACCCTCTCGCGCCATCGCGAGATCTCCTTCCGCTCGCGTCCGCATTGACAGCGCCAATTCCGCCTTGCGGAGGCAATTGGTTCTTCGTCACGACGACGATTCCGCAAGGAACTTCGAGCGGCCGGAAGAACACGATCGGAAATTCGCGATGGCGAGCTGATTTCATCTCGAGCGTCATGGAAGCGTTGTAATTAGGTCGATTAGCGGCGAGACATCGCCAGAAAGAAAAAGAATGCATTTGGCTGAACGAGATCTTCTTGAATGGCAAGCGAATACAGCGATTGACTCTCGAGAATAGCTAGACAGTTTGCTACAATTTCCTCACTCTTGTCTGTTATTGCATGCAGCTCTTAAATTCGCTTAATCTTTCGCGCAACGCTACTTGATGTATCGCTAGTTTTGCGTCCAGCGCAGTCTGATTCCGCACGCAATCCACGAGCGAATTGTCAGGCGAACTTGACGTCTCGCGATCGTTGTTGCAGCTCCTCGTATCCGGTTGCGTTTCGCCTTGAGTACCCTTGAAAAAACGTTCTCTCTGAACCGTGAATCTCATTCCATTTGCATATGCGTGCGCGTTAATGCAAATTTCTGATGCAGATTCGTGCTTTCTTGCAGATCCACTTGACCGTGCAACCACGTGGAACAACTAAACTGAACTCCTGGCCAGGTCGGGGGATGGCGGCGACGAACAGCGCTCGTGGTTGCCAGCGTACAATCGGTGAGTATTTTCCATAGAAACATTGTTAGCTCACGCATTCGTATCGCTGGACGGGGATCGATGCTTGGCACGGAAAGCATCGTCGAGTTGATCCCCGCCGCAGCGCTGACCACAATCGCATCGATAGCTTCAGATTGGCCGCGATAAATCCCGAGCTTGGTTCATCGGCGAGTCGCAATAACGCGATGAGCCATTTTACTCACGAATTACCACATTACTTATGAATTATCGCATTGCGATCGATCGGCGATGCACGCGACGATAAGCTACGCGCGAGGTGTGACCGATATATGCCTCTCGCCGATAAAAACGCGAGATCGATCGCTGCACCCGCGGCGTCCGGTGTTCCCGTTCGTTTTGCGCGATCGAAGCGTTCCCGGAAACCGGAGCGACTTACCGTCACTCATAAATAAATGGAGGAGACCTTCCGCCGAGCGAGCGAAGACCTCCTTTGAACACGCGTCGTCGTCGGGATTTAACACGGGGCTGTCTCACTTTTTCCATTCTGTTCTGTGCATCCCGCTGGCAGCAAAGGAGCCGGGGAGGGAGAGAACGGTGAGATTCAGGCTCGCGTTTCACGCCTTCGTTCTGCGATGTCTTTCCGTCTTTTTGTTTCCGTAAGGCGCACTCACCGTAATGCACGGTGAGCCGTTACCGAGCGCGAGGCCTTTCATTGAAATAAATATACCGGAAGCGGCGAGACGGTTTTATACGGAACTTTGGGTGGGTGGRGSGGAGGGGGGGGGGGAGAGAGGCTGCACTTCTTCCGCACTCGGGGCGTTTATCTCGCTCCCTTCGTGACGAGACAGCTCGCGCGAGAGTGCTCCGGGGAGCACGTCAAAGACCTTAAAACGTTTCGATTTCCATGCGGTGTCGCCCCCTCCATTCCTCCCCCGCCCTTCTCCCCCTTCCCGTACGCGCTTTCAGGACGAGGAGACGCCGTGAGCCTTTCCTCGTTTCGGATTTATTCGCGTGCTCCGAAATCGAGCATCTTGTAATAAACGTGCTTCTCAAAGCTGACGAGAAGCTTTGTCGAAAGCAACTTGAATTATACGTGGATGGAATGCGTGATATTATCGGATTCGATCGTTTTCCTTGGAAAAGAGAGGATCGAATCCCCGTTTGGGACAGTTAACGTTTCCGGATTGTTAATGTTATCCAATAGCACGCGACGATTCGACGTATCTAATTACTTCTTGGATCTTCTTTTAACGATCGCGTAACTTCGCGGTATACTTTTGAGACGAGTAATAGCGCCAAAGGATACAAGGCATTAAATTATGCGTCTCGCGAGGGAACATTACTTATCAAATCTGTTGCAAAGTATCGTAAAAGACTTTAACGTCAGCTTCTTAGTAGACCAAGCATTCTCTCAGACTTGGCTAATTCTCTCTCAGTCTCCACCTCTCTCTCTCTCTCTCTCTCTCTCTCTCTCTCTCTCTCTCTCTCTCTCTCTCTCTCTCTATCGTGAGATCCTCTTGTTAGAAAGTGTCTTTCATTATCGACATTATATCAAAGCTTTCTGACCGTAATGACGCGCAAGCATGTACGCACGGAAATGATAATGGACATTTCGTGATCGCGCGTGACGTTACGTCGCGCGATGAAAGCGTATTTCCAGTTTTGAGATGCCAGATCCGCTATACCCGTTTGTATGTCTATTATCTAGAATTTGCCGTGATATTATGTTATCTGGAATTGGCCCTCCGTCTTAACGGATCATCGCAACTGCGCTTCTAGCTCGCCGATTTTTCTTCGCTTCTCCTGCAGCTTCAGCGCTTTGGATGGCCGATTTAAAAATTCCGCAGATTACCGCAGCTCGAATATATGGAATACGCCGAGAAAAGTATCTCGCTCTCGCGAGGGATGCTGCCAATTAATCAAATCACGCTCGCTCATTCATCGGTGCAACGCGCACCGCAACATGCAGCGTCATTAATGTGACGCGTAATTTTTCCATCGGCAAATTCTTGATCCACTCTATTTCGTGCTTCTCGCGTTTAATACATTACCCGATACATTATTATTCTATTATGCTCGCGTGTTCGCGCGTAATCCGCCAAGTGTCGCATCGATTGTTCGCCGCGCACGGGACATTGTGCCGGTTACGTGCTGCACTTCAGATCAGGCGTGCACGCTCGATGCAACGTTTCGATTAACATCCATCAAATACCGAGCACTCAGCACGCGGCGCGATAACGATCTCCTCGCGTCGTCGATTTTTCACGCGTTGACGACTTTCCTCGATAATTGTCGCCGGCTGTAATGCGCGCGGTTGGATTTTTCCAGCGCCGGCCGCGCGGATCAGGATAATCTATATTGAGCGGCAAGGGGGAGGGAAGGGGCTCGCGTGCTCCGAAAAACCATATTTATTGTACTGTAGCCTCTCTCTCTCTCTCTCCCTCTCTCTCTCTCTTTCTTTCTCATTGTCTTCCTCATTCTATCTCGCCGATAACGATAATCGCGCTTATCCGCCGCGGCATCGCGATAAATGTCCGCGAAAGAAAATCGCACGCGAGATAGGCGTTTTCTTCTGGAAATCGGGAAAGCCTGTCTGTCTCTCTCCTGTCTGCAATATTTGTAATCTCGTTATTGTCGCCGTGACTGTATTAATAATTAACATGTGCAACATTTGTGCGTACTTAACATCGCGAAATTAATTCGTTTCGTCGAATGTTTGGCGCGATTGAAAAAGTTGTTGGGGCAATTTAAGTTAAATGATTGCATTCAGTGCGATGCAAAACGCATACGAAATTCGCGCAAATTGGTTAACGCAATTTCATCGTTGACTCGTGTACACGTACCCGTGACTGAGTACGAGTCGTTTACTCTCGCCGCAATTTTTCGCTGAAATGACGAGGCGAAAGGTTTTAAATGTCCGTTGCATTCCCGCCGAATTCTCAAATGCATCCCACTGTATCGATTATCGCCCTGTGATGAAGCTACTTTCATCTATCCGCCAATGATTTAAATGTCGCGTACAATCACGCACGAGTTTCGAAATGAAAAGAAAAAAAAAAAAAAAAAAAAAAGAAGAAAAACGAGAAAGGAAAACAGAGAAGAGAAAAAAGGCAGATTAAATTACGCTTCTGAGCGCAACGTGTAAAACAGATTTGCTTTACATGCGTGTCACTCCTGCTGTGGCTGTTTCATCGTGCAAGACGGAAACACAGATCGGCTCTGAAGCGTTTTTAATATCTGCGATACGTTTATTTCTGTCTTTTCGTACAAACTCCCTGAAATATATCAAAAGCTCTAAGTGAAGTGGCACAAACCTCACACACTTGTAGCAGCGAATGCGTACACGGAAAACAGCTACGATGAAATTTGTGTTTTCCCATGAAGAGGTGATTTTCCCTTTTGATCAATACGAATATACCATTCGCCGAGATAGGGCTCTCGACGAAGTCTCCCTCTCCTCCCGGATTTTATTTCAACTCCTCCGAGACTTTGTAACGATATTTCTCACTTGTTTCGCGTGTGAGTTAGAGTTCATTAAATACGAATTAATTGCGGAGAAAACTTTGCGTCGCTGTACGTATCATCGCCGAAAACAATCCCCGAGATAAGTCAGGCCCCGCTGCTCTTGAGATGTACATCGCCCGCATAAAGCGAGGACTTGCGGTTGAACCGCACCGGCCGCAGCCGGATTTCGGCCGACTGTCGCTACGCGAGCTTCTTGATATTCCCAATTTTCGCGTCGCCTCGCGTTACGATATCCCCAATTTGCGTATTTGGCGGTCGCTTCGCTGGTGCTTGCCTCATCTAAACATTGTCACGCCATGACACTCGCAGTAGCACGCTTTTCATTAAATGTCGTAACATCGAGCGGCATAAAAGGCTTTAATCAATTATGAAGAGCGCGTAAAAACGCGCGCGTAAAGCGCGACACGCGTTTTCATAACGCGTTTTCATGACGCCACTCTCCGAGTTTGCTCGTTACTTTTCGATTCATTGCGCGACTTTTAATAACGTATCGTTCGAGAGCGACGGAACTCCCAAATCCGCGTTGCCGCAATCCCGCACGGTTCTGGAGCGCGAAAGAAAGAGCGCGAGAGCAAACCGTGACAGCAAACGTAAACCAAATTACACATCGAGTGACGGATGGTGGCGACGGTGCTTCGCCGCGATTCCCGCAGGGGGAGCGTGACGCAAAACATTACCGACCCGAAAACAACCCCCGCGAATCGCGTATCCGCGACGCGTGCGTCGCGCCAGAAAACCACCGCGACAATATTATCGCCGTCTTCTTCGTGCAGCAGCATCCCTTCGGGGAAAACAGAAAGAACACGAGTCACAGAAGCGGTCAAAGTGGCGTGTAAAGAAACAAGAAGAAAAAAAAGAAAATGACGAGAGGKAGGAAAAAAGATGAATTCGACCCCTGTTTGATCGTTGCAACTTTACGGATTACGCCTATCCTTCCAGCCCCTCCTCTCCCCCGTCTATCCGCCCTTCGCCCGTTCGGTTCGCCGTCTCTCGTCTATCCTCCGTGGCCCTTCCCCGCGCCCCGTGCCTGCGTCGTCGACGCGGCGTTACCATCCCTCCGGGCGGCACTTTATTCCACCCTCGCCTCGACGTGAAGTGGGTGGCCGCGAGGTCGATGGGTACCACGCGGGACGAGTAGGGGCGCGACGGGGCGATGTGGCGGCGCACCGTGGGGGTTGAGTGCGGCGTTCTCCACGGGGGTGGCGCGGTAACGTGGGTAAGCGAGCGCGCTCGGGTAGGCGACGGGGACGGGAGGGATAGGACGCGTCGTCTCCCCTCCGCATTCCCCACTTTGCCGCGCACCGCACGGGCGCCAACATCAAGCGCATTCGAGACGTTAAGGCCGACACTCGCGTCGCGCACTTCGGCCCGACGACATCGTCCGGTCATCGTAGGGACGCACGTGTCGCTGCAGGTACCCTGTGTGATCGAGCACTCCCTTCGTTCGCGGTTTCATTCCTCTCGAAGCCGACGCGAAAACGAACGCAGCATTCTTGTCGAATCGCGCACGATCTTTGACGATCGCATTTGGATCGAGAAGCGCCTTCTCGGTGAAGTTGTCGCCTCACATCCAGGGTGCATATCTGGATCCTCTTCGTCTTTGTTCCGCGTTCCTCTTCATTCGTGTGTCGCGCTCCTTGCATCGCGACACGTGCTTCGCGACGATCTTTATGTGCACACGGTGGCGCGCGGTGGCAGGAGGGTGAAATGTTCTCTCGACGAGATACGTAAGTGAGACCGCAAGATCAAAGAAGAACGGAGAGGAGAGAGTTTGTAATCCGCCTCGCGACAGGCTTGTCGATCGGTTCCTCGATGCACCCTTCGTCAAGAGGTGAAAGTCGCACGTGGTGGCAACTCGGCGATCTCTGACAAGAGCCCCGCGTAGTGGCCGCAAGAAGCTGCGCGACGTCGATCGATCAGTGGGAAAGGAGGGATCCAACGTCGACGAGTGTCCTCAATCGTCGAGATCGCCGACGACGACGACGACGAGGACAACTATGAAGAAATCTTACTTCGTCTTCGTGAGTACTAAAATTCCTTACGGTTCCGATGCATCCGCTTGTTAAGTGCGACGACTCGACGTCACCGACGAGAAGACTACTTCTTCAGCTTCTCTCGAGTCGGTTCTTCTTTTAATTTCGCTTGCCATTCTTTCCTTCCTCTTCCTTGATCGCCGTCACTTGGGACGCGATTGACGCGAGAGAGATCGGTCCTTCTCGGACCTGGACATATTTTATGCTCGTCCCGACTCTTGCTTGTTTCGCCAAGAAGATCAAAGACCGCCCAGCATCGCTTTAATCTGTCAATGGCCGCTGCGTCTTTCTCATTTCCCTTTGAGTGGCCGAAACTTTTGAATGCACTCTCGGGAGGTCAGACGGGTCTTGGTGTCCTTTCGCTGCACCCTCGTCCTCCACGCTCCGAGAATGGCGAAATTAACGACGTGACCACGTGACTCTCCCTCTCCTTGCAACGGAGGGCTGTAAGAGGAACGAGGTCAGTCGAGGTGCACGCGAGCCGACTGATGTCGATTTCCAAACTCTTTAAGGCATGTCGAGATACATAGGACCACTTTGGCTAATTTCCCGAGATCCCGAGATTTCACTTCGTGTCCTTACTTATCGCGGTATCGTCGCGCTGATATCGACGCGATCTCTGCCGCTGACGAGATCGCATCTCGAGATTGGCATCCGGTATAGATCGGGAAGGCCATAGTTGAAGCGGCGACTATACGGCGGTGTTCTATGCTTGTTCTCTGGCTGATCGCAGCAGAGAGTCGGTATTTTCTTACATTAGCATTTGTCAACTCATTTCTAAAGAATCAGAAAGACAAGATCCCCCGGGAAAATTTTTAAACCACTCTTTATCGCGCTTCCATTCATTGGATTGGAAGCTAATATCGACGCGTTTGACATCTTTCGTGAATAGAGTCTGCCATTAGTCGCGCGTATCTCGAATAATCCAGAACGGCGTATTTTGCTTAAGAGGAACATGGCAATCCTAACGGATGAATATTAATAGAGACAATAATCCAAACAGCAATATATGCAAATGACGAGACGCGGACTAGAGGCAATGCAACCGACCAACCGTCGAGCATCGCCGATGATCTGTCACGCGACAAAAGAAGAGGATTTTGTTGAGTGTGAATTTTGGGACATCTCCGTTTGATACAGGAGAAACTTTGCCGAAACTTAGCGAGCGAGCTGTATGCCGCGCACGATACAAACGAGGAGCTTTCGCGTTTCTTCAGCGAAAGAACTCGAGAGAGCGCGGAAGTAAAGTAAGCGAAGCAACGGCCGTACATTGCTCGTATTTTCGGTATCGCTGAGTTTCGGACCAGAGGATTTATCGTGGTGTACAACGCATTCATTGTTGGTCCGCGAGAGCTCGCCAGATCACTCGCGGACGTTGCTCTTGTTCCGATGAGTTTTAGCTTTCGGCAATGTGCACGAAATTCGAAAACGCGCGAATTATTATCGATCACAGATATCGTGGCGTTAAAGTCCATCGCGATGAACGTTTTCTATGCGCCGTCCGCGAGGGAGATCCAATTCCATGCGGGAGGTTGTACATCCCTAACGAATGGTTATGCGGAATATTGCCGAGGAAATTCAATCGGCGCAAGGTTGGACGAATCGAGTAAAGAGAAACGGCGCTGTTTGCGAATGCGCGCCATTTTCGTCGTCAGATGCGACGAAGTGACCGTTCGGTCCGCTCCCTTAAAAGGGTCTCGATGTTTCGTACTTCTGGGATATCTTGGCCGCGTTCTCCTGTATCTTGACGAGCATCTTGTTGCCTCGTACGAAATTCTCCGTCCTGCTCCGAGACGCGAGCTAAGCCGCTGGTGAAAAGGGAGCGGAGCGTAATCATAGCGGTATAATGCGGACAGATCCGTTGTCCTGATTTGCTTCCCTTGTCGCCGGGATTTTCTCACCTGCCGAAGGAGAGGAGGGTTAGAGCTCGCGATGAGAGGAAGCGAGAAGGTAAAATAGAGGAAGAGAAACGACGGGCGACTTTCCGACATGCTTCGGGCGTGCTTTATTACCTGTCGATTTTACGTGGCCACCCCCGAGAGCGTGGCTCTCGTCGATCCCGGGTCCCATTGTCGGGCCGCCTGGGGCCTGTCTTGCGGCCCATCCTCGTCTGTGTTTTTGTGATCGCCTTTTTGAACCGTATGCCTATAAAGAACTCACAAAAGACCGGCGCGCGGCTTAGCGCCGCAAACAATACCGCTGGAATGAGCGCCAGTTAACCGCCCACAAATCTTGGCGCGTTCGAGACGGACAACAATTGCGCGCGTATCGATTCCGGGATCTCTCGATCGACCCTCGCCCGCGAGATTTCTCGTGGAAGCATGTCCCCCGCGTGTCGTCCCGTTCGGGAATTGCTCTCTGTCTCTTTCTCGCGACGCGATTTTTGACAACAGTCATTCCCGAGGAACGCTCGCGATATAGCACGATATAGCGGGCCTCGCAATTAGCGTAAACCGCGCCGCTAAGCACGCGCTTGGAACTTTAATATTTTCGTACACGGGGGGGGCTCTTGCTTACTAGAATTCGCCGAGGCAGACAGCGGGCCGACGCGAGGGAAAGAGAGAAAGAGAGAGATACGACAGCGAATATAACAAGTTAGGTAATGCATCCTCCCGCGATGCACTTCCGTATAAAATAAAGCGGGTTCACGTTCCCGCGCGAAATGCTTGTTACATTTGCCCGCCGGTAAACGAAATGCGTAACGGCAAAACAGATTTTTCCAAACCTGCTGCCCTATGCTAATGATACGATAAATATTCCGTTTTGCCAGTTATCTCGATAACGCCATGGTCATTCCAATAACATTGACCATTTTGAATAATAACCCACGCCTCGCGAAAAATAAACGATGCGATTCTATAAAGCTACAATTGAATAATAAAATGCAACGAGATAAACAAGGCAAATATTCCAGAAAACGTCCAACGTCCGATTCCATTCGAATATTAATAATAATTTGTTAAGAATGCTCATTAAAGTTGCGCGCGTTTTAATATATGATGATACGCGAATGCGCGCGAATATCGTTTTTCCAGTCGCTTCTCTCTCTCTCTTTCTCTCTCTCCCTCGCTTCATCGTCCGAGCTATGACATCGCACGGCGTCATGAGCGCGAGTCCGAGAAAGTATCTTTTTTATAAATAAAATATACGACTCAATTATCCCGGAAATACTTCAGAACCTCGATATAGCTCCGTGTGTATATGAAAAGAAAATAGAAAAGATATTTTATGAAAAATCGCCGATTAAGAACCTGATGCTTCTCCCTTTGAGAGATCTCCCTTGCAGACTCACACTGTGCATAATTTTCCGCAACGTTTAACGACGACACCGCGTGCGTTTGGCGGATTACGTTTCTTTGACGTGAGCGCACACGCGTGCGCGGGAAAGCGGTGATTCTCGAAGGAGGAAAATGGAATCAATGAGCACTCGCCGTGGATCGGACGCCTGTCTCGTCAGAAGCGATCGTTGAAACAAGAGTGTCGTGCCGCGTTTCCCTCATTTATTCCACGGCACGTTTCAGCGCGATGTTGCGCGACAAACTCTTATCTAGCGTGCGTAAGCGATCGAGCCTACCGGGAACAAGCGTAATCCAGAATGAGGAATGTACGTAAGCCCGCTGGTGATTTCCTTCGCGATTTAACTCCGGCTTGTGCTAATACAGAGTCCTTGTTCGCGAAGATGATGTACGACCAGCGTAACAAGTGCATCGCGGAGAAGGAGCAGATAGGAGAATCGTTGCCATGCATCGACGCTATAGGTTCGACTGCCGAAAGGAATCCTCTCTTGAAATCAGTTTCCCGTTTTCTTGCCAGCATCGTTCCATCTTTCCATCATGCTAATACAGCATGTACGTACATCGGTACTGTGTTTTTGCACGTTGATATCATCGATACCGAGCTTCTCTCCGCGCGCTACGTTCAATTAGGCTCAAAGCAAAATTAGATCCAAGCAACTTAAAACGCGAGACTTCTTCTGCGCGCATTTTCCGCTCAGTCTCGCGCGCGTTAACGCGCTTGAGAAACGCGCTCGCCGAACGCTTCGGTGTGCAATGCGAAGGTCGATTGTAACGGCGCATTCTAAATGGTCCTTGCATCGGATCGCGAACCTGGAGCGGCTCAGGGTGCAAGGGCGAGGTGGAAGAAACTCTGTGCAGCTTTCACAGAGGCGTTTATGATATATGGGCGGGCTGGAATTATGTACGAGGGAAGATTGTGCAAAGTGGATTAGCGGGACATTAGCGGCGGTCAAGCGTGCGGGCGGTTTTCAAGGTAAATACTTTGACACGATTTAAGCCCGTGTGTCGTGTTACAAAAGCGCCCCGCGCGAATCGTCGGCCGCACGATTGAGTCTCGAGCTTTAGGGGTGGCTCGGTTTCAGAGGGATAAAAAACTAGATAGATAAATAGATAGATAGAGAGAGAGAGAGAGAGAGAGAGAGAGAGAGAGAGAGAGAGAGAGAGGCAGAGTGCGCGTAGCTGACGCGAAGCGCTCTCAAGCTCTAATTAGAAATTGGGAAGAAGAAATCGGGAGGGTGGCATTCCTTAGCACCTCGTTAATAATCGAGTCGAGCAGCGTTATAGGCGGTCTTTATCTCGCACTTTGATCGCCGCGGCGAGATTGAATCCGCTCGGGCCGTCTGTGCCGATTCGGTGCGGCGCGGTTATTTTCGTCGCGGCGCATCGGACGCGACGCACAAGAAGGTCTCGGATCTCGCGCGCATCATTGATCAGTTTTCTCGTTAAGTCGTGGTGTACGCACTCGTTTCGCTGGCTCTCCGCTCCTGTGCTTCATTTCTCGCATTCATCTGACGCTTTATTGTTTTTAGCGCGCCCTTTTATTCTCGCTCCTTTCTCCCGCACGCTTCTAAACGTTCCTTCTCCGCTTTGGCTCATGTTCGCCCTTGTGATTTTCTCGCATTGTTCTTCCCTCTCCCATTCTCTCTTTGTACGCAACATCTTTATATGAAGCAACGTGCACGCACGCTGTTCTGCGCTGCGTACGTTTCTACGTTGAGATTAAATCCGGGACCAACGTACGAACGTTGGCTTGAAATAATAAAGCGAACTAATTATAATTCCGCCCGAACTAGACGTTCGACGGTGATTCATTCGAGATATCTATTGCATTCTTACGTAGTACGCTCGCTTATGTGCGCACGTTGCGATTTTGCGAATAGCTGCTCGATCTGACATTCGAGGGCTTTCTTGATATCTTAAAACACAGTTAATCTTAAAACAGAGATATACATCGGGTGTTGCTGTTATACCAGCGAGCCGTGTATCTGGATGTATCCGGATTCGAATGCAGCTATCTGTATCTATATCTGTCCTGGGAAAGCAACCCTAATGCAGACGAATCAACGATACGCACGTTTCAATCTGCGTGGCATTAATAGTCGCACGCTCTCCACACACGTATAGATCATCCGTATCCGTGTACTGTTGCGTTTTATTATTATCAGGCGTTGTTATTATTACGCGTCTAAAGCATTATTTCGTCTGAATAACTGAACTGCCTTGTTATTAATTAAATAACGAGGTATTAATCAGCGGCTTCATTTCCAGACAGATCGAAAGCACACGATGAATTATTATGATAGCGTTAGATTATGCTTGCAAAAAATCACTAAAGAATCATGAAACATATCATGAAAACGTTGTCGGCTAGAGTCGAACAGAATCGAATAAAATTGATGTCGCGAAAGAGCGCGCTGATTATTCCGATTTATTCCTCGGTTTCGAGAATAGACGTCGCATGCGCCATTTCAGAATCCTGAAAAGTTAAAATGAAAATTCCATTTCGAAACACAATCGCGTTCGATCATTAAACGAAGAAAACTGTCAACAGACCGGAACGATTTCATCGGTTAACGCCGAGCGCTATCCTTGATAATTCGCCCTTCGATGTGCGGTCGCTGCGGAGACCATAGTTCCGGATTGGCGATTCGCTTTCCCCTTTGCGTTCCTAGCGCAATTATAGTCGCACGGTGTAACGCCGCGGATCGAAGCGGGCCAATAAAAGCCTACGAGCTAACTTGTTCTTGGAAGACAGTAAGCTCGACTCGCCCATGGGAAATCTGAGCGAGCGTGCCCGGTATGTGCCCAGATGCCTGGCTGCACTTCCGGCCACGGGAAACGCTGTGTATACCGTATACATAGCGTATCGAGTGACCGGCACGAGAGTTCGGTAATAGCCGCGAGAATTTCCGAGAGTCTCGCCGGATTAGCAAAGCGGCCATTCTCGGATTTAATCCCATGTCGCATCGCGACTCATCGCGTCTACCGAATCTTTTGCGATGAAATCATTAATCGGGACATGATTCCCGCCGATAATCGGCGCGTTCCGTTAAGCGTCATCGTGAGAATAATTACGGCCGCCCGAAAATATGCGTCGCGCCACGAAAGTGGCGTGACGTCTCGTATTAATGTCTGTTTTTCTTTTCCCGCGTCCTCGCGCATAAATATGTGCATACGCCCGTGCTCGTTGTAATAAATTGTGCGATAACGATCGTAATAAAGCGGGAAAATGAATCGCGTCACGTGAACCCGTTTGCCGTATCAGGCTTTCTTGATATACATTATCAACGATTTCCCAAGCATCTGGTCATGTAACAGACTTGAATTATACCGCGTCAATTTTGCGAGAATTTGTAGACCGGAGAACACAAATAGCTTGCGTGGAAAAATATGCTTACAGCGTCGAGTACATAATTTCACTGTGAGTGAGGAAAAATATGTACTGTCAGCTGGAAATGCATCCTTCTCACTCGAGATATCTCTTTCCCCGGCGTACAGCGACAGTACTATCAGCCTGATATTTTTCTCGCATGGTCGGCTAACCGCTGAAGTTAAAAGCCAAATTGGCACTTTTGGTATTTATCATCCATTCCGACAGTCGCAGCCGGAATATCGCTCGAAGAAGGGCGATGTTTACGAGCGTATATGGAAGCCGATTGTTACCGGTCCCCGAAAACACGAGATATCAGAAAGCGCGCAAGTGTCGGCACCGGGCTGCGACTTGGAATCCGAATACCTCGAGTCGGTCTCGAACGGAGAACGCATTCAGGTACGAATCTGGTCAGGTATGAGAAGAAGCGGTCATTGGACGCGAAGCTCGGGCGCATTTGCGATAAAAGATGCGCTCATTACCGGAATCGTCCTCGAGAGCAGTGACCGGCCCATTTCGAGCGATCAGTCTTTACTCGATCGCGGCCGCAACGGTCGAGTGGCCCCGTTAATGGGTTAAGAGGGGCCAGGGCACTCGCATCGGGCAACGGTGCTCGCGAGGCACTTTACAGATTGCCCCTCGGAGTAGTAAGCCGTTAAGCCCCGTGTTCTGTACAGAAAATGTTTTAAGAACTTAAGGGCTGCGGCCGGCCTAAAAGGATTACGACCCGGCGTGTGACCACGCGCGCGCGCGCGCGAGGATGTTTAAAGGTGGAGGCGCTTATCTCAGTAACGACCTCCCTCCCGAGGTTTTACGGATCTCCTTCTCCTCGGTGTTCGCCAATCGTCTACTCGGTGCGCGTGCTGGCTGTTGCCGCTGGCCGGAACGATCGGAAATTCGAGGATTACGGCTCACACGTGTGCACGTGTGTACGTAGGTAGATACGCATCGATAACGATCGCGCAAGGTGACGACGATTCGCGACTTTGTTGGTGCCCTGGTCGAGACGTCGAATGCCATCCGCTCGTCGTAAATTCTTCAGCAACGTCGCCCCGGAGTGCCTCGATCTCACAGCTTGGAACGTGTCCGCCATCCCGGATATGGATATGTAAATGCGGACGCGCGCATGTTGCGACCAGTGTAAAGAGGAATAATGAATACTCGCTTTTTGATGGCGCGACGTTAGCTCCACGAATGCCGCTGCTCCGCCGACATCGATTCCGTTGCGCGCGTCATTCTACCGTCGTCCGTCACCGATGCGGTCCATTTTTAATCTCCGCAGCGGTGGGAGACCGCTCGCAACGCTAATAACGGATAATGACGGATAACGTTTGTCGCCGGCGAGAGAAGCGTGACCCCGCTAATGCGATCGGGACCGGCCGCCTCTATCGAGACGACAAATTACAGAGGCGCGCGACGTGGATAACGACGGAAGCCTGTTCTCTCTTTCCCTCCCTCCCTCCATGTCTGATTTTACGAATTCCCTTCGGAACCCGATCGATACGCGTCAAGGTATTCGAGGGATTGAAGACCGCCGGACCGCGCAAGTCCCTCGCTAGTCGGGATAATAGTTGTGCCAGGCGTCTTTCATCATCCCGGAGCCGTAATGGACCGATACTCGCGCGGAGGATCCCAACTGTTCTCTTCCCAATCCCACTCGCTTCCCTCGTTGACGATAATTCCTCACCTCCCCGCGTACGTATCGAGAAAGCATAGCGGGAGGTACGTAGATCATCGTCGATCATTCCGCTCGCTCGGAATACAGCGGAGGCGCACCGCGTGCCTTAAATACGAGAAGGCGAAAAACACACGGCCGCCGCTTTGGCGATTCCCGCGCCAGTGCACAGTTGATGGCAAATATTTGCACGGCGGAAGTATGTCGACGAGAAAGGAGCGCCGTCTCTGTGGAAGTTATTTGTAATCCTGCCCGAAGTGGCCGGCGTACTCGCGATTTTAATCAGTCGGAGGAGCGCCGGTCCTGTCTATTCGAGAGTAGATGGCGAATAATCCGGATATTTTAGCGTGGCTCTGAAATCATGTTAGCAGGATTACCGGCGAGGAGTAGAACAAGGGCCTCCAGCCCGAAGTTGGATGGGAAAATTCAATTTTATTCCGCAGACTTTTCCCGCCGCTGGATTAATCTAAGATAATTCCCGTCTGAATATATTATATTTACTGTATATAAGCTCTCCCTTTGCCCTACGCGAGCTTAAAGCTCGCCGAATTAGCGTTATCCTTTTTTTCCACAGAGACTGCCGGATGTCTAGTAGATGCGGCGAGGAGATTCTTTTTAAACTCGTTTGTTCCGAGTGCAGATTCGGCGCCAGTCAACATTTGCTAGTGAATTAACGATACCAATCGGTGTTTCTTCGTCGGAAAATTGCGTGCAGCCATGCAAGCTTGAATTGATTTTCCGACTCCGCGTCGGTCCGATATCGGACACGTCATCTTTCTTTATTACGTAGATCGCTACACATTTCGCGTGTGAAAGTCGCGAGTGAATGTCAAGGCTGGAGGAATTTAAAAGAAAAGCGGAAAATCGATGACGCGAATCTAGCATAAGGATCATTTCTGCTCTTGTTAGTTTCTCGAATTCCTCGACTGAATGAAACGCGCATACACGTCTTCATTCGTAACGGATGCCTCGATAGCAGCTATTTTTATTTGCCAACGATCGATTTCGACCGACGGGATTTCGGCAACGGGAATTCTATCTCGCGGGGATCATAACGAGAATGACGAGATTAGATATCGATTACGTTCGCGTTACGCATCACGGGAAGAAGCGATTTCCCGCCGATGGGGCGGCGAGCAATTTGCGATAGAAATGAAACGCTCCGAGGAATAACATAATAATTCTCCATTGATAATTCAAAGTTTCACTATTTCCCGCGTTGTCGCTCGTGGAGAAGCCGACGTGGCGCTTCTTCATGTTGTAAAAGTCTCCCAACACTCGTTTCTCGGTAATATCAATCGACATCGCACATCGCTTATCGGAAAAGGTCAGATTTAAGCAACGACCAACGTGCCATTTTTCAGACGTATGTTCTCTCGAACGATTGACGTTCTAATCTAATGTCCGCGATGACTTTTTCACTCGTATATTTAGAATGAAAGAAACCTACTCGCATTCGGATCATACGAGCGATCTCGACAGCATAATCACAGCCGAGTTCGATAAAGAAGAAATTTATTCGCCATTACTCGCAGCCTTGACGCGCGCGCGAGTTTCTTATGCCGCGAACTGCGATCTCGCGGCTCGCGGTCGGAGAAATTAACTTTATTCGCGTGTCGAGCAAATATATCCTTGTCTTCGCGTCTCCTCTCGCTGCAGGCGGAACGTCATTACCACCTGGATAAATAAATGCGGCGGGAGCGTGTGCGTGCGCGCGCGTTACCGGCGTGCGCCAGGCATACTGTTATTTACAACCCTCTTCGACTAGGGGCTCGCGAAAAAGAGGAAACTCGGCATCTCAGCCGAGAAAAAGAGACAGCATCCGCGCACGCACGCAGATGCGTCGCGTGTTTTCCACGTAATTACGCGCTTCAGCGTGCACGTCGCGCTTTGGAGTGCGCGCGGGCATATATTCATCCCGCGGTACGATGCGATGTGAGAAGAGGAACAGAGGGAGGGAGAGAGAGAGAGAGCGAGAGAGAGAGAGAGAGAGAGAGAGAGAGAGAGAGAAACATGACCGCGCGATGCGCTTCGCGTTTCGTTTCTTCGCGGGCTACGCGAACTAATTGCACTCCCCCGTGGAGCGCGTTAATGACGACCGCGTTGAACGTCGCCCGTTCAACCCTCGATATACTATCGTGAGCGTAGATCGATAGTTTCGGTAGGAGGAACGAGGCTTTCCAATTCAACACGCGAACGGAAGAAGCGGGATCTCTCTCGTCCAGCGGCATGGAAAATAATCGCGTCGATCGATAGTTGGCGATATGACAAGTTGAAATTGTCATTAAAATCTTAATAGGCTAATAAAGTGGGAATGCTTGATGCTATTTTTCGGACATAAATGAATTGACGGGGCGTACATAGCGGAGGTATCGATGATGAAATATCGAAACATTTGCACGGTCGCGTTCGCGAGTCACGCGAGAAATCTAAACAGATTAATTCATCGTTTATTAATTTGTTGTTATTGCGCATTGCGCAATATATATTTCAGTACCATGCTCGTCAGCGATATTAAACTACATCGCTCCACTGCGACGTATCATTGTGCTTGGATTCAATCCTTCGTGGATTATCTTGGGAATCACATAACATTAAAAGCTGAAAGCTATGGAAAGCTATGGAAAACTTGGATGCAATGTTCGATCTGCTCGAGTGTGATCTACTTCTCGCGTGCATTCGTTAATTTCTTCGAGTTTGCTGAGAACTGTTAACATAACGAAGGCAACTTTACATTAACTGAAGTCGCGTGAAAAGTGATTATCTCGATCGCGAGGTAGTTCGCATCTCGCGTATCATTTACGTACGTCCGCGATCCAGAAAAGAATTTCATCAAGATATGGATCCGACTCGATGCTTTCTCCTCTCTTTCCGCTCTTTCTGCCTTCTCTCGTTCTCTCTTGACGTAAATGCAGCGAGGCCTCGGAATGAAAAACATCTCTCCCTTTCGTATGATATGATATATTACGTACTACATGCATACAAGAGAAATAACACGAACGGAAACAGCGGCGTACTCGATAGCTAAAAGGCTAAACGCATACGGAGCTTTAGGGCGGCGAACTTTAATATTGCGGAACTTTAATATTTACGGGTTTTTATACGAGCCCCTCGTCGTTTTGCATTTTGTCTTTGTGCGCGGCGTTACGTTACGTGTCGAAATATTCTATCGCCGCGATAAAGGCTCGCGACCGGTGGCCGCAAACTGTGGCAATATTTCGCACGTCATCAGAAAACCGCCGGAGCTGCGCGGCGGAAAATTGCGGACTCTGCTACCGCGTATCAATAGGAAATGCGAAACTATTTCCAAGCGTGGTTAAATAACATCGTGAAAAGACCGGCTTTTCAACATTTTTCTTGAGACGCAGCGGCGCATAACGATCGCTCGATCGTTCCGATCTGGATGATCCGAGTTAATCGAGGAATCGTGCAGCGTTTGCCGTGTCTGACAACGACGCACGAGGAAAAACGATTCAGAGCAAAAGGATTGCACGCATGGATTGCGAATCGTGTCTTATGACATCGCCGAAGGAGCGAGACGTGGCGGATAAAGCGGGAATCGGCTGCGTAAGGGCCGATTAATATCGTAAAACGAAACAGAAATCGTCGTTCAATCAGAAATCGTCTATAAAGATTTTACAACCGACCCAGCATCCTTGCCGCACTTGCGTTCCGCGGCGCGCGCGCATCGTGTAATCAGTTCTCAGTTGACGGATCGATCAATGGGACTCGCCGGGGCTCGTTCGGGAAATAGTTTCAGGCTATTTGATATACGGGGCGCGTAATTAAGGGGAAAACGCCGACGTTCCGCGCGGCCGGCGAGGAAACGCGCTAACGATCTCGACGAGATCGAGAGTGGCGAGGACGAGACGGAAAACGGAAAGATTGAGGTCTAGTGTCGCGGAAGACAGCGGCGGAAAGTAATTAGTAGGAGCGAGCGATTATCACGATTAAAATCCCCGTCCTCCCTCGCCCCGTCCCACCCCGTTCCGTCCCACGATGTGAAGCGCCGCGACGCGAAGCGCCTAATCCCGCGCGATTTAACGTGGCGAGAGGTCGATTTGCATAATCCATCGTAGACAGCGAACGAAATTCGACGTCGAGTTGTTCCCTCCGCCACCGCGACGATGTAATCTTGAGGGCCCTTTGGCTCTTGGTTCTCGGATTGAGCGCGACTCTGCTCTGGCGCGGCGATGCCTGCGAGCAAAATCGCGAAAGAAATCGAGCTGACAGATAGAGGATATATAGGAGAATATAAAGGAGAAGAGCTTGCCTTGGTCGAAGTCGCACATCAGTGACGTGATTCACTCTGAATCGCGAACGAGTTCCTCGAACGGTTGTTTGATTGCGTTAATTAACGCCGCTGCGCCTATCGTCGTCGCACTAGGCTCGGATGTGTCGCATTTGTAATTACCACCGGAGGGGGAGGAAAGGCGAGGATGAAGGATCGATGATCACTCGCATGAGGAGAGCACAAACATAAACAAACGATCGTTTGGTTGAATTTGATCGTATTGAATTAGAACGCTGAAAAGCGCCGAGAGAAAACGTCCGATTCTCCGGTCACGTGATCGGCAAGTAAAGCCAGAAGAAATTTCCCACCCCCCTCTTCCTCGGTCTACCCCGTGGCAATATCCACGCCTTTATCCGTCGAAACAGGAATGGCCGGTCCGGACGCCCGAAACCGTCCGGAAAAAGAGACGAGATTGGCCTCGGCCGTTTGATCGGGCCAATCTCCGCGCGAGCGTCCAAAAGATTCTCCATTGCTACTTCACGCTCGTGCGAAGCCGAACCCTTTCTTGGCCACGGCCGTAGCCAATATAATTTCAACTTGGCGCTCAAATTTCTTTGATATCCCCTAAGCCGCTCGTCCCGGCCGGTGTCCGTGCTCCATTGAACGAAATAGAATGCGCGAGATGCGGCTCGGAGAATCGCTGGATGCAGAAATGTGCGAAAATTCCGGCTCACGTATCATCGAGAATTGTCATTGAGCCTTCAATCGTTATTTTAACGCAAAACAATGGTAGATTATTTATCAAGTTACTCAGCCAGACTATAAATCGTCACGGAAATGGATCAGACTATGCGAAGATATAAGAATTAAAATAAAGTATAAGAATTGGTAAGAGACGAAACGGAAGACACGTTAAATGATCCGATGAATATCTCACGAGGTGAAAGTGGCTTTACGGGAGCATGCGGAATAGAATGGAATTCCGAGAGAGAACTCGAAGGCGCTATAAATATCTACATAGAGTGCACTCGTACATTGTTCAAGTTAGTTCGCACGGAACGCGAAATCCGGACACGTTTCGCTACGTTTGACAAATTGACGCGAACTTCAGCGAGTGACTTTTAGTTTGATGTAAGGCGAGCTCCGGCCCGAGTTCGGATGTCAAATTTATTTTCCGTGCGCGGATAGATGAGCAAAGTAGTTTTCCGAAAGGCACCGTCGATTAGTAAAGCTGCCACAAAGACGCCATTGCCGGTTTTGAACGAATGAGATTGCCAGTCGGAGATTGTCTTCGTGATATCGATGATCTGAAGAAAATCTCGGGATATGTTTCGTCGCGCTCGCTGCGCGAATAATGTAAATCAGTCCGCAGAACATTCGGCATTCCGACAGATTATAAAAATCTCGCAAAATTCATCATTGCTTCCATTCGGTTGCATCCGATCTTCGAAATAGCGGTGAGAGCCGCGTAACGACAAGGAACATTTTAATCTTCGAACTTTAATCTTCCAGAGGAGAAGCAAAATTAAAATTGACTTCTCAACCGGAAACAAATACTTTAAGCATCGACCGTTCGAAAATCCTACGCGCGTTTACGACCGAATTGTTTTTCCTACTTGTCTGCCCTACGTTCTCGAATGCGGTCCTTAGGAAAATTAATCGAGGAATCGTCGAGTTTTCCTGTTCCTCATCCATTCAGTTTCTTACGCGCGACAGACAGGTCGCGATAACCTGAGCGCGGAACCGGATGTGTTTCGCTACGTTTGACAAATCGACGGAAGCGAGCTCGCGAAAGTTTTTTTCTCTGGCACGAAAACCCGCCACTTTGCGCAACTTTTCGATGCACCGGCGCAGGCTTTTCACATCGGAGATCGTCGTTTCGTAAGAGATCGTTTCCGGTTTTTCCTCGGCGCCGCGTAAAACAGTCGGAAAAAATCGAAGCTTCTCTTATATTATTTATCGAAATCTCTTTTAATGCACGTTTCTTAAGCGTATTGGTTCTCGTATTCTGCAAAATGATTGAGGCATTGAATACGTAATTGTGGCTAATTTTTTCTCGAAAGAGAGCATGTTTTCTTAACGATTAAGCGAGCACTTGATTTCACATTTAATGTCTTACGTGCGATCGATGCAATAATTTCTCCTAGCATGGCATTAATTATGGAATTACGATTAATACGAACAGCTGTGGTATCGAATAGATTTATATTTGATATAATTACGCAATGAAATAAATGTTCAGAAAGTAACACGGATTCGTGCTTACAAGCGTATTGAATGACCGTAAGGCCACGCACGCCTGTGTGTGTGGGCGTAATTACAATCGTGCATACATGAAGGCTCTCTCAGTGGACGCGAAATCCGAGATCCAGCGGGACAATGTAAAACAGAATCAATGATGAGATTGATAATTCTGATAAATGAATTTCCGATTAATTAGAAGGAGCATAATAAATTTAGGTGCGCCATAGCAAGCGAGAGACAGGATGCGCCGATTCCGTTGTTACGCGATAAGTTCATAAAAACTGGACATTGATGCAGCGATCGTTTAATTAAAACGAACAGAACACACGCGTCGCACGTGTTGTTCGCGTTTCGAGAGTGTTCGAAGACATGTGGCACATTATAATCAGCAAGATTCAAGTAGCAGAGCACACCGATAAGCAACGACAGGCACGATCTCACGTTTCTACGTTTCTCTCTTTCTCGCGTATGCGCGTGATCGTTGCGCAAGGTGCATCGCGAGTGCAGGCAAGGAATGAACAGGTTTTAATGCAGACACGCATCTGGCATTAAAGCGACGTGTACGGTGCGCTTCTGATGATCGCATTCGCGCTCGAGCAGCGAATCGCTCGCGCGAATTTTCTCTCCACGAGACGATCCTCGGCCACCATTCTTTCCCATCTGCGTCCCGTTCGATCGCGTTCCAATCCCGCTTCATTCGCGTTGAAGTCTAATCCGGTGCATCAGAATTCTTCTGAGTATCTCCGTCTCTCTCTCTCTCTCTCTCTCTCTCTCTCTCTCTCTCTCTCTCTCTCTCTCTCTCTCTCTTTCGCTCCCTCTCCCTGTCTCTGTTCGCAGACGCGGCGACAACCCGAAGCCGATCCTCGAAGTGGGCACGCATAGCGCGCGTGTCCCTTTTAAATTGGAGACCCTAATTTAAGAGTCGCAGGATCTTGAGACCAAGTGCCAGGCTTGTTTGGAAACCCTGCGCGTGGTATCGCGTGCATTTCCCCTGTTTGTTTGGCGCCTTACGATTGTTGCTTCCTGGCGTATACGTGTCTTCGGGCGTGAGGTTTTGCAACACGTTTGGGTTAAATCAATCGCGAGGTGTATCAGTTGCGGCGTTAAATCTGCGGGATGCTGTTTGCGGAATAATATGCACTACGCGCGCGGGTGTGTATACGCGAAACCGTCAACAAAACGCCATTCCATGTAGCAGCCGCTTAAACTCCGCGTATACGTGTATATGTGTATACGTGCGCGCACAGGTATGTAAGTTCGTGCACAAATAAAGCGTCAACGTGTGTACAGCGCGCGCACGTTTATACGACGGGAGTAAATTCCCTGTGGCAGATCGGGGCTCGCGGGGCTCATGAGAAAGTCGAGAAGACCCGGCTGAAGGAAGAGAGAGCAAGAGAGAGAGAGAGAGAGAGAGAGAGAGAGAGAGAGAGAGAAAGAGAGAGCGATTGGTAATCTCGTCGGGAACTAACAAAGAATCCATCACTAACCGAATGCTCTGAAATAGTTCCCGATACGAGACGAGGTGCAGGTTCCGAGTAGCGAATGTCTGGATTTCAGTTCCGTCTCGGGATAAATCGCGACGGTATTTTGTTTCCCTTCTTTTTTTTTTCCTTTTTTGTGAAACACAAAAGACGGTACCGGTGTTAAGTATGTTGCCGCCGAATGAACACGTCCTTTTCCCGCGCTGCAGAGAATACTTATTTGATTCAAGGAAGCACGTCAAACGGCAAACACGTTAATCGACGCACCACTTGATATCAAATAAGAGGACGCATTCTGGACGCATTGATTTTTATACGAATCTCGATATCTCGCTCGATTCACAGCGTATCGTACAAGAGAACGGAGAGGCGAACTAATTTCGCTAGATTTCAAGTTCTCATGTTTTCGATTCGTTTTCGATATATCAAATGCTAATTAATTTAAATTTTACAACAACGAAACTTGACATCTTCTGCTTCATTATTTATCGTACGTCCGAATTATCGATATTAGATCGTTAGATCGTGTTCTGGCATGGCTCGCGCCTTATGACAATCTCAAAGTCGAACCTGCCAGGATGTCGACTCGACGAGAGAACGATGAGGGAACATTTATCGATCAGTTGCCATAAACGCGCGGATGCTCTTTTTCCCCCTCTTCTTCTTCCTCTTTCTGCGAGGGATCATAAAAATGGATCGCAAAGTTTGACTGTGCCCTCGCGAGTTTCAGCCTCTTGAACAACGCGCTTTCTGCTGTGCGAGCGTATTTAACGTGTATTAACACTAGCGCAGTTCATCCCTTGAATTATTGATATTTACTCGGCATAATCCGAGTACATATCCGCGTTCACGCGGAGTCACGTGTACCAAAACAGATACAAGTATAAGAAAATACATACATTTGCAGAATATCTCATCAAGGTCTTCACTCTTAATACCGAGAAGGTCGGCCCTGGAAACGAAGAGACCTTTTTTGGTCGCCGAGAATCAATACAGTGTCAAACGACTAAAACAACAAGGCTTATTAAAAGCGAAGCAAGAGTCACTATTTCCAAACATCTAAACGCAAAAAATCTCCAGGATATGACCTAATAACCGGTTGAATCTTGAAGGAACTACCGGAATTGGGTATATTACTTCACTCAATTATTTAATGCCATACTGACAGCAGGCTACTTCCCACCGCAATGGAAAGTGACTCAAATAATCATGATTCTAAAATCCAATACAGATTCGGTCGTCGCTATACAGACGTCATGCAGATCAATCAGCTTATTATCTATCATACTAAAATTATTCGAAAAATTACTTCTCCAGTACATACATCCAGTACATACTTCTCCAGTACATTATATTACAAAGTCTATAAAGTAAGTAAAGTAAGTAAGTGAACATGTTGACCTAGTGACAAAAAAGGCATCATATAATTGACTTTGGAGTCATAAAGGGTATAGCAAAAACATATTTTTAAAAACAAGCCTACAGCTTGTTGGTCTTCCGACCATTCTCCTATTATAATCAATGTCAATAATAAAGTGGTCAAGAAAATGCAATCTTGCGTTTGCTACATAACAAAAGAACAAACTGGGATCTTTTCCGCAAATAACTGAAAAATACACTAAATACACAAATGTCTCTTACAGACCATACTGATATAATACAAGCAATATAATATTTCAATGCTACTATCCAATAAGCAGCTTAGAACTCAAGCTCATCTAGTGACATCAAGGAACATCACATTTCAATATCCATAACGATAAGAAAAACACTAAATGAAAAACATAATCTGAGAAAACAAATGGCAACACTATAGATCTCCAATAATAAAGACTACGTTAAACAAAGCGATTAAGGACTTAAAAAAATTGCTAGGCGAGAAAAAAATGTAGACATACAAATGTATCTGCGCAACTTTAGTCTCTCTGAAACAGTTGATTACACTTTATCAAAGATTATATTAAAAAACTGAAACAAACGCAACAAACTTCTCCTCCTATTATGAAACAGAAGATTATTGAGCAAGAATTGGCTACCCTCCGGCGTGGATTCGTGGAAGCGATTAAATTTGCTACGCTTGCTCGCTTGGTACTCTTCATTAAGTTTCTTCGTTGGCGCATTTAATCATCCGAGGCGTGACTGTCCGTTCTGCCAATAGCAATATTAAACATGCAACTCCGCGAATAGCGGCGAGATTTCGTGCATCTCGTTTCGGCGAGTTCGGAATCTAGAAATAAAGTAATCGTCTAGACCGCGGTGCATGCAGTCCATATTTATACACGAGTATCCGTAACTCGATGGCTTCGGCTTATTCGACGCGGTTAATATTATCCCGATGAAACCTTGGGATAAATGGAGCGAACGTGACACGTCGTTGCAATCCGCGTCAGCTACGGAGGTCATAACGAGGATTCTATTTATTTACTTTAGCTTAAATCGTCGCTTATCCTCGTCGCGTCTCCCCGCAACGCGTATAGGGGTTCATCGAATCGATAGGAATGCGGCTTCCCGATAGCGATGGTTATGAATTTACCTTTTATTTCTTGCAGTTTCATCCCTCGAGAGAATCAGTAGCGCACGCCGCTCGCGGCATTCTATCGCGCGTCTCTCTCTCTCTCTCTCTTTTCGTGAAAATGGTTGCATATCGCGTCAATCAAGCGTCGCGAGTTTTTCACGCGTCAGATCGATATCGCATCTCGGCCATCGTTCAACGTCGAAGCTTTCCTTAGCCCGATACTCGGACGGTGCTTTGTCGTTTTGCGGAAACGCGCGTATCCCAGAGAACGAACGCGTCTTTCCGTCTGATCGTGCTCGTAATTCGCGACGTAATTGCGGATGCTCCGTCCGATAAGCCGTCTCAGCCCGTAAATTTGTTCCCGGGGTAAGATTATGGGCCCGGGGGGATGCAAACGCAATTTCGTTCATTGATTGACGTCACTGCGCCGTCATTGGAACGTGGACGGACTCGCGGACTCATTCTCATCTCTTATTGCTGGTCGAGATGAATCAGCCGGTCTTTTTGTTGGCGGAGATGCTGTACATTGTGCATTCGCGTTGGCATGAATTTTCGCGTCTTCCCCGCTCAATAAAGTGCCCCGAAGAGCGGTTCGATACTCGGGATTGGTAGCTCCCTCCCTCTCTCTCTCTCTCTCTCTCTCTCTCTCTCTCTCTCTCTCTCTCTCTCTCTCTCTTTCTTTGCGGTTTCTTTTCACTAATTGCACGTTTCTACGCGCGATATATTAGGAAAAGAGATTTCTCTTCCATTTTCTTTATCACTCTTTATTATACCAAGGAACAGTCAAAAGACACGACAATCGTGGATCTCCGATGCGCTGCATCAGCGAAACAGCCGGCGAGAACATTCGCCAGCTGCTGACGACATTACCTATGCAAATTTGAAGTAAAACGCGGTGATTTCGCCTGCCGTTTACGCGTAACCGTACACTCGCAGCGCGTATTTGCTCGAGCAGGCGCGGAAACGAGTGTTGATTCATCCAATAGAGCGTAGATGCTCCAGAGTCTCGAACTGATCGATACTCTCGTCTCCTCTCTCCCTTTCTCTCTGTCTTTCTCTCTTGAGCGGTTCTCTGCTTTTCCTTAAAGACCTACGGGATTGTTTCGCGTGAATACTAGAAGGAGAAGATGATCCGTGCGAAGAAAGGAAATAAAAAAAGGATAACGACGTATATACGCTCCGCGATTGAACAGATTTCTGACGGTGATGTAAGTCGATTTGATCCCTGCCGATACGCGATTCGTTGGACGATAAGTGGCCTCTCGCGATCGCGCTCGCTCCCCTTCCTCTATTTCGAGCGGTATTTTTTCGTCCTCGGTTGCTCGTTCGCATTTTAATCGTGTTTGCAAATCCCGGTTCCAGGCCGGGGTGTGCGGTAGACCGCGGAATTCAAATAAACGGCACCGAATATCGATTTTCCTCCCGTTTCTTTCTGACCCTCCCGCGCTGGAAGTCGCTGATTTTTCGCCCCAGTTTCCAACGCGGAAACTTGGCCCGGTGTCGAGCCCCCTAATATGGATTTGTGCGACCGCGTTCCCGCACGTCGCGGATAAATTCGCGAACGAGAACCGTGCGAGATTATACGGCGAAATCAAATCTCAGAAATCCGAGTACCATACGAGAATCTTTTCCTCGATATCGGTCTCGCACGATTACATCCGTAACCGAATGTTTTAATTAAGTCACTACTAAATTATCGACCGACGCTCGCCGCGTGATTGAATTTGATATCTTTCATGGCCAATTAGAACGTTGCGTTCCTCGAGCGAGGTTAAATCGGCGCACGTAGCTGCAGGAAATCCTCGCGTATCTTCCAAGCATCCTTGGAATTAGCCGGTAACTTTACGGACGGAGGATGACCGGAGGGGGAGGGTAGAATTTACGACGCGCGGATACACGGATATTCGCGGAAATTAACACGGGTTTCGGAGTCGTTGATTGACGCGTCGCGACAGCAGGAATCGCGTAAGTGTTATCGGCGAACCGTGAAGGATCGGAGGGGGACTAAGACAGTTAAATGAAGGGTGGGTGGGGAAGGTTGATCGTGCACGCGGCTGCATTCGCACACGCGGAACTCGATTCTCACCCTCCCCCCATATTTCTAGCTCGCGCTGAACCGGAAGATACATCTAGATAAATGCGGCGAAACGTGCCGGCGGCGATGCGACGCAGCGGAAGTTTTGTCATTCGCGGCGCGAAATCGGCCACAGCTTTATCGGGACAGAGACTCTCCGGTCGCGGACAGGATGGGATTTACCTTCGACGTCGTATAAGCGTCGCGGAGGGTCCTCCATCAGGTGAGACCGAAGGTACGAGCTGCCATAACGTCGGTTTTTCCGCGCATCCACCGAGAACGGTCTCTAATAGCGGCGGTTTTTCGGCGAATTTCCTCGCGACGAATTCTCCATCTCGCGTGTCAGCACTCGCGATATCCTCCGATATCCTCGTGACGAGCAATAAGAAAAGAGATCGCGATGTTGCGATCTCACCGCTACAGCATCTCCGTTCCCAGGCGAGACGATAGTCGCTTTGAGGGCTTTGAAGGTCTAGAAAACAAGCTGGGACGAATGTGGCGGGTGAATGAGAGAGCAATTTTTTCGTCCAGAAAATTCGATGTGCCCGAGAACTTTATCCGGCACCGGGCGCTCCGCGGTTTCCGTCCTCTTCCTCCGCGAGATGGCAGACATCATATTTTTTTATCGCCGCGCGAGATCTAATTTCGCGGCAAATTCGATCGCGCGCGCACGCGCTCGTACGAAGGCAACGTCCGCTGAAAATTCACTTTAATGCACACACGTATTCCTGTCGGCTAGTTCAAACCGTGGGTGAGAAAGGCTAAATATAATTTGCGAGAAATTGTCCCGCGACTCTGCATCCGCCTGCACACTGTATCCGTACTTTAAAATGAATGGAATACAGATATGCATCCGCGATCCGGAGTAAATATATATAAGCGAAACACAACGTTGCGCACGTCAGATATGGAACCTTGGAATCCGAGAGATCGGTTTTATCTTTCACGCGTTGAGTGATTAATAATTTTCGCTTCAAGAGATATTCGGCTGACGGAATGGAAAGCTCAGGGATGTCAAATACATTACATTCTTGATATAACTATTTACACAGGATTGTTTTATTCTTCGTTGGTTCATTCCCTTTTCCAATGGCCTTTTCTTTCCATGAAAAAGACAGTATATTTTAAACGAACATCCGTCCGTCAATCTTTTAAGAGAGAGAGAGAGAGAGAGAGAGAGAGAGAGAGAGAGAGAGAGAGAGAGAGAGAGAGCGGTTTTATTGACTGCAAAAGGATCGCGTTGATTAAAATATTATCTTGCAGCGATGAGATATAATACTAAAAGTTACAAATCCGCGGTTAACGCGGCCTCCGATTTATTGAAGCGAGCGAGCGTCAACCGAATTGAAATGTCAGGAGACATTGCGTATTCATCTTTCGTTTGCCGCGTGCATCCGCTTTTTATCAGATTGTCGCGTTGCTCTATTCGTTATTCAAAAACGGCGGAGAACAGCGTTAACGCAACGCGCGTATCAGTACGGGTTTTTTCACGATGCTCGGGCTGTTTGCGCTTTCGCGATACAAACCGCGTAACTACATGCGGCTGATAATATAGGACGGCGGAACACGGCCGAGAAATTTCCTTAACAAAATATACGGGGGAGGGCGGGAGGGGGAGGGGAAAAAAAACATATCTCGCCGAGGTTGCCTGGAAATAAAAGTTTTAATTGATTTTGTTAAACTATCTCGGAGCTTGTATACCCGCACGCCGGAACGGATACAAAAATTGTTTTTCTATAATATAAACCCTTTGACCCACATTTCCACGGTTTCATTCATTTTGATCGTGGCTGTGTATAACAATCAATAGACGTGCAGTTTATTGCTACCGGCGATGGATATTAACGATTGTCGGCGTAATCAGATTTATTTCATGATCGATGAAGATTTACGGGACTCATGCGAAACATTATGCTCGCACGCGCGGAGCATAGTGTACGCTTTCAACGGAAAGATGTAGCGTTACGAAATAAACACATTGTTCCACGGTAAATGCTTGGTAAATTAATTAAACGGATAGCGGTACCGTTCTCGAAATATCTTGTTAAATGTCGTTTGCGCTTGACGACAGATTATCGACGAGTAAACTGATTCTTCATGTAGCCTTGAATATCAAAGATTCAGCAGGACTGTGTTGAAAAAAGTGATGGGGTTTCGGATCGCATTCACAAGAAAGATAATAACACGAAACGTGAACAAGAATATTTCCAAGGTACCGTTATCTGAACAGCGCGTCTTCATCTTAAGATTACGTTTATTGATGAACCATCGTTTGTTTACGAACCGACGTACTCGCGAAAATCTATTACAACGGACACGCTAATTCGGACATTAAATATCGCACGAGCGCTCGCTTGAGAGCCGCTCGCGGTAGCAACGTTCATCGCGTGCGCGCGCGAAAGGGAGATGCGACTCGAGAGGAGATTACAAAATTTTTCGATAGTGCGCCGTAAGTGTAAAATTTGCGTTATTCAATCCGAAACTGATGAAAGCGAGACATGCCAGCTAGCTGAGAGAATACCGACACGCGAAACAGAGAGAAAGAGAGACAGAGACATCACGGTGCGCCATCAGGGTGCGCGACATCAAAGGAGCCGCCGTCGCGCTGCGAATTCCACGTGCGCACTTTCGATACGCTTTCGGAAACGAGACGGGCCCCTTAATTCCGAAATGCGTCGCGCGGTACGCGCGGCACGAAATTCGCGGATGTTGACGAAGTACTTGTCGGTTCGCGTCACGTCCTCGCTACAACTTCTTCGGGGGGATGTAACGTGGCGGTTTCGAACGCCGCATCTCGACGCGCGTGAAGGCCTCCCCCGGCGAGCACTCGCACCCAACCCTCTCTCTCTCTCTTCTCCTCCTCATCCCGGCGGCCAATCTGCATGCTCTCCGTTCGATACGAGAGAGATACGTTCGATATTCAATGCCGGGATTTGAAATGGCTAATCGCGCCGGATTTCCAGAGACTATGCGTCAAACTTTTGCAACTTAATAAGGATCGTTGGGGGCGTATCGTTGAGGGTATGTCGTTGCGATTTGCCCATTAGATCCATTTCAGCGAATTATCACGACGCGGTGAAGCAAAGTCTCGCGGATTTGAAGCAAAGACGTCAAGTTCTGCCGGATAATGTTTCGATAATGCGGAGTAATAGAGAAGGATAATTGTATACCGCGATCTCCAGATCCGCAAAGCGATCTGTGTCATTATCGAGTACGATTGATATTATTTATTGATATCAATCATGTTTGGAAAATCTGCCGATATCTTTGGATATCTATATTATTATATGTTGTTGATATTATCTTGTTATTGATATTATCAGGTCCATCGGCTCGTTTTATCGAATAAAGGGCATTCTTTCTATCACTTTCTTCTTCCTGCTGTCGAAATGATAGCAAGATGAATGCGACGGATCCATTAAATAAGCCGTGTCCTTAATGAGAATTAAACTGGAAACGTAAATCCTTCATTACTTATCCTTGCTGGGATTGGCGTCGCGATGAGCACTCGGGCGGCTCTTCGGTGGCCGATCGAACGCTCCGGAGAGGCAAGCCCGAAGAAATATCGTCCGTTAACTGTTTTCTCGGCATTTAAGAGCCTCTCGCTGTGAAATCGGGGTCTATTGATTTCCTCGAGAGTATGATTACGCGGCAATAAGAACGCCGATTTATCTCGCCCGCGAAATCGAACTCGTTAAAAGATCCGGTCGACAAATGGAGACGACGCGAGACGGAAAGGGATCAATTCCTCTCCGTCCACCGAGCCACCTTTACACGTCCGTATGTGTGTATGTGTGTACATATGTACGCCACCGCTAATTAGAAGTTGAACGTAACTCTTGAGATATCCGCGCGCTTTCGGGAAACACGGAACTTTCCCCTGGAACGGCTCCAGGATTCCGGCTCGGAATCGGCGAACTTGGAAATCGCGACATTTCAGCGGCCGATATCGGACACGTTTCGCGCATTTAGGGTACAAGCGCGTACCTGAGGTCCGTGCCCGTCCATTAGCGAGCCTCTCCCTGCTCGTGTAGATCATTTTCTCCCCGTGGAATAAAATCCCGCTCACTCGCGGGAGAACTCTCTTTCCCGATCGCGATTAATTCCCCCGTCGTCCCGTTCGATCTGACGTCGCCGAATCGCGATCGCGAGAAGAACAGGGCGACGTAGGTCGGCGGATGTCGCGCGAGTCCGCATTTCCGAACTCCCGTCCTGATAATGTATTCCTTCCGTCGTGCCGCGCTCGAAACTCATTTAAACGCAACGGCGGCGCGTGTATTCGCGCCGATACGTAGAGCCGCCTTCCCTCGGCGCCTTGATTATCGAATTATCGGCCGCTGCATCTCCGCGGAGATGGTCGCTGCTGAATACACACTCGCCGCATCCAGCCGCGGTCCGGAATATTCCGGTGATTGGGAGATCGCTCGATGTATCGTCTCGATACGATTTATTAAAAATAGCGAAAGCATGCCGGCGGCCGACGCAAATGCCGATCGATGAGATAATAACGTTGCAAGTGGCCGAGCAAGCGAGACTACGAGGTGAGCACTTTTGCTCGTTTGCTTTTATTATTTACAGCCTCCTCCATGGTCATTGTTATTCTTTTGCTGCCTCACTTTTGGGATCGTTTCGTCTTTATCGCCTGATAGCGCGATTGCGAAACGCAACCGTGAGACACTTTAAGGCCACTTAAGTGACAATTGTAGGACACGCTTTTCGCGGTATTCTATTTCGGGCGCTAAGTTTCTGCCGCGCATCTCCTCCCTCCCTCCCTCCCTCTCTSYCYSTCTCTCTCTCTCTCTCTCTCTCTCTCTCTCTCTCTCTCTCTCTCTAAATCTTGTTGTTTTGGAAGACGCAGTTGAAGAGCTTGCATACAATTCACGTGCACTTTTGTCGGCGAGATCTGTCGAATCGACTCCAGTAAAATAGAGAGAGAGAGAGAGAGAGAGAGAGAGAGAGAGAGAGAGAGAGAGAGAGAGGCGATAAAGCGGTTAAATCGAATGGCGCGTTAACGGGACACCCGCGATCATTGTTTGGCGAAACTCGACTGGGAAAAGCCGGGCTGCCGTCGAAGGTATCGCGGCACCAACGGCCGTACGGCGAGACGTATATACTTCTCGTGTTTCTATCCCTCTCGCGTTGCTTTTATTAGACTCGGAGGTAAATCGTCGCCGATTAAGGTAATGGATAACGGCGGGATGCAGACAACCAAGCTCGCCGAGTTTTACATTTTACAGGTGAGAGCGAGTAGGGTGAAAGAAAAACAAGCTCGAGAGATGCGAATAAAGTGAGAAAAAACAGAAAGAGAGAGAGAGAGAGAGAGAGAGAGAGAGAGAGAGAGAGAGAGAAAGATAACAAACAAGAAGAAGCAAATGATTACCATCACCGGCTGGTTTATCTACCGTGATATCGAGCGACGCGGACGGATTCTCAATTTTGCATTCGCATTTGCGCGAAGGGCTCTCTCTCACTCTCTCTCTTTCTCTCTCTCTCTTCCTCTCTCTTTTCTCAGGAAGCGCTCAATTTCCAGCAGGTCGGACTGCCGATAATTGGCGAAAAGCAAATAACGAGCTTAAAATAACGGTCGTTTCCGGGTGCAGGCCGGCATAATTGCGGGGTGGCTTAATTCCGCGAGGAAGCTGCACTTTCGGATCGGTCCCTTCCGTAAATGTCCGATCAGCGTGGGCCAAGTTTCAGATGGTTGTCAGGTTTTCGGCGTCACAGTTTCGTTTTTCGGCGCTAATGGCCCCACGTGTCCGCGTGATTGAAGTAAATGCACCGCAATAAATGGGATAGTTACCGCGGAGAGTGATAAACGAGCCGCGCGAACGACGAGCGAAAGGTATTTTTTACAGCCGCGGCTCTCCTCTCCACCTGCCGAACTCGCAAAAATGAAGCAGGACGCGGCTAAAGGAAGTTCGAAACATTTAAAGAAGTGCAAATGAAGTGTCGACGAGGCGCTCGAGATTAATAGCGATCGGACTCGAAGCGGATTCAATCGGCGACTTGCGCAACGCGTTTTCCCACGCGATACTAATTCTTATCCAATTACGAGAATCGAATTCAGTTCTGATTTTAGTCGGACACGTGATCTCGTGATAGATACAGAATCATGTTCCATTCCAACGCAGCTGGAATTTTGTTAGCGCGATCGTTGATCAACGATTCCACATCCTCTGGTAGATCTCGTTCTTTCTCCTCTTTCTATTACTGAAAGTTGACGGTAACGTAGTAATAAAACGTTTGAGTGTCTTCTCTTCTTTCCGATAGCGTTCCTCTAGTGTACGAACGAGCGGGACGATTCATCCGATTTTTATTAGCGGCGTCTAATTCGATGTTGCTTGAAATCGTAAATCGCGATCGTTACGTCAGCGAAGCCAGTTCGATAGAGCCCGTTGTCGTTCCGTTGCGTTCCAATCTGCGCTTCGTAAGTCAATTACGGACTATGAATCAAGGGGCGGTAAAAGATATACTTATCCTCGCCGAGTCTCGACGCTATGCGCGAAATTACGGAATTCGCCCGGATCTGGCGAAATTAATGTTGGCGAGAAGCCGATTATAAGGGAGGAAGATCGATCGGCCGGTAGATCGCAAGCATCTCGATATTACCGCGAATTCCCGAGCTACTCGATCTCATACCGCTGTCGACGTGTGCGCATTCATCTTTGGCTCTCGTGTCTTCGTCGAGCCAGGTGCAGCGGCTTCGCGAAATGAAGCAGGACGGAATTCAACGGCGCCGGCCGAATCATCTCAGTAGTAATCCGAGAAACGGCGTAAGTGGAAAAAAGCAGTAAGCCGACGGTGGTAAGGGGAAACTTGTGTAATTAAGAGTTAACGGCTGCGGCCCGCCGACGTACACGAGCGTAATCAGAGGGGGAAGCGGTGCGGGTCGCCGGATAAAGCGAGCTCTCGCGATGTGTACGCGATGCGCGCGCCGATGCAAAATGTAGTCCGACCTGACTTGGCCCCGGCACGGGGCGCGTCATTGTTTGCATTCCGATTGAGTCATTGTGCCGGGCCGGATTGACATCAGGACTGTGCGGCGCGATCTGAAAGCCGCGGCTGACGCTTTTATAGATCCATTCCGCGTCCCTCCCCCCGCCTCGCCCTGCCTCACCGTCGCTCCTCGCGCGACGCGAGTCTCGGCCATTCGCGAGCCCGTTGCGGATGCCTCGGAATAGAATGGTTATAAATGGGTATAAATCGTGGATAAATCGTTTCGTTTCTTTCGTCATCCGAAATCCTCGCGGGCGATCCGTTTCGTTGCGTCAAGCAACCGAAAATAGATTTTCGTTAGCAAACATAGATTTTCGTAGTAGACGAGAGAACTGATATTGATTCGCGTGCAAACTTAAATTTACAACTTAAGTTTGCACGCGATGAAAATGAAAAATTATGCTTAAATTATGAATAATCGATAGGAATTGCTATGGAGAACTTTATGTATCGAGATACAAATCGAGTGAAGAATTCTTTCGCGGAGGATAACTTACAATGAAACGACTTTTGAGCTTTCGGCATATCACTATTCGGCAGAAATCTGCGATTCGATGTTACGTTTTTTATGATGCTCGTGTAAAGGTCGGACACTTTTGCCGTGACGTTCCTTAAATTACTTAAATTGTGGACATCAATTTCATGAGGTAGGCAACAGTGAAAAATACAACGCAGAGAGGAGCTCCATTTTTCACAAATATGCACGGTGCTCTCTCTCTCTCTCTCTCTCTCTCTCTCTCTCTCTCTCTCTCTCTCTCTCTCTCTCTCTTTCTCGTGAGAGAGAATAAATTCTTTTACAGTCTGTACACAAAATTGATCGTGTCAATTCTACAATGTACCGCTGTCTCAATCTTTCATCTCATAAAATTCAACATCGTTGCGAGTGTTTGCCAGTCGTGATTCGCATTCGCAGTCACAGCTGCATCTTTTCTATCCCCTTCTTTCTCTTCATGTCCCCTTTATTGGCCGAATCGAATATATGACCATGTATGATCAACCTTGTTGATCTTTCTTTCATCGCATTCTTCCTTGCTTCCTTTTCTCCTCATTCATTATCTTCTCTCATCCGCTTCCATGTGGTGTTTATGAATATGCAGAGCCATTCCTATCATTTTTCCCCGCAACCATCGCTTCCGTCATTCGCGTCGCCGAAAGTAGGACACAATAATTCACGATGGTGACTAGAGAATATTTTCAATTGCTGGTGCAACTTAATCCTCATATCCGGGGCTTCGATTCAAGATCAAATGTGAATCGCGATTTAGTTGCGAATGACGACAAAATTGTATGATACAAAACTCGCACGGCTATCGCGTTGCCCGACTCACAACGCAAGCCCACAGTTGCTTATCTCATCGTCGTTATGATCGTCGCGGATCTCGATTTGGCCTCAATCATGAAAATTACCACCCCAATTTGATAGCTGCAATGCCGCATAATTCGTCATCCCCCGCCGCCCTCACCGGCATAATTGAATTCCGCGAGATCTAATCGTCACGCTAATGGTATTGGTAGAGTCGCTCGTTCCTCGCGCTCTTTATTTCCGGCGGAAAGCGCTAATAAAAACGAGGCGGCGCTCGTTGTCTCCGTTTCCCTTTTTTTCACCCCTCACTCTCCCGTCTCTCTTTTTTCCAGCGACTCTCCCCCCCCTCTCTCTCTCTCTCCTTGTCTGTCGACCGGTCGGTGCTTGTCTCCGGGCGACCCCTTAATTCATCTCTCCACAAATCCACCCCGACCGCTTTTCCTCCCGCCCCTCTGCTTTTCTCGTCTCCCCCGGGGATACTCCGAGGGACGGGCCACCATCATAACAGCGTTTTCTCGCGCACCTCTGGAATACAAAGTGCCGTCGAATCTACGAGTCCCAGGAGCGGCGGCGCGACTTCCTCCTGCCAAGCCAAGGATGCGAGCGACTGCGGGTCGCGCTATCAGGAATTATCGCCGAATGGTTGGAACAATGATATCATTCGATATCATTCCTTTTTTTACCGTTTCCGCGTTTCTCGATTATTTTTAATCCGTCGCGCTTTCGTTCCCACGTGGCACCCTCGTCGAGAGTGCGCGGAGATTGTTGCACAGGATCCGATGTGTTGCTCTGAATTATTTTAAAATGAATGCGAACCTGGATACGATAGATGGTCGCTGCAACTGCAGCGTTCAACTGTTTGGTCCAGCAATCAGTACAGCGTTGCTCCATAACGCGTGTTGCTTTCGCACATGCTTGTGAATCGTAATGGACAAACACTTGATATATCATCATTTATTTCGAGCTCTCGGGATGCTCTGCGGTGGGACAAATCCGCTGCGAATACCGCCGATGTCGCCTCTGCGACATTTATCGTAACGCTGAGGGATGAGACGCACACGAGACAATATACGAGAATTAGAATTCACCCGACACACGGCCTGTCATACATGACCGCAAAGCCGACTGCAAATATTTCCTCGCGTACACTTTACCGCCGAGTAATTACTCTCGTGTACACATCTTAACCTTCGGTCCTCTCTGCGACTCTCCGTGACCCTGCGCTCGTCCTCACGACGAAATTGCACGTATGTATGGTCGATGATATTCGTATTTAAAGACCAAGATATACATAAAGGCTGCACTGGAGTTTCACCCGTTTGTGAGCCCGTTCCATATAAAAATTTCTATCGCTTATATCGTTTACAAATATGTATGCGTTGTCCCCGATTACCATTCTTATCGTTTACGTGTCGCTGGACCCATCGTCGACTCGGTCGATCTCTCTCGCGTGCTGTATTTTCGCGCCGAAAAAGAGTGCGCGATCGTGCTCTCGCGATGGCGATTGCTCGCGCACAGCTACGTGACGATAGATAGCATTTAATTCTCGTTATCGGTGTGCGCGGGATATTTTTCTCGTTATAAGCCCGTCCACGCGGATCAAAGATGACCGTTTCCGATAGGCGCTGTGCGTAGGATGTTACCGTGCTGGCGGTTTTTGTGGCCGATTGTGCCACGTGTACACGTGACTTATCTTGGCCCCGCCAAGATAACAGCGCCCCGTTCAAACTGATGAACGGGATGAAAATTCCGGCTTCGTTTCGGCCACCGTTTAGTCATCGAACCGTGATCGATACGCGAGTCTGTCGATTGCATCAGTGAGGAGGAACATCCGCGCGACGTGCCTATCGATTGAAAATATAACATTGCCGGTTCCACTTATTGTCTCGATTTCATCACGCTGTTGGCAATCCAATCTTGTTGCCATTTTTTGCTCCTTTTTTTTCCATGAAATTAATATTTATTATATTTTATCCTAGAAGTGAAACGTCGATTATTTCGTTCTACAAGCAGGAAGGAGACAAGATAATTCGACGTGTAGGCGCTTCGCATTTTGCGCTCGATTAGTGGTTTAACGTTCAGAATCGATGAATATCGGTACTTTCGTTCTTCCTCTTTTGAAAAATGTCCACGATATTGAAGACTAGTCTTTATGAAGCGAACGTGAAACCGTGTCGATAACACGTCCCGGTCTTAATTAATTCGCACGATCCCAAGGCTTCGTCATAGCAGCCTGCAGCCATTCTTTCTTTATCTACATTACGCGCCAAACATCACCGTCTGATTTTTTTCCGAAACACCAAACTCGATTAAGGTTCTTATTTGGGCGCGGTTCCAATTTCCGTTCACAAATGCCAAACTAATTTAAAACTGTTCATCATTAAGTGACGCATGAATGGAAGAATGTTTCTGGCAGCTTAATTAGAGGCAAAAATTGCCCGAGCACACGGTATTTTCGATTTAATTAACAAACTCGACGGATTCGCCTTCCGCTGCTCTCATTTAACGTCGCGTCCCGGATAACGATTACTCCAATTAAGTTCTAATTATCAAATCAGGATTCTCAACAGTACCATCAACAACAATCTGCAAGAATCTCACGATAAATCAGATATCATGAATTCGTTTGTTCTTTGTTAGAAGATCGCTTATTGTTAGTATTGTGTCTCGAATTTTTCTGTTCGATCATCTAAGACGAATGTACATCCTATCGACGATATCGTTCTCCTTTACATTGTCCGAGAAACGAGATTCGACAAAAGAGTTATTATTTTTTTACGACACGTCCGCGGCGGGTCTTCATCGTGGCGTTCCTTCTTATCCGTTTAATTTCGGGAGGCAATTTGAATTGGAATGCCGAGCGGGGAGCGACTCACCGGGAAGGTATCTTCATCCTCGTCTCGGGCTTTTTCCGGGTAATATGTACCAGCATCGCAATCGGGCGGAACTGTTCAAGATGTAGGTGCGATAACGAACTAATACGGGTTACCGTGTAATCTGCATAATAATGCGCGGGCGTTATTGGCCCGTGGATTTCTCTTCGGCTGCATACAGATTCAAAATTACTGAGACGTCGCGGAGCTCTCCGTCGTACGCGTGACGGTAGAAGTTGAATCAGTGCTACCGGAATTTCAGCTTTCTTTCCCTCGCATTGCGGATCGCCGCTGAATTCTAATGGCTCCTAAAGACACACCAGCAGCCCTCCGGTGGCTTCAAATTTATTCCGCGTGTTTTCCTTTCCCGACAGTCTTACTTACAATTTAATTACGACATACACATACGCATACGCGCGCACACACACATACACACACACACATATATATATATATATCTGCAGTTTTTGGTCGAGGAGACGCTGCCCGGATTATTTCTCGCGTCCGAAGAACAGTTTGCCTAATTACTCCGAAAGTGAGACGACGAAGAAGATGCCGCGTAATTAGAGGTGGCTCTTATCGTTAGATGGATCATGTCAGCATCACTATTCGCCATCCACGATACTCATTTGGCCGATTACTCGCATTTGCAAACACTCACAAACATTTGCATATTAATTGTCGGCGTAATAACGAAGCGCGATTCGCGGGTGTCGAGTCGTATCGAGAAATCGCTCGCTTTTATCCTCCTATTTTTATCCTCGCTTCGCGCTGCAGCGTCCTGCGGCGCTTTAAGGTAGTTACGCTTGTGCCTTATCAATTTACTTTTCCTGCAATGTGAGCCCTTAACTTTAATCCCATTTATCATCCAATTCCATTCAGCTGCCGTTCCTATATATTTATTAACGTCACTGCGAGATATCGCGTAACGTGATTATTAAAGTTAAATAGACATCGCGCGGCTGGCTGGATGGCCGAGGGGGACGCCGAGGGGGGAGGGAGGGAGGGCGAAGGAATCGGCTTGTTCCCGAGAAAACTTACCTCGCCCCCAAGATCGATTTTAATATCCATCAGATATCGCGAGTATAGAATTTCCGGGACATGCACCGATGTGCCGCGGATAAACCTTATTACAAAGTTATCCGCGATATTCCTCCTCTTCTCCCCCTCAATCTTCCGCCATCCATCCGCGTGCGCGCAGTGCGAATGATCTCGATCGTTAATCCCACGTCGTATCTCGCAAATAACAGCGCCGCCGTATTTTCGAACGTCGCGACATTATAATCCTGCATCATCGGTCGCGTTATCGCCGGCATCGCGCGCTGCTTTTCCTTTCTGCTTGCGGCCCGTTTGCGGATTTATCCCGCGCTTCGGATGCCGCTTTGAATGTCTGATAGGTCGTAATTTCGGGAGCGCTCTCGTATTTCCGCTGGCGGGAAGCTCGCCGGTAACGCTATTGTCGCGAAGGGACAATCCGATTCGGCTGTCTCGGCTGATTCGACCGGTTTAATTCCTCCATTGCCGCCTTGGTTTTTACTCGACCCTAGATCGCGCGTGATAAAATGGCGATTACCGTCTCGCATCCGTCCTTAATTCGCTGCTATTTGTGCGAGCCCGCTCGCAGATTGGATTGATTCGTCGGATCACGGGCGTTCCTTCTTACGCCGCGATTACAACCACGTCTGCTTTATTTATTAGGGATTCCCTTCGGGGTCGATCCCGAAAATGGATACGGAGAATGGTACTCGCGAGGCCGCGGTTTATTTTTATTCGCGCATGTAAAATTACGCTGAAGTACGCTCTTGTATCACCGAGGTCCATCGTCGGCTTTGCAAATGAATCAGCACCGCGCTATATCGGACCCGCTGTATTCTCAGATTTCTTATTTTACATTTGCGTGAAGGCGATTGTTGGCTACGTCAAGCGGATATGACAATACCACGAGCAATTAAACTTTTACGTTTACTCCATTCGAAAAATATTTTCTTATTTCTGTCTTCTCTTCGTTCAATCGGGCTCCTCTTGACGTCTCGGAGATCTTTAAGAAATAGATCTTTGCTTTCTCTCACGGGGACGCAAATGCTTTTTCTAGAATCAGTTCTTGGTCATAGTCGAATATAAAGGCATTATATATTTACGAGTCTTGTGACATTTGAGGGCATCATAAAGCGTAATACAGGATTTAAGAGAAGCGGTAAAACGAATGGCTTTTTTAGTTCTCGAAACGATTCTCAGATAATTTAATCATTTGCAAAAGTTCAAATGGCGAAATTTATAAATTTATCATACGCTACTGCTAATAAGATTTCCTCCGTGTTGTCCAATGTTATTCAAAAACATATACGCTATCTGCCTTCTGAAAAACTAACACGGAACGATGATATATGAAAGTGTACGATTTAGTAAATAAAATGTTAAAGGCTTCCACGCTTAGCAAATACCGAATGATCAACCGAAGGTTGATCTGATACGCGATACATATGTATATATGTACATATGTATATATTTTCATGCACAGATCTCACATATTGCATGATACATATAGATATCCAAACACACGTTATCATCGAGAACGCGTGTTTGGATAAATTTACACAAGAGTCGAAACGAAGGACTTGAAGCTCGAAGCTCATTTAAAATGCACAGAAACTTTAACACGCTATCCACGTGCGTGCCACGATATCGCATTTAAATCTATATGTCATGGAAGCGTTCCTCGGTCATCATTAATTCGGGAATAAGATCACATCGCTTTATTCTACACGGATCGCGACCAAAGTAATCATGCAGGCAGACGCCTCGCGGATCGATAACAACGACAAGATACCATCACGAGTTTCGATATTGATCCTATCCAGTCTGCTCCCGATTGGATCTCCGACTGTTGTTCTCGTGAATCAGAAATCAGAAATTTCATTCGCGGATAGTCGCATGCTGCGCAATGTATCTTCGAGTATCTCGTTTAGCGCTGTGCACGAATGCGCGCGCTGTCGACGTCATTTATAACGAACTCTTACGGCTAAAATCATTAGCGCCACACGGGAGATCGCGAATGACGACATCTGTGACGCCCGTATCGGCGGTGACATCAATCCCTCATTTGACAGTCGATTGATCGAACGTTGTCCGCGATGGCGCTTATTACGACGATTAATCACTCGCGGAATCGAAGGACGCGCGAGATGTTGATAATCCGCTCGCGTACACGCGTTACTCGCGTGCTTGCCTAAGGGCGTAAGGGCCGCGCGAAGGGTTTGTGGGAGGGTCCCAATATAGTTTTCAGTGAGCCGAGAACTGTCTCGTAGCCAGTCGAGCGATAAGAAACTGAAGCCCCAGTAGGATATTAGGGATAAGTGGCGGTGCAGGCAAGGGTGGCTTTGAGGCTTATGATATTTAATTAAGGCCGAGCTGAAGCCTGCATGTAACGTAACTAGCGTCGTCGCGAGTCAGACTAGGTGTTTCTCACGTAGCAGCTTACGTGGTAACCGTGCAAAGGGAAAGTGCAGACAGAGGAGCAGAGAAGAGGAGTGCTCTTGACCGCGCGCCTCCGCTTATTTTAATAAGTAGCCCTCGCGAGGGGTTAAGACTCGCCGAGGCTTAACGAGCAACAGACTCGACTAGCAAGCGGCTGGGACGACCGATGGCATCACTATCTCGCGGTTCCTTTCGACCTCCGTCTAGCTCGATCGGTCGAACTCGATCAGATACACTCTTGCATGTGCGATTGGGGAATGCAGGGGTGCACGAAGCGAGACCTTGAAAAAAAGAGGAATGCATGTGAGACGTATTCGATTGTACTTATTATGACGGAGATGAGGTCGCGCTGGGGACATTAATATTCAAATGATCTGACCCTCGATCGGTTTACGCGTAATAATTCATGATTCGCATACCTCGCGATCGTTGTTGTCGCGGCTGCTAAAGTACGAGAGCCGCGTTCACGTTAATTGCGTTATTTTATAATTGCGGTGCAACGGACGCGTTTTACAACGGATCGCACGCACTGGATTACGCGCCGATGCGTTTTAACGTTATTATCGCGCATCGCGATCGATTAATAATTACAAAAGAAAATTCTAACCAGGACTATGATTTCAACAAAATAACCACGACGATTAATATTAATTTGTAATGATGATGATAATAATAACAACGACCGATGGCATAATTACGCGGTAACAACAGTAATGAATAATAATTTATGATATAATAATAATTTACAGAATAATAATTTAATAATGATGAATAACAGTAATTTAGAATATCATTAATTAAATCAATTAAATACGTACAATTCAACCATAATTATATCATACGCATTCGTTTATATAAAAAGAATTTCAATGAATGAGAGAATGACGCGTGATCGTAGCGTCGTAATCGCGGATGTAAGACGTAATGAAGATGATGATGATCGCAATCGCAGCTGCGAGATCGCGCACGATGATGGGCGCGACGTGATTCCGAATAATGAAAACAATGGCAGCGCGCGATTGAATTCCAACAACGCGCCACGACATAATACCGCGGTAATGAGATTTATAATTTAACGTTATAATTCGCTGAACAATTATGCCAACGCATTAATAATAAAATCCAATGAAACGTCACGACAAAGTGACTCGTAATTTGCTAATATAATTTAATGTCGGGACGTAACATAAACGTACATTGATACGCTAAAATTGTCTTGCGACACGGGCGGCTTAATTAGGAGAAAACGTTGTTATTACGTAACAACGGATTACGGAGAGTAACGCTCTTGAAATTATTATTCCCGCATCAGGATGTTTTTATTATCGTCCGGTCGAACAGCTCGCTTCCCCGCCGCGACTAAATGGCGGATATCGAACGCAGAGCGCGATCGAAGAGCCATGAGCCAAGAGATTTATATACACGAGGCCATCCGACGCACTGTTGTGCGCGGATAATTTACGCGCGTTAATGCCATCCAACGTTAAATAAAATCGATTACGTCCAGAGCGCTGATTGCGCTGCAACGCGTGCGTGATTAAGCTCGCGATTGCAACGCGTCCTCGTGTAAGTTTGGAACTGACGCCTCGTGCTCGTTTGGATCTGCTCGCGCAGATTAAGCAAGCCGATGCACGATGCAAGTACGAACGTCCGTTCGAACTTGAATTTATTGCTGTGTGCACTCTCCGAGCGTTGCAGCTGGCGCTTTGACAATATTGCGTCGATGTCGCGGAAAAGCGATGCCTGAGTGCGCATCATAGTCATCTTCATCGTCCAAGTCGAAGCGTCGAACGATCCGTGATTTATCCTAAAGGAATTAGGAATCCGATGTATTTTCATTATCGCTGGTTTTAATGTAACACACCTGATCTTTAATCGAATATAACATTTCCTTTGAATCCCTCTCGGTTTCCCCGCATTATCTAAATTTCCTCTTCCTATTAATATAAAATATATTAATAACGATGTTGTATATAAAATCTACAATATTGACGCGAGATTATTTCCCTTCCGCTGCAGCGTCTTCATCTTTCGCTACCTTGCTACCTTTTCTCTCTCTCCTTCTCTCTCTCTTTCGAAGTGATATTTATAATGTAATAAAAGCTATCGTATGAGAAGAGCCGGAATAGAGGGTGCGCGCGAGGAAAGAAGAGACACTATTTTCGCTTTCCTCGGCATCTATATTCACCTATATTCACCTCGACCCACTTTCTTCCGGATGACTTTCCGATCCAGCTGTTATTTATATTTTCTGTTCCAAGGATGCGAGGATACCGATAGCGCTGTCCTTGCGTCTCGATGCAAGGGCTTTTGCGGAAGCATCCCGTCCATTCGTTCTCGTTTCTATCCACGACCACCCTCGGCGTAGCAGAGCGGTGCGTAAACGGCTATCAAGCGCGACTAACCCCCTCGCCCCGACATTGGAATAAAACCGCGACACGTTGCTGTAACCTTCGGAGGATTCTCATTGATCCGTGGAAGGTGACGTTAAACGTTAACGTGTGTTCGACGATGCACGATGTACTCGATTGGACGTCGCGTTTGCACATACCGCTGCATCACGGTTTTCCACCTGAAATTCCGAATCTTTCGCGAATGAACGTATTTCCAGCGCGCTGTCATCCAATCGAGAAACAAATCCGATCGTTGAGGGTTCGAAGGTCGAGGGAAAAAGGACCGCCAGCCAATCGAGTCGTCGATGTTTGCGGACGCGAAAGAAGATTCGCAATCATCGTTCTATGCATGTCGTTACGTCGCCGGACATTCTGCCGGCCACGGTAATTCCATTAATTTCTTACAATCGGTTTGCCCTGATAGCCGCGAGATATCGTTGCCTTTCATTTACGTTAATTGGCCCGCCGAAGCTGGCCGCTCGATTATTTGCACCGCGAGACCGCCGCGGTTCTGGTATCCCAGCATTATTCCATAATATTAGCCCGACATAAAGAAAGCCTCGGCCGTCCTAAATGGGATGGCCTTTTTCTTGTTCCGAGGGTATTCCTCGCTTTTACGAGGCCAGCCCGGTTGACCCGGTGCCCTACATGTCTCGTTCCGTTGGGCTTTCGGGAATGTTCCCTCGCTTTCCCGGGGATTTTCCTACGCGCGCGCATACATCATTCCATATCGAGACGATGTATCGCGATATCGGCTGCCATCATTGCGACATCTTCCTCGCCAGTTGCACGCCGGCTATGTATTTTTCTCCCCCAACGAGGCATCTTACGATGGCGGAGTGGAAGCTATTTTCGGAATGAGAATACACCGCCCGGAGGCCAACTTCTGCCCCCCCTCCATTCCCCCTTTCCACTGGAACAAGTCGACTTCGTGAACCAGTTTTGTGGAATTGTCTGTCCCGTTCGCGATACTTGACGGCGCGAAAACGGTGTCATCGTCTTAAAGCGCGAGGCAGAAGGCTATAAGAAGATCAGCCGGATCAGCCGGCATGTTTGAATAATAATTGGCGGTTGTACGCAAGAGTAATCAGTGTGCAATCACTCGTAAACGGCTGCGTACGCGGTTTTCTTTTATTACTCCATTTTGTTTCGTTAAACGTATCTGCAAGATTTACTCAGAGTCTCTCGGTGTTCGATACGAAATCCGGATACCGGCGCTAGCGAATTGCATAACGGTAGCTTCTTGTTTTTCTTGCAGCGGGCAAATTTGCGCTCTGAGAGCGCGTTACATTCAGAGGAACGTCCTACATTGCGGACAGTGCGGCTTCCGGTCCAACTTTCCCTGAGTTATAGCTGCTCGAAGTGAAATTCGGAGTTGACCAAAGTTTTTCCCGCGTATCGGCGAGATTTTGTTTGCCCTCCCAACTTGCTTGTAACCGCGCGAAAATTTATGTTAAATGGGGCATTATCGGTGGATGCAACGCGGATAGCCGTCATCTTCTCTCGCTCTTCTTCTCGCAAAGTGATTCCTGTTTTCGTAATATCATGTTTTGCCAACAAGCTCTACCGCTCAGCTTGTAATACGTGTAACTTAATTATGCGAGCAGTCGTAAATATATAGAATGCTCAGCTGTTTTCTGTAGACCGGTTGCTTTATCTCCTATTAATCTCCGCATTGAATTAAACGAGACCAAAGGGAATCCGTAGAGCATTCTTAGTCGCGCGCGCGCGCGCGCAAGCGTTTGCTTCGTCGTCGCTCGTACCGAGCATCCGAAAAACACAGTCAGATACAAATATTAATTCCTTGGCATCTAGCCAAGGCATCATTTAAAGAGATATCCCTTTCATCCCTTGAGCTCGAACCGATGCGCCTTTATCCGTCTTTTTCTCTCCTCCGTAAATCTCCGCGGTTCTCCGCTAAGCGGAAACCTCGAGGTCTCTTCGGGGCGAGTCTTGCAGCTATTATCCTTTGGGCGGTTTTCTACTTAGTTAACGTTCATACGACGGCGCGACGAGAAAACGGAAGGCGACACGGAAGCAGGAACGAGGAGTGGGATACGCGAACTCCGCTTAAGCCGCAGGACGAAGAAAGATATCCGTGTCCTTACCCTCCGGGACATCGAGAGAAGATGACTCTCTCTCTCTCCGTTCTCCGTCTCCTCTTCTTTCCTTTTTCTCTTTCCTTTACGGCCCTCTCTCTCTCTCTTTCTCTCTCTTTTTATCTCTTCGTCCTCTCTCTTCAGATCGTAATTGAGCGGGCGATCTTAACGCTCGAACGACCGCGAATGGCTCACCCCGTGCCGCTACCTAACCGCTCGTCGTACAAGTATTTCACGAGCCTCGGCGGGACGGCGCTTTGCAGTTTGCGGTCCACGCGCGAGCTCCACTTTCCTGCGGAATCTCGATGGCTCTCTCTCTTCCCGTCCTCGTGACGCGGCTATCCTGGCACGTGCGTGCAGCGTCCCGTCCGAGAATTCCGATAGCTCGCTAACGAAATATCAGCTGCAACCCCGTTGAATGAACAGCGCTCCGTCCGGAGAGTCGCCGCGCCCGGCTGTTTCAAGATTCGATGCTCGCGGCTGCATCCCATCATCTTTTCCTTTTATGACGGAAATAGATTTCCCGCGCGCCGGAGAACGATCGGAGAACGCTTCCTCTTGATGGGGATTCGGTCTTTGGTGATCGCAAGCGTTCGTAAAGGCGATCGGAAGATCTGCGCGACTCATCTGCGAATGAGGCGCGCTTGCAGCTCGCGTTATCTCCTATTTGGCGCGCCGTTCTTGTAAAACCGTTCGCTGTTTGGAATAATCCTTTTAATCACGGGGATTGTACGCAGTCGGACGTGGTCCTCGGGAAACTCGCCGAGAGAAACTCCATCCGAGAAACGGAGCAGGATTTACAGCACCGCCGCCGAAGCTAGCTTAATCGATTGAGAGAAGCCTTTCAATAAGTCGCGGAATACGAGCTTGCAAACGGAGGACGATAAATGCAAACGGAGACACGGAGGCAAGCGCAGGGGGCTGACGAAGGGCGAAGAGAGAAAGAGCGGAGGATGATGGTTCTCGCGACGACGAATTCTGTAATCGAGACTAACTCCTTTAATAGTTGGCCGGTTAGTTGCGCCAACTAATTCCTTTTTTAAAAGGAACGCCTTCCCGTTCCGGCATTCTTGCGCCACCCGCATTAGCGGCGGAGGACGATCGCCAAACAGCTATACAGATAAACGAGGAAGCCAGAGGGCTCCGGTAAACTCGAACTTTCCTACCGACAGCTAACTTGGACGCGCTGAACTACGTCAAGGACCAAGTTCTAGCTCCGGTTCTCCGCTGAAGCCCCTCTTTCCTCTCGTCTTGGAGTTCCGGAAAAGAATTCGACGACATCCGCGACTCCTCCGCAGGACTTCCGCGATTAGCTGTGGTCTCGGTTGAAATGAATCGACGCGCACGCGCGCCTAACTGTGGATGTGTCCAGATACGCTCTTCGACTTGCCTTTTTCCGTCGAACGTGCTCACGGATGAAATATTCATAGAAGCTTTGTCATGTAGAGATATGATAATTCCTTTGAGCACAATAATAGTAACTGTTACGAAAAACCGTTAACATCTATTAATACTTTTTAACGAGGCGGGAAAAGCTGCTGTTAAAGCTTTTGTTAAATAATAATAATTCTCTCTCTCTCTCTCTCTCTCTCTCTCTCTTTTTGTCTCTTCTTCTCCGTTGCTTCATTACGTTAAATTCATGATAATTTATTACGAATTCTCAGCGTCTACCGAAATGTTTTGCAAAATGTTCTGTATTTACAGGCAGATGGAATTTTCTTGCCCGAAGTAGCTCGCATATTGATCTATTACTTGGCAACGGTAGGCTTTTTTCATCGCCAAATTGGTCCGCCGACTGGTAGCGAAACTTCGTTAAAGCACGACGTTAATTGCATTCAAAACGTTTCCACCCGCAGATTGTCACTGCAATGGCGGCAGTTCGCCGGGGCGACCACCGTTTAATTACAACTTGCCGAAGAATACGTACGCCACCGCTTGGCGAGAGAGATGGAAATTATAATTATTAAATTCGCCGCGGTCCATAAAGTTGAGAAAGGGACCGGCGGTAATCGAATTTCGAAGTTTGTCGCAAAAATGCGATAACTCGACTGTCCCGACTGGTCCGAAACGAAAAACGCCGCATTGACGCGATATTTTTCATCGTTGCGGGAATATCGAGCGTTTCTCTCTCTCTCTCTCTCTCTCTCTCTCTCTCTCTCTCTCTCTCTATCTCTCTCTCTATCTCCCTAATTGCGATTCTTTCGTTAATTATTTATTTAATAAACCATCGCGAAGATATATTGCGACAACGGATATCGCATTTTACGCGTGCGAGAACGAGCGCGTGGAATTAATTAATGTTGACACCGGTTGACACCATGAATAATTGCCGCGCGCAACTTTTTCGGAGAACTTATTGATAAACGGCACTTGGCGTTTCTTGCGGGCTCAATCTCCCCGGCTTCCCGCAATTGAATGAACTCGCAGTTGTCGCTCGATGTGAAATTGCACCGAGTAACAAAACTTACTTGGCGCGGCGCGAACTCGGCTTTTGTCAACCTTAACGAAACCGTCCTGAAGGGACGTTAAAGGCGCGCATTTCGGCAACGAAGCTCGCGGCACACCTCAAGCAGGACGGCGCGTATGAAATAAATCTCGCCGAGCTTATTTCGTTCTCGGCATGCGCGTCAAAGGCGAGACGATCCTTTGAAGTCCGTTTCTTGCAGCGAGAGGAGCAAGCGTGAAAATCAGCTGGACGCTGAGGAAAGTCGGCTGGTCGGATCGATCGCGCGAAGCGCGGCCGGCAAAAGGCCTTCGCGGCGACGCGGCCTTCGATAAAGAAACTTGCAATTTGCAGGCAATCAACGCCGGGACGCAACCAAAAGCAACCAGCGGGATTCTATTCTATTCAAGTCGTGCCCGCGCGTATCCGCGAAGCAGCCGTCGCTGAGTCGAGGCAGGACCGAATCTCTCCTGAGGGACGCTCGCTTTTCTTTGCTCTTGCGCGGAACTTTATTCTCTTCCCGTGCACCTCTTCCGCTTCCCCCCTCCCGTTCACCGACGCGGTCACGTTTCCTTGTTCGACTTACAGCTCTTATCCTTGGTAAAACTTGTGCCTCAAGACTGGCTTGTAATTTCGTTTCTAACGAGGCTCGGTGTTCGTGAACTTTTAAATTTAAATATTGCTCCTTTCAGAGAAAGAGAGAGAGAGAGAGAGAGAGAGAGAGAGAGAGAGAGAGAGCGTGCTCCTTTTTCTGGGGAAAGGGAACACAACAGTTTACGGACGTATTAATGGTGCGAAGCTTGCTTGAGATTTCCAGAAATATTCTCGACGCTCTAATCTCGAAGATTGCGATCGTCAACGCGTATGTGCAGGACTCTGTTTTAATACTGTTTGTCGTCGCGTCGCAATGATCCGTAGTAATTCAAACGAGATTCAAAACTACATCGATGCGTTTCGTTATGATAATTAGCAATTAAAGAAAGTGGAACTTTCCTTGGGAAGGAAGGGGCACTTGAGACTCTTCGAACGTACGTCAGACTTTTCTCGGTCGGGCATACTAAAAGCCGGTTCAGTGTTTGACAGGGTTTTTCTTTCTCTTTTTTTTTATTGAACCATATTTCCCATTAAAAGCGATATTAATCAATTACATCTCGCAAAGTGCATTACTCGGGCATCAAGTAGGTCACGGTGAGATGTAACTCCGCAGTTGGAGCACGGTGTAGCGCGCGCCGAGTTGCTCGCTATCTGTTTCGAAGTTGCAAGTGCATTACTCAGTAGTGGCATGACGAGAAATAAGATTGTGCTTTGCACCTTCAGTACAGGGGATTTGCACGTAACGGATCCTGGAATAAATCACACTTGGAGAAACTCCTTCCTGCCAATTGTTTTATCTCGCAGAATCTGATGAATATCACGATTCGAGCACGGATCGAGTCAACAGGTTCGATTATCGCGTAATGAAGTTACGTTACGCTTACGATGTATCCCCAACGAGTAATCTCGTCGGTGCATCGATCATTTTATTTATTACCCGCGCTTTCTCGTACGCGTGAACCGAAATACATCGCGTGAATTATACACAAACCGCTTATTCCGCGCATACTTTTCTCATTCTCGGCTTCTTCAGCTTATTTTCGCCTCGATCAAGATCTTTCTTCTTCGCTCCATATCGTTCCGCTTTCTCGTAGATGGCACTTGGCACTCTCCCTATGGTCTTCCCACCAGTCGAGAATACTAAACACCATCATTCGGCACACCGAATGCAACCAGGACTGCCTCCTCTCTCCTCGATGTCTCCTGTCGCTTCTTTTCTTGTTTCTTCCTATCGATGCTCGAATATCTTACTTGCGCTGCAAATCGCCAAGAGGATCGATCACATCCCTTCGCTATTGATCCCGTTTCTTCTCGAGATTCGCTCGTGCCAACTTGCCGCGGCGTTTTCTACTCGTTTTTGCCTCGCATTCGTTCCAGTTTTTCGCTTAAATTCAATTCAATATGTTCGTTCGTTCGTTCGTTCGTTCGTTCGTTCACGACCAGATGCGTAATGACGGAAACGAGCAAGATAAATGAAACTGTATCGTGTTTGGCACAATTCTCGCATACGATTCGCGAGATTTTACGGAAAGGGCGCGTATATCTTCGTGGATAGTACCAGACACGCTCGTAGAAAGACGATAACAATTTTATAGACTCTTTATGGAGGAACTACAAAAGTATCTCAGAGCGATACACGATCCCAGGTTACATCGGACACAAACGTTAGATCGCACCGCGTGAATAGTAACACGTATGCGTCAGCCAATTGACACACTTCGCTTTCAAGTTCTCGCGTTCTCGAGTGAGCTCGAGACGCGTGAGAGAGAATGCTTTTGGTCGGTCAGTTCGGAGCAGCTAGCTCCGCGTTAACGCGCGTTCTTTGTACGAAGTGTATTGAGTCTCCTTCTTCAGATATCGAGATAACTCGCGAGTGCGCCAGCTCACAATCAGCCTTTATATCCTGATGCGACGATTCCGAGTCGTTGCTGTGTGAGAAGCACGCGCGTAGGGCCGCCGTTTCTCCTGCCACGGGCCCTACGACTCTTAACTCTGCAAGAGTGTCACTCGACGCGAAACAACTTGAACACGGCTTTATGGTCCCACTGCGTCTCTTGCCGTGAACCGTGACCGCTGTCGGGCTCTTTGAAACGCTCGCTAAACATTGCGAACTATCCGCCGCTGTCCCATCGCTCGCAATCTACGGTAACACGATTGTGTTCTGCGGCGACCCCCGTCCCCCTCCGATCGACATAATGGATAATTCTGGAGCGGAAAAATCGAGGAAACTCGGCGATAGCGATAGCGAACGGCGACGTTGGCGGCTGGTCCTCGACTTGGTTACTCGGGCGATATTATTCTTCGGGATTTGCTCGCCGTAAAGTCTTTATTAAAAGTCGAGATCCCTGGCCCCGACAGCCGGCCAAGTTTTAAGTTGATTTTTTTCGATATCCTCTCCCGGTCTATTACGAAGTTTCGTCCGTCGCGCGGCGATATTCCATCGCAATCTACCGCGCGATCTACCTTCTCTCTCTACGTTCCTCCTCGAACGATTTTAGGAGCGATCTTACGAGTTACTCGTGCGAAACGCGACAATCCGGTGGCGAAAACGTCGAGGAACATGACGATGTCTCTCGTGGCAGCGGGACTTCATTAAATTGCCACATGCGTAAATCTCGTTAGGCTAAGATTACTACTCAGGCGTAATTGCGTGCGTTTTATCATGGAGTCTATCTCGAGGAAAAGCAATTGTATTATTTTACTTTACTGTTGTTTTGTGCGAAGAGACACAACTGCGCAAAGATATCCGTTAATTATTTGCACGTATTTGCGTGCGCGCACGCGTATAATTCGTCGGTTTTACATTATTGCGTTTGTATTATTACGTTTTACGTAGTTGCACAAAACTATCCACCGTGATGATGCGGCAAAAGTTGTCGCAGCCTCGCGATTAATTTGCTCCGCTTATCGAATCATTTGACATTACTATTACTCGCTATTTAGTTATTTTCTGATCATGTTGAGAGCGACGGGCAGCTTATGATATACCTTATAGCAATAATAATGATGCATACGCTATTTTCGTAAATTAAACACATTACATGTGTTTGAATCAATAATTGCATCGCGGTGCTCCATAATAATATGTAATGTTATTAATAACAGCATTAATAATAAATTGCCGCCATCAGTGTATCCGATACGAGTAGTGTTCGATTGAATAAACATCACATGGCGAACAGCGGCCGAAAAACGGATATTCTCGCATGATACGCATGACGCGAGCGTTACGAGATTATATCCAAATACGAATACGATACGATAAGTACGATATAGAAAGCGCGATAATTAATTCATAAGACTATCGAAAGACGTCGATTCGAACTCGATAGCTCGGACTCGGATGATGTCCATGCCGGCAATCGATATATTTCCAACCGAGTTTCAGCGAGCCTGCGGTCTCACTTTTAGACGTTCGTTCTGCATTCTCATTTTGTTGTTCCAGATTCTTTCTGCCGCTTTACGACAATCTCGGTTGAAATCTTCGAAACTTCGTGCCGGCACGGTCGGCCACACGCGAGCACACGAACGGCTGCTATTTTCCGCGATTATTGTTCCTGTCTCCTTATTCTTTTCTCTTTCGTCTCGGTTTCCTCGAGACCGCCCGTAAGTCTTCGCGGGTAGCACGTGTGTTCTCCAACTTCGCAATAATGTCGTATCTCGGTTCTCCTTCTGCTTCACTTTAATTGCGAACTCGGTTCGATTCGAGACGATCGGCAAGTTTCACGTGCTCGCCAATGACGCGAATGTGATCTTGTCATGTTTACGTCGCCAAGATTACGTCGGAAAGACGTAAACGTTTCGTTTATTAATCTTAAGGACAAGATATCATGAGGATCATCGGCGAATAAAGACGCGGATGATCATGCATCATAATACGAAATTTGATTTTTCACAGTATGCGGATAATTTTATTACGGATGTTACTCGCGATTCTCGGACAAATCGTCGGCATAAAAGATAAGCGATTTAATACCGATTCGAGTCGTAGATGACCAGTTTTATGGACCACTTTGAATCCAGAGCGCGACTATATTTCCTTCGCATCGAATGATAAATTTAATGTATTCATTTAATAGCTCTTTTTATATGTCCAACGTGAAAGATCGCCGATCGCGTTGTTTTACGCATGCTCCACGTGAAGAATCTCTTCTCGTGGATGCTTACTTGTTGGAGAGATTCGCGGTGTGATGAATTAGATTTCGCCGAGAGTTTACGTATCGTCGCTCTCGCAAGGCGTCGTCGTCTCACTTCCTAATATTTGCCTTTTTGACAAACGCAATGATAGCAAATAGCGGATAGAAAGAATCCGGGAGGATGGAATGGCAGATGCAGAAGGAAAATTTAATAGCGAAGTCGCAAGCTTGCCGGAGCCAGGTTCGCGGAGGGAAACATATCGATCGCGAGCCGACAATGCTGCCGTATCTTTAATGAATCCCGCCGTACGGATACGTTTGATAGCCTTATTAGTAAACAGGAGCGAGCACTGCAAATCTAGCGCATCGATATACCGAGCATTGCCAGACGGCAATAACGAAGCCATATTCGTAATTATGTTGTATTCATACGGGAAGCTTAATACACTCGCATAGTTGGGTGATCTGCCGCCCACTAATTGGATAATGGTATAAATCCTATTCTTGGGAAGTACCGGATTGAAATTGCGGCGTTTGCGCGCCGGCGACTCGATTCCGCTCGCAATTTAACGTTATTCTTCTCGTCCTCAATTACGCGTTGCGCGCGTTTCAAGCGTCCGCTCCCTGATTGCGCTTCCTTGGAGTTTTCGGGAGCCGTTCAGACGATCGAGAGGCGGCGTGTCCGCATCGCGGGCATGCAATCTCGCGTTATCAGGCTTGTTAGCGGCCGCGAATTCGCGTTCGCGAATCTCCCAAGTGTGGCAATGAATTGCCGTGCACTCTGATCGTCAACGACGACGCATCGGATTTCGCTTCTCTCCGTGCGTTGCTGCGTATCGATGACGGCGAATCCATCGGGACAGTGCACAGCAGCTCGCGCTTCTTGCGATCTATCAATTAGTCGACAAATATGGAGCTCGTCGTGAAAATTGCTCTCGCTAATATGGACAGACTTGATCGATCTGCGTAAATGATGCACACGCGGAACGCCATCACGAAGATCCATCCGCGATCGGAATGATCTCTCCTCTTAATCGCGCCCGATCGTTCGCTTATTAAAAACGTAAACGTAACGCCGTTTCCGAGGAAAGCTGCAAGAGAGAGAGAGAGAGCGCTGGCGAGCGAGCGCGCGTGAAAGCTAGAGATGTCGCATTTCCCGCGAGCGAGCGTGCCATGCGCGAAGTAAGAATGAGATTAGCCTACGCGGTCGTATAAAAAAAACGTATAAAAGTGTACGTCTGTTTACGCGCACGAGTTGCGCATGAATTTCACGCTACGCCGCGCGGATTATCGCGCGCGCGTGATTTATTCCGTGTAACATAAAACTCCGCGGCACGTTTGGCGGTACAAGGGCGCGAGGCACTAATTAAACAACTTTCCGCGAGTATGCAGCTGCACACGCTGCTACTGCACCGTGTTTGGCCCCGTGCTTTTATCGCAATCGGCATTTAGCTCGCTTATTAGTTGGCGGAGTTGGCGTTCGCCGCGGAGAGCCGCCGCGCGATCAACGAAAGAGTAACGCGAGCGCTTATATAACTCGGTTCGATTGGCGATGCGTGCATCGCACGGGCCGTTTCTCACAATGCGCATGTAATTTTCGCGCAAATATACCAGCCAAGTGTATCGGTCGCGTCGCGCCCGCTAATTGGCGCTATTCACGCGCCGCGAGCGAACTTCGATTTCATGAATTTTCCCTCACGTGTTTTCCCTCGCGGATTTATTTTGTTGCGGCCGCAAGCGCGCGCCAACGAGAGCGTCTACCTTCGTTTCTCATCGTCGCGAGTTACCTTTTTAATCTCGCGCCAAGAGCGCGCGTAAAGCTTTGAAGTAACAAATGCGCGCGACGCTAGCAAGATCCCACCGTGTATTGTATATCGCGTTAAGCGCGGTTCACGTTTGTACACGTATACACATGCTGGAGCTAATTAAATGTGTCAAAGGATAACTGCCGCGAGCGTCTCTCTCTCTCTCTCTCTCTCTCTCTCTCTCTCTCTCTCTCTCTCCCTCTCTGTCTCTCTTTCTCCTTTCTCATCTCTCTTTCGCTTCCGGTAAAATGTCGGAAGCGAGACGAAAAGGAAGCGATAAATTATCATGACCCGAGCGAATTCGATTTACGTGTCAACCGTGCTTTCTTAAGCCGGGCGTGACACATCTGCTATTCCCATCGAAGAAAGATGGAACAAGAAAACGAGAGAGAAGGAGAGAGAGAGAGAGAGAGAAGGGGGGGAGGACATTGCCTTTGTAGTTTCTGCGAGAGGGGTTTATTAGTAAGCAGGCGAAACGATTTTATTATTATCGAATATTCTGACACCGCATAAAAATAGGCGACAGAAAATAATCCCGCGAGAGTAACGGATTTTAATAGTATGCCACCGCTCGATGTCCCTTGGAGAACATTGGTTTGAGGCGCAATAGCAATCTTTTTTAAATCATTGACGGTGGGATATGAACACGACCCATCAGAAGTAACGGTTTAATAGAAGATCGTAGAGATCGATATGAAGCATCGACAATAATTAACATTCTCTGTTTCTTTCTCGAGTTTTTTTTCCCTTTTCTGTTTCCCTTTTGTTTCTTTTTCCATTGCTATACGTCCAATAAACTGCGTTTTTCGTTCACGTTTTTATATTCGCGACAGAGAAAGGATGAGAGAGAGAGAGAGAGAGAGAGAAAGGGAGGAAAGAGGAAGGAGAAGAGATTAAACAGTAGCAAATATTGTTGTTACGCGATTGGCATCACAACATCAAGCGTGACAATCGATTTTGTTGCGCGTACACGCGGTTTCGCCCTCTCGCTAACTTGGTCGCTTACGCGCACATTTTCTGCTAAATAATTAACAACTTGTTATTGATTAATTAAGCTTTTCGCGGAATTCGCGCGTATACAGGCAATCTAATATCAACCATGCGTCGAATCCCGTGTCTCGATCCGTGTCGACTCGCTACGTATTCGCGCGCGTCCCAAGTTTTTCTCGTAATTTCATATTAATAAATTTTGCCGCCACTCGACGGAGCGTCGCGCGCGTGACGGAGAAAATGCAAGGGGTAGTAGACCGTTAAATACAAATGAAATCCAATTTGGCGATTGTATTAGTTTTAGAATTTTGAGGGAAAGTTCATTAACAAGAACGCCGAATGAACAATAGCGGACAGTCAGTCGAGTGGTTTCCCGTAAACTCGAATGGATTAAATGCAGTGCGCGAGTAGGAGAGAGGGAGAGAGAGAGAGAGAGAGAGAGAGAGAGGGAGCGATGACGTGAAAAAGAGAGAGAGACGGAAGAAATGGAGAAACAGGATTTGGAGCCGGAAAATATTCGCGATATCCGCTTTACACGATTCAGCTTCGGGCTATCCGTAAGCTTTGTAGATCGTAACAGAGTTCTCGAAATGTTTCCAATATTTTTTTGTCAATTTACTTGTAAATTTCACTGATTTAACGTTATACATGATTTGCAAACAGCGCCGTTGCTCCCAGAATTACATTGATACGATGAGAATATAAGGTGACGGCCGTGTATGCCAGGCGATAGAAGAATGTGATGAGAATTAAACGCGACGTATAAAAGAGAAAGAGAGAGAGGCGTATATCAATTACAGCAATGATATATCGATAACCATTAACTATCTGTTCATCCATTTCGCCATTACGGAACGCGTATTCCGCAATAGCAATGACAAATCCAATGCAACGAATGAGCGACATTTCCTGCCGCCAAAAGTATATCATGGAATTATAACACGGCGATGCCCTTTGTACTTTTGGATTAACTATGGATTATTGATATCGGTAGCTATTACACTTGAGACATTTCAACTTTTACGGTAGGTCGTTGAGCGAGTAACGGCTCCTCTCAGCTCACTTCCGGCGAAGGTGAAGAGCTTACCGATCTCATTCACCTCGTTCTCGCTTAACAGTCTCGATTCACTAACAGCCAGCGAGGATGAACGATTGTTAACGTTATCCTCGTCTACTTTATAATTCGGTTTGCGGCTGAGAGGAATACTCATCGAACTCGCTGTGCATCCTGGTTTATCTATGTCTTCCCGTCCTTTTATCCATTTCTTCCTTCCGCTTCCGTTTTTCTCTCCGTCTCCCGGTCGGGAGAAAGTTCGATAAATCTGACAAGACGTCTTCCTTTAAACGCGCCGTCTTAATCCAGTTCCCACCTAAATCAAAACGTAAATCACGATTGTCCTCGTGGGCCGTGTTCTCCGTTGCCGGGAGAACGAGAGATAAGATGGACCGTGCATTTGAGATTACCCCCGAAGTTTCGAGGAAACTTGGCCCTTTTGGGGGAAGTGCTCCCAGGACGCACGCTACTGAGTGATTACGCGAACCTCGATGCGTGAGATATCTCTCATTACGCATTTTTGCGTATCTATTGTGCAAGGCACAACGGAGCCGAGCGAAATAACGGTGCATGCGAGTTATCGTTGTCTGCATAGTTTCACGACTTTAATCCCTGAGAGATGCTTGTTGGATTCTCGATTTCATTGCACGCGCATTGAGCGAGCGCAGTGAAGGAGATTTACGTTGATTCTGAAATAATATCGTAGCACGTAACGAAAAAATGTTTTTTATTATCATCGAGCTGGAGAATTCGTGCCTTCACCGCGAAATTAAGTCTGTCACGTAATTGTATGACTTGAAAGGTTATCTCTTTCAAGAACAGGCGTCCAATGAGGAAGATTGAAGTGTCCCAAGTGTTAAATTCGATCTTCTGCTTGATGGATTTTTCATTGTTTAAAGGTCTTACGGATCAAAATAGCATCACGCTTGCGCGTAAATGTTCTAAACATGGAGAAGCTATTTAAAGACTAATACTTTTTAATATACGAGATCATTGTGTCAAGGATGAAAGGAACTCTCTGTGATAGTCGCTTTAAAGAACAAACCGGGGATGAGCACCATGAATTTTCCAGCGTCATCTATCCGATGATGTAATCGACCCAGCCTTCACCCCAGACTCCGTTGGCGTCGGGGCGCTCTTTTAGGCGCCACGATGGCTACCCCGGGGTTATACGACCTCGCTGGAGGTCGATATCTCGCATTTCGCAACGTTCCGCAACATTTTCTATTGCGGATGAATAAAAGACATACTTTTTTTTTTTAAAAGATGGCATTGAAATATCGATGCAATCCGCTCGAACAGAAGTGCGCGATGATCGATCGCTATCGGTTTTTCATGCTGGGCATTAACATATTACTAATGAGAAATAATCCCCGGTATGATTCGCGATTATTTGTCAGCGTTGACGATCAACGTCAACAACGTTATCGCCGACAATAAGGATTTTTAATAGAATCATAACAATCGCGAGTATTCGCAACGAGGCTAACTGATCACGTGCGCCAGTAGCTTCAGCATTTTGCATACATTTTGCATATATGGAAAACGTATGTAACATTTACCTTAGACATTACTACGGAAAACTCTATGCTTATCCAGCAAAGAGATTCCCATCTGATCCCCCAGACTTTGTGCAATTTAAATATTTATCTCCGTAAAAGTAAGTCGATATTAAGAAACAGTATACACGCGCGCGCACACATATCCACACACGATATATATGTATATATATCAATGTACGTGTACAAGTATCGTGCATTCGACCGTTCCGTTAAACGTATCGTGAGCGATGGTTCACGTGGATGGTACATGTCGACGTAACAAAACGAGCATCGGTGGACATCGCGAAAAATGCTCACGGCGCGCTACACGGCACGTGTATATTCACGTTCGCATATCGCGTTCACATCTATCAGGCTATCTGTCGGCACAAAAAGCGCTTTCACGCTGACGAATTGCGCCTGAGAAATTGCAAGCGATCCCCGAGACGCGACACAAGAAGACCATTGAGCGTTGGAGATACCGCCGAGATATCGATTTACTTTTACGCAATTAAATATTTACCCTGCGCAAAGATCTCGTTGGACCGGGCTCTTTGATCGATGCGAGCGCGTAAGATATTTACGGCGTTATCTAAAATTCAAGCGAGCGGCGGCCTCCCCTCGGTCCGTTTTTCGCGCACTTCTCATTTCCATGCAACAATCTAATAAACACGAAAGCAGCATCTCCTCTCGCAGCGAAGGGAAGATGCTCGGTACGCGCGTCCGATAAATAACGATAGCTGCAGCACTTTCGGAAAGTTCTACCTCGCCTCATCTATCAAGAACTATTTTGCTTACCTTATCTCGTCGTTGCTCTATCTCGCGTCTTCTACCTTCAACATGAAAGAAAGCGATCGAACGCGCAAGAGACCATCGATACCACCATAATTAATCCTTTTTCAAAAAGGATGCATGATTCAGAGGCTCCTCTCATCGCTATACATTGGCGAGCGTTCTTTGCATCGAGGGAATTTATTTCAACCGCAATTTATAAAATTGATAAAGTAGGAGCAACGGTCGTTTCGCTATGCGCATCTCGTTGTTGCCGCAACAAAGGTGACGCGGACGAGCTGCGGGCACGTCGTTCGCGTATTCATCCCGTTCGATCGGATCACGTTCCTCGCGGCCGACGTGCTTCGCGTCGCGGTTCGAGCGAAGCGTTGCAAGCATCCAAGCGGATGCAGGCGGTACGGCCGAAAGTGGCGGAGCAATAACGTTCGACGATTTGTCACCGGGACGATTTGTAATCGTTTGTCGGACGGACCGGCTCCCCTCCCCCTCTCTCTCTCTCTCTCTCTCTCTCTCTCTCTAAACACAACTAACTGCCGTCTTATTCAAATGAGGAGGCGAACATCTCCTCGCGTACCGTCCGCCTCGTTTCGCCGCTCCTGAGCTTTTCCACGCATTTTCCGTCTCCTTCTGTCTCGCGCCGATCCCGCGTGGTAGTATCGCGCACCGCGAAAATCGTGACCCGCATCATTAATCACGCGCGTAATTCCCGCCGCCCTTTTTTCGCGCCGATAGCCGTCGTCTCGACTCTGTCTCGATACAAAGTCGAGACGATGTAGGTCGACACAATTATTCGGAGATCGCTCGCTGCTCGATGAAGGAAATGTCTCCGTGAATTATTCCGTTGCTTCGACTACTCGCGCAGCACGTGTACCGTTATTTATAACTGCCGTGATTATGTCGTTCTCGTTATACATCGCCTTTTGTTCCTGCCTCGATACCGCGATCGATACAAACGAGAGCAGATTCACGTGCGGGCGTTGGTCGTCGGATTACTCGACGCTAATCCAACGATATTACTTTATCAGTCTGCGATGCGGTTTGTGGTCAGCTCGCGATGTTACAAACTTTATCGCGAGAGAGCGCTTGTACTCATCGATGCGAGTTTATTCATCATATTATTCATCCATAATAATCCAAATGAATGCCGTCTCGATATCTCATTATCGAATTCTATTGCCTTTTGTAGTCCCGTCCCGTCACTCTTCGAGACTTGCGCGTGAGTCCTGCGCAAGAGTAATCGAAATCTTTATCAACGCTCGATCGTAATTAAATACTCGAACACGAGACTTCGAGAATTCGATTCGATTGGAAGCTCGAGCGAAACGAAAAGCGCCGGGGTACCGAGAATAGCGAGGAATATTTACTCGGCCATTCCGTATTTTCCTCTCGTGCGTGCCGGCACGCAAGCGTTTAAACGGCAATCACGGCGCGTGTTCGCCATAGCGACCAAGTCTCGTTCGCGACGACGCTTCCATTCTGAACAGCCATAGACATTCCCCGGGATGGCGGGGCAGGGGCTGGTTGTAGCGTATAATCGCGACGTTAAGATTCCTGACCGTTTGTCTCGCGATTGTTCGGCACCCCCGCGAGTTTATAGGAGAACAAGTCGTGCGCGCAGAGGCTACACGACTCTATCTGCTTGGAATCTGGCGCCGGAACATCTCTCCTCTTAGAGAGGATTACTCGGATTCTCTCACAGAGTGAGAGACAGAAAGAGAGAGAGAGAGAGAGAGAGAGAGAGAGAGAAAACGGGATGAAAAGAATGAACGGCATGAACGAATGCCGCGTATCACCGTCGCGGTGATACCGCCAAGGCGAGGAAAACACTTGCGCTCCGCTCGTATGGAGACGTTGAACTGTACATAGAAATTCGATGATGCCCGATGACGATTACGTGACGTCGAGGATCGCTCGCGCGAAATCGCGAGATCGCGTGCTCGCGGGCTCGCGCATGTCGATTGATAAAGCGCGTCTTCGCGACGAGCTCGTGCAAACTACAGGCTTCCGGTGAGAATACACGTCATTAGAGTCATTAGAGTCGAAGTGACGTAACGGTGGACAGATTGCACGGATCGATCGCGAGATGCGACGCTGATAATGAATAAGCGCGGAATAACGTGCGTTATCGATCGATTGCGATCCTCTCTCGATTCTTGCCGATGGCTACGTCGTGCGAGATTCCCGAGGCGGCGTCTCGTAATTCAAGCACGTAGAAACGGGCTAGATTCCCTCCGTACGTGCTTTTTAAGTTGCATCGCAGTAAAAGTAGTGACGTGCCAGCGCTCTCCGCTCTCCACCTGTCTGCGCGCGCGCGGAAACACGAACTTTCTCTTACGGGTACGCGATGCATTTGCAGAATTGATTGTTCCCCTCGCGGGGCCTTTGAGAGCCCCCTTGCCGCCCCCTTGCCGCCCCCTTGCCGCCCCGGCGCGATGTCGGGTTCTTGCGCGACGACTCGTTTATTTGCTTGTTCCGTCGTAAGACAAATAATGGTCGCTAACGCGACGAAAGTACGTCATGAATGGCCCGCGCGGGGGACCGATAATTTTGTGAAACAAGGCACGCGTGCATTCCCCGTGTATTATGTATCCCGTGAAAACAAATTCGCGTAATTAAACGTTAATGTCCCGAGTAACCGCTCGCGTGCGATATCGCGAAAATATATCGATTGTGTATTTGTTCGCACGCAATGATACATTAACTTGTTGCATATGGAAACGCTCGCCCTCGTCGGAATCAAAATGAATGCCGATAAAATTGAAAAACGCATAAACAATCGGCGATTCCGGCTTACCTTTCGTATCTCGCTCTACCGATTATTGACATAAATAAATAATAACGATGCGCATCGCGTAAACCGCTTGCCGTTTGTCGCGAGCTCGTCGCGTGCGAGTCCGCATCGATCGATTTCTTGATTAGTCAATGATGACTTTCAATTAAACGATCGGACAAAGGTTTCGTCCGCGACCGGTGCGACATGTGTCAACGCATTAATGACGCATCGATCGCTTCCGGTACGCTGCGTCGTCGACAGAGCCGTGCCTGCTCTTAGCAGACGTCGTCCCTTCTGTCAATTTGAGTTTGCAGCTAATCGTTCAGCCAACTCCTGGCTGCGCCGGTCACCTACGAGCAACTGTAACAGTTGTGTCGTCATTCCGTTGCTTATTACCCCTCGTTACTCGTATTATAGCGTAGCGGACGAGTCTCGTCGAGGAACGAGATCTCCTTCTTATCAAGTCTCTCTGTTTTCTCTGATCGATTTGCATCGAGATCGCTGCAAGCGATACTGCAGAGCGATACTTGTCCTCGATGGGGACGAATGTTGTCGTTTGCGATTCTGGCGAATCGTTTCAGCAGTTTCCCCTCGTTTCAGTTAAAAACCCTCGTCAAAGGATTCAAAGGATTCAAAGAATCCGAATCGGTACGTTACACGGGATACCTGAATATCGGGATACCGTTATCGTACGTGCTTTGACAAATGAAAAATGCATGTACTTTAATAGATGAAAAATGAATGAGATGCAATCGTGAGGATCAAAGCGTATCGCACGCGCCTCGCTCTTCTTTCCCAGCGTATTACCGTCTTTTCTCCTCCTCCTTCTCTCTCTCTTCCTTTCTCTCTTTCTCTCTCTCTCTCTCGAACGTTTCGATACGGATACGCTACGTAAACCGCCACCAGCATCCCCTGTCAATTCGGCTTTACGGATTATTACAGCACGATTGCGTACAACCGTTTGCGCACGACGCGTCGCTCGGCATGACGAGGTCGATGGGGAGGGCGAGGGGGGAAGAGAAGCCTTGGCACCAAGGAGCGCGACGTCTGCCGGAAATTGTAGACGTCGTCGGATCGCGTGCAGCCGGAAGGTGCGACTGACAGTGCTCGGACCCCCATAACGTGCCGGGGGTTGCCCGCTCCCTCGTTGTCTTTCCTGCCTGCCATGGCTGCGAACTTAAATTCCGCGCGCGTGCACTAGGCTCGATCGAGCTCGCGAAACGCGCTATATTTCCCGAACAGTGTAGGATCGATTCAGAGTCCGCGAACTGCTTGCAATTAGCCGTGGATTATCGAGTGCCTGTACTCGCGAGATATTTCTCGATTGCCGACTCATGTCGCTTCGTCTCCCGCGTTTCTTCTAGCTCTTACAGATGCCGATAATCTTGATAATCCTGTATGTATGTGTGTGTGTGTTTCCTGCTTGCAGTATCGCGGATTTCGCGAAAATTATCTTTTCATGTACACACACCTCGTTCAGTTCTGACCCACTTTTGGTAGTCCGCATTATAATATAACGGAGAAGCCGGAGGATCAAACGGAGCGTACACGATGGAGATATCAGCGATATTTTCAGAGAACTGGAAATCGTTACCGATGCTCGTAGCGCGTTCGCCAGAATGTTGCTAAAATTCCGCATTTCGTTTTAGAACCGCTGTTGCGGTAAGGAATCCACGCGAAGGGTGATATGAATAGAATGATCTTGTTGTCGGAAAACAATCGATCGCTACAAGCGGCAGCTTTGTGAATGACAATGGATTTGGGGAAATGAAATGATACAATGACGGCGAAGTGGCCATCGGATTGCGTCTTAAGATGATCAACGGAAGTGCCGTTGATAAATCGATACTGAAGAGACCAATGGGCGTTTCAGCACGGTGCGAAGGAAAAAACCGATTGCTGACAACGCACCAGTTGTCATTATTTTCTGAAACTCACAAGTACACGCTCGAATCTCGGCGGTCGCGTACGTTTTCGTTTGCGCGTTAACTAAACGTCCCCGGAGTACCATGGATCTGAAACGGACCAGCAGTGAGGGTTAACAATGCGGTGCATTATGGTTCACCGGCATTGCGAGGGCCATTACACGGTCCTTGTGTATTATTACGTTTGCTTCACGTTCGAACGAGGATAAGCTCGTCATGGGCAATCGAGGAAGCTGATAATTTCCGCGATTACGATCTTGCGAGAGGATTCGATACGCGTATCTTGATCCTCTCTTAATCTTCTTCTAATCTCGCATTCGCGTATTTCATGGCACATCGAACGATTCACGCTACACTGGCCCGATCGCGAGAATCGCTTTGCGTCGAGAGAACTCGCATTGAATGATCGGAATCCACGCGAGCTTTAATCCCGCGCGACAATCAGGGGCTTCATCATCGGCTTCGCTCTCGTTACCGATGCGTTCGGCATTTCTCTCTCGCGACTTGGAAGCTCCTTCGAGAGGAGCACCTCTCGACGCTCGTGCCAGAATACCGCGAGTACTCGTCCACGACACGACGGTAGGAATATCCATCCTTAAAGCGGCTGTATAAGTCGGTAGCACGCGTGAGCATCGATTCCGTTCGATCGCTCCAGTACCAGACACCGAAACACCCTATCACGTGACCTCGTGTCAGGTAGGCCGAGCCGGGCAATTTCCATAGAGCTCTTGATAGGCGTTCGCCGATCGCCTGACTGTTCCTCCGACATAGCGGTCCCTATCTGTACTCTGAAAATGTACTCCTCCCTTTCGTAACACCTGCTGGGACTCCCTGCGTCACCGTAATTCTTAAGTATGAATCCTCGCGTCGCCGGACAATCCGTCGAGAGCGAGACTCGCTGTAAATATTCGCGGTATCCCCGTGAAAGACCTCGTTGGAACACCCGAAGACGTGACTCCCTCGATTCTTACTCCAACGGACGCGCGCTTTATTATAATATCGGATGAATATAACACTACGCAACATCGCGAGGAGCGCTTGACCTTCCAAGCGCCTGCTTCATCATTCATATGAAGAGTATCAAGTCGAGAGCGAAAAGTCCGTCCTTCGGGAAATTTCGTTTTCGCGACCCTTCGGACGGAATATCCTTGTTCGAGTCCGACGTATGTATGCGGCCAACCACGGAATTATCCTGCACGTCGTATCGGACGAACTATCGTCGAGGGGGCAAGACCATCGTCATCGTCGTCGTCGTCATCGTCGTCGTCGTCGTCGTCGTCGTCGTCGTCGTCGTCGTCGTCGTCGTGCTATGACGACGGAAGGGTCGCAGCCTCCAAAAGCGGATTGCCATCGCGCGCCACCGAGGGGTCATGACACCCAAAAGACACCGTTACCACCGACATATGTACATCCCGTGGACGTTGGCTGATCGTTGCCCGCATGTTCTTCCCCTCTCCTCCCCCTCTCCTTCTGAACTTGTCCAATAAAACCTCGCCCAATCAGACTTGATTTCGCGTGTCCGAGCTGCGAAATCGTGACGAAAATAATAAAATATACTCCTTCCCCCCTCCCTCCCCCCCCCCCCCCCCCCCCGCCGAAGATTCAAGTGCCCGATCGACTTTCTCGTTATCAGGACGTGGCGCGCGACTCAGTTCGCCACGGGATAGACACGTCTCTGTTCTAGATATCAAACTTTTACATTCGTGTCGTACCGCATTTATCGTTATTATACGTGCGTTGATTAAAACGCGCATCCATTAAGAGAAAAATCAGCGTGAGTTTATTAGAACGTGTTCCCGGCTTCGTTACGTTCAGCTCGCGATAGACGCGAGCAACGTGTTAATTCACTACGCTGATTTCATGGGTTTATTCGGATATCTCAGCGGTGGTGGATCCACAAATGTTGCCTCGGACAGAACGCGTTTGTGCGTACTTGAATTTGGAAAACAGTGAATAGCTCATCGCATTCGAAAGCGGAAAACACGCTGCGAAATGAACTAGTTGCGAGTTCCGCCGTACATAATACGCGCTCGTAACTAAAACGATTATTTTGCAACGGCTATCTCTCTCTCTCTCTCTCTCTCTCTCTCTCTCTCTCTCTCTCTCTCTCTCTCTCTTTCCCCCCGTTACGAGTGAACCAATTCGCGATCGGCTCGAATGTATCTGCCGTGCAGTGTCACGGCGCGTAAAAGTCGCGTCGCCGAAACGTCATTTAAACGTGGCAGGAGCTTCAGGCCGCTCGAGCTCGAAATCACCCACTAAGCCCGTATCCGCTTCCGCTTTGCGGACCAATCAGCGCCGTTGTAGGGAAAGCGGTGACGTTACCGCTGGCACGCTCGCCAAAGTTTAATGCACCTTTGGCTCTTGTACCATGCCGGCGCGCGAAGAGGAAGTCGCCGCCGCGGCGCCGGGAATCTGTTTCTTCTTGCTGCAAGCTCCCCCCATCCCCCTGCCGTTTCCCGCTATCTCCTCGTCTGGATTCCCCCTGATACTTTTGTACCTCGTCGCGTTCCTTTTGCGTCCTCGCAGTCTCTTTCCTCTCGATTCGTTAGCCCGGCAGTTTATCAGCCAAGGGACCGCGCGCGGGCTCGGAACGGGGGTGAATCCGTGGATTCCGGCTTCCGCGAGGAAAAAGTAGGACGGTCGATTTCACCCTTTCGGGGTAGAACCGTACTTCCGGGTTTTCGTTTTGACATCGAGCAATCGGAATCGGGGGCAATCAGGCTGTCGGCGGGCGGGGACGGTCCTGGACAATTAGGGTGTCCGAGACGCCGCCAAACTTGATGCAGCAAACGCAAACGCAATCACATCACTGATGAGAAAAACAGCGCTCGTGGTGTCTCTTTTTTTCTTCTCTTATCGATGCGCTGAGAGGTTTGGTCGATCTTTTTGCCGGGCAAAACGACGCGATCCGAGACGCCGGTCCGTGCTTGACGTTGTTGCAACGAGGGAAGCGCAGTGTATGGATGCGCAACATGGAGCGGTTTGATAAAATGGCGTGAAAAAATCGTCCGTGAAATTAATGCGCGATCTGCGGGACGATAGCCGGTAATCGATTGGAAAAGCAAGGTTCGAGGCGGCCAGCTCGCTAGACCGACGTGATGAATTAGTCACTTTATATGCAAATCTATTTTTCTTGCGCCGCGAGCAAGTAATGATATGTGCAAGCGGACGAGAAGGAAAAACAGGAAGGATCGCGCGGACAATCGGGCGACTCCTGTCGCGACCGATTGCTCAGCTCGGCCATTCTCGTTTTTCCCGCCTCGCGTTCCGCATAAAACGCTGCTTCGTATAGTCGGCGGGCGGGTGGCGCGTAAATATTCTTCCTTCAAAGGCGAGTAAACCGGGAAGGAAAATGGAGCTAATTAGTATTCGACTATGCCGAGAGCGCGACGCGACGACGCCGAGCGATTTTATCTTTGACGGGAATCGCCCGATCGTAAACAAAGCCTCACGACGTTAACTGCAGATCGTTTTCAGTTATTAATTGCTCGGGTATATATATATATATATATATACTCGTACATTCGAGAGAGACATTGATATATCCGGTCTCGCCGCGCGGCGTATCCTGCATAAGTACATCGCGAAAATAGGAAAATACGTCGACCTAAATCGAGCAGCCTTAAACAATCCGCTAAAGATCCGCTAAAGATTCTAATCGCTCCGTTAAAAGAATGCTATTACGAACGTCGAGTCGAATCATCGGATCTGGAAAAAATTGTGAAATGAATTCGATGGAATTTTAAGCGAATCGAATTAGCCTCACGATCTTAAATCTCGCGATACGTGCAGAGTTCGTTACTTATGCATGCATATCGTTATACTCGAAACTACTTAAAAAAACCGGAGCATGCCTCACGATTGTCGATTGCCATTTCAGATGTTATCTCGAATTCGAATCCGAAGCGTGTCATTTTATCGATGAGGGATTCACACTGCGGTATAAAACTTATCGAACTTATCGCTTAAAGTCCTACTCGCAGTCGCAGAAATTAATCGGCTTAATCGCGACACGCGACTCGCGAACGGTGAAAATTTAGAGAAGCTCGATCTCCTTAACCGAAACCTAACGGAAAAGACCGTGTCCGATCATCTCTTCTAAAAATGGACTCTGAATTGATCGTGATAATTTCGCAGGAGTGCGAACAGCCTACGCGTATGACGTCTGTGACATCTGGGTCAACTGGGTCACAGAACGATGGAAACGAACATGCCGTGTTGAAGACCTTTCGATCCAGTTGGCTATCCGTTGGTCGAACGCGCATTATACGAACGCCTCGTAAATAAATGATTTCATCGCGGGGCACTCGCATTCGCGCGCGTTGTGCCGTTTCTATTCCCGTCGACGTCAACGTCGACGCGTTACGCCGCGCCGCAAAGACGCGCTCTCAATTGGATCAAAGTACATATCGATCAGATACATATCCATCATTGGATTATCGGTCAGATTTATTATCCCAATATCCGGCGGCCGCGGATCGGCGCGGGATCGCGATTTAATTCCGCCCGAACGCCCGCGCCCGCGGCTGATCGCGAACGATCGCGAACCAGACGGAAACCTGGAAACGGGGAAATCGCGCGCGGATTCCGCTGGCGGATACTTCCGCACGTCCGCTTTAAAGGATTGACCATGGAAGCTCGTATCCTTGCCCCACAGGCATCCTTGCTCAGGGTCGTGGCCTCGATACGAAAAGATCATCGCGATGATCGTAGAAAGCCGAGCCATTCGGAGATTCCATCTCGCGGATTCGGAGAGATTCGGAGCGAAATTGAGAAGGTGAGATTTTCTCGCCGTGATGCACGCTTTTGCCGATATCAATCCCGGGACCTCGTATCCAAGCTTGGCGAATAGAGAGGATGATTCTTTCCATGATACTAGGTTCTATTCTCATACCCGCTTGAATTTTGATAATTCGATCCACTCCATTGATGCGCGCTATCCACGATTATGATGTAAAATTATTACTCGTCGCTATCGATTTAGCGTCACTTGCTGCGTCATTAAAGTGGCCGAATGATGAAAAGGAATGTTAATTGTTAACAGCAAAGTAGCTAATATTAATGACATCACAGATCGATGACGTGATGACGAAATGAGCAAATTTCAAATGCTTCGATTGAGCATTCGAACGTCCCGCGGCCAGTTATTCTCACGCTGCTCATAATACACACAAAGCCGGCTGTATTCAAATCGACTTATCGATTCGGCCTCCGGTCGACAACCGTTTCCTCGAACGACCCATTCATGTAAGCGTGGCGTTATGCTTGTATCGTAATCAGGGTCGAGCACCTACCGCCACCCACGCAAAATTGTTTTCCTACAAGGCAGGCTGAGGATAAACCTCAGTTTATTACGCTCGTTCCTCTCTCGCCGCGCCACGAGAATAAATTTCTTATTTTAATCAAAGGGAAGAGCGTTATTGATATACCGCGCGTCGTATCGCACGAGATTACGACATTGGCGCGTCTGTAATTCGTCGCGTATCTCTCGCATAAATTCCCACCTCCCTTGTACATTCGAGACAAGATTGCTGCATCCCGCTTCGATTCGATGATCGACGTCGCTGGAAATTCTTGACAATTTGTTATTTTCACTCCGCATGATCTCTCGCTTCCGGCCGAATTTTCTTCTAATCTCCCATCAGCGAGACGCATAATTCAATCGGGAGATGAATCGCTTTGTTAACACGATTTTAAAACCGATTCCTCCTCGCGTAAGCGTCTCGTATCAGCGAAGCGTGGCAGAGAAATTATTCGAGAAATTATTAAAGTTACACCGAGCGAATGTCAAGGCTGATGGAAATTCGTTGTGGCTAATAATTTATTCGACAGGATATTCGATCGGTTGTAATAATTTAAGGTATCAAATCTGAAAAAGAACCGCAAGAAGTACACTCGCGCATACGCTCTCGTTTGCGTAACACAGTCGCGTTAACGATCATATGGTTATTAAATAATCTTATCGCGCGTCTCTGTATAACGTTATTCTACAAATACGCGCTGACATTGACGGTAGAACGTGGCGCGCTCACGGTACGAATCACAAGGAATCGTCGCGTTCTCGCAACGCGTTGTCTCATCGCGTCGAGCGTTTCGCCGAGGAGCGAGGATGGCGAGGTTCGTTTCAGTTTTCGCCCGTGACGATACTCCATAGCAAATCGGCATTAATGGCACGCCTGTGGCCGCTCCTAATTCCCATGGATTTCGGAATGCGCTCGCGTCAAAGCGCGAGGCTGCTGCACAACGGTGAACCGAGTCGAACGATTTCGAGACGCGCGCATGTCCTCTTTGAAGACGGCTTAACGAGTACTCGCACCTTTGAGAATATTACGCGGAGCATCTGTTCAATGCGTGCGCGCGCGCTGATATTAAATTTAACACACACACGTACACACGCATACACATACGCACAAAGATACAAATACGCGGGCGCGCGTGGGCACAGAGGATTCTCTCTTGATAAATGCCGGCGTTTCCGCCGATTCCGACTCCGCGCGTTTGAAGTTTGCGACGAACCGAACTCCCCGCTCCGGGGAGGGATAAAAGCGGTTTTATTCTGTCCCTCCCCGTCTCGCGTTTATTTTACCCTCGAAATTATTATCTCATACTTGCAATTCCTGACGTTTAATCAGCATTTCGGATTTGGATTCGGCTACGTGCAGCGGAGATTTCAACTGCGCGTCGAAGCAACGGGTTTTCATTCTTGGTCTGTTTTTGCACACGGGGAGTGAGGGAGAAATCGATTGGACATGTCAGCCAGGCGACGCTGTCTGCTTCTCCGTCTACGTATCGTCTCTACGCTGACCAAACGCGAGACTGAATATTGCAGGAACGAGAGCAGGCGCCGTGTATGTCCGCGATGTATTTAGATAAGTTACAATAGCGATAGACGGACGAGGCTGTTATTCCCGTTATTTCGTATTCGTTCAACGTCTGACAATTGTAGCATATCGGTTTTACTTGCGCGATAATGGCTCGTTTCTTATCCGATCGGATAAAGAGTCCACAGTCTACCGCGCGTCTCGAGGAATTATTCCTCAGAGAAGGGATAAGAGTTTGTGCAAGCACAAACGAAAGCAACCATGATGTCCGGCTATCTACGCGATATAATTTGGAGAAACAAGAACATGAGCTTAAAAATAGGGATATATGAAACCTGCATAAGACCTTTAATGACCTACGCCTTGAAACAAGAGCACAAACAATCACTAAATATTGATATCACGGTAAGACAGGCACACTGGATAAAATACAGGACATGGTCCTATAAGAAGAAGAAGAAGAGAGGAGACAAGATCAAGTGTACCTCGACACAGCATTCGTTTCGAGATCCAGCAGGGAACCATCCGACGGAATTAGCCGTCTCTCGTTCGTAGATTCGTGTATCGAAAGTGCCGGTAATGGAATACGCGGATTTATCGTCGTTTTCGAGACTCATCGACGCAATCCGCTGTATAAATAGCGCGCCGCCACGAGCGCGCATTCGAAACAATACCGTAAACGTTCCGTCGAATTGCTGTCTCCGCGTTGTCCATTTATTTTATGTCCGTTGTTCCTTCGGTGCGCGGGATCACCGCATCGTTTACCAATAACGGTAACTACACGGTGCGATCGGATTTTCCACGTGCGCTGCGCGCACGCACTCACACGTGGCTGATTGCAAAGAGAAGAACCGTGTTTTGATTAGCGCACGGGACAATAACCGACCGACGAAATTGCGTTTGGAGGATAGCGGGCGCGCTCCGTGAATTTAACGCTATTAAAAGTACGGCCGTCTGTCTGGCTTACGCGCGTGGCATTGCGAGAACGTTGGTCTTACTTGGTTATTTATTAATCCCGCGCTTTTATTAATTCTCTCACGCGATTCGTTAATCAAACCTTCCCAGATAGGGATCCTCATTTCGGAAGCTGACGCGTGGACGTTGCGGAAAGGCGCGAGACGATGAGGGGTTTCCGGGGGATGGGCGTAACGGCGACTTTCAGTCGCGGAATTAATCGCGCGATCGATCGCATCGACGATGGACCGGACGATAATTCAAGCATGCCGGAATGCCGGCTCAACCGCGCCGGGTAAGAACAATTTAATCGCAACGCGCGGGAATCCCATCGGGACCGGCGCGAGATCTGATTGCGCGAAATCGGCGCGGAACTCGAAGCCCGTGTATCTCGGAGAATTTGTTTGCCCGCTGCTTGCTAGGGGAGGGCATTAACTCGGGGAACACTGCGTGTTTCCGGGCCGCTTTCTTGCGCGCCTCGCGTCGTCTGGTGCACGCAGCATGTAATGCGGCGCGATGCTGCACCGCGCGCGGCCGCAGCCTCGCCAGTAGCGAGATAAGAACTTCTCGAATTACTCAAAGTTAATGCTAACATAAACGCGGGAACTTTTAGTATTATTGCGGAAGGTTCGCGGAAACGCCCGCGCCGCCCCGGCGAGGAAGATTTGCTGCCGCACGGAGAGATTTGTACGGTTCTTACATTTATTCATGCTCGCGCGGCCAGCGATAGAGGAACGCATTCCGGGGAACGCGGAAGAACTACATGCCCTTTGCGGAAGGCCCAAAGGGCCTTCGTGTATCAAAGCGGGAGTCTCGCGCCGTCATCCCGCGAGTCCACGAGTTCAACCAATTCTCCGATAATCGATCAATTCTCGATCGCTCGACTGCTCGATGATGTAAGTTGTCGTGCATGGAGCATGACATCTTCGATTCTCGCGTTTTGCGACCAAAGTACAATTTTCTCGATATTCGTCTTCGGTTTCTCAGTCGCAGATCGGGTGACGCTCAACGAGTTCTCGACGAAGGACGCTTAATTGTTCATCAATATCGCCGCACGTCTTTTCTCTTCGGTTGCAGCTTTATCGGAGCACGGAAAGAAGAGAGAAACTATCCCATCATTGCGATAGCAAGCGACGTACCTTGATAGACCAGCCTGCTGTCGGGGTTTGGAATGTACATGAGGATATGTGTACGCGAGAGCATCTGTGGTAAACCGTCGATCAATCCAGCACGAAGAGAGTGCATCATTTTACGCTTCGTCGACAGATTTCGCGTTCTCCCCGTTGCCCATGACGATGCGCGTAGTATACCCTCTCGTTATTACGTATAGCCGCTGTTTGTCTTTTCGCGTGCTCTCATTTCCATCCTCATTGGAACAAAGGTGATGCCCGTAACACAGGCCGCGGAATAATTAAAAACGGCTGCCTCCGGTTAGCCAATTCGATGTATTCTCAGTCATTGAAACGGTTCTCGCGTAATGGATCAGCGGCGTAATGGTAAAAAGAGAAATTCCGCGCTAAAGCGGGATGAGAATTATCGTTCCTCTGTTACTGACGGAATGGTGGCATCGTTAAAATCGATATCGCCAGGCTTGCCTTCTGACGGGCGCGAGCAAATGTTCGCCGTTGCGCCGCTGCTTCCGCAACGGATCGGCGCGCCACAATAACATCGTGCATTTCATAAGAAAGCTATTAAATAATCATTACGGGAATTACGTAACGCTCGGGTTATTAGTTGAGAATTAGATCGAAGTCGAGTCGGCTTTCCCTAACGGGGATTACGTGCTGGCTGCCGCGCTCTTTATTTCCACTCGATCCTTCTTCTCAATCCCCGACCTCCCTCGCGCGTCCCCCTTATCCCGTTACAGCCTTAACACGCGTTTTCAGAAGGAGAGGGTCCGATGCAAATTCGCTCGCTTTTTCCGCCGGGGTTCTTCCCGCGTAGCCATTTCGGCGCCGGTTAATTCGCGCGGAGAGCCCTCGGCGATTCGACGCTGTTTTTCTGCTCGTCTGATCGACGGAACTCGGAATGGAAGTCTCGTGGACCTCGCCGAGGGTGGAAGAGAGACGCGAATCGTTGATGCCCGTCGATATGGGTCAACGTGTTGTTTTCGAGCGCGAAACTACGAGGGCGATAAACCGCGCGCGGCCCGCGACGAAATGCCGAGCAGCCGCATGAAATCGGCGAGAATGGCCTGGAATTAATTCGACGCTATCACGCGCATCTGCGAGCGATTAAAGCGTGCGCCGCGGCGCGGAATGCACAAGTGCATTAACTGGTCGGATTAGCATAATGTCTTGAGGCAAGTTCGTCAGGCGTCCCGTAAAACTGGGACGCGAATTTGTTCCCTGGCTTGCAGGCTTGAGGATTATCGCGATACTTTTCGCTAGATTGAGACCTCGCAGAGATCACGGATCGCGCCGAATGCGCGAGATTTGAGCGGTTTATTCGAAGCATCATCATTCGAAGCAATCCATTCGGCTCTCCGCTGAAACCTCGCGCTCGCGTCGTTCGCGCATCTTGGCGGCAATTAGGCGATAATCGAGTCGATCCAATTATCGATATTATCGTGGAACGGGAATGCATGTTCATGGAATTCCTTTCTAATTTATTATTCGCATAACTGCTTGGCACCGTACGGTTTAATCTAATCAGCCGACGTCCTCATCCGTGTCGCCGTTGGGCCGATCGAACCGACACACGGAACGGAAAGCGCACCTACACGTAGCCATTTGCTGTCGTACGTGAATGGATAGTCCACGATTTCAATCTAGCCGCTCGTGCCGCCGTTCTTGGGATCGAACGGAAAGAGGAGAAAGAGGCGAGCGAAAGAGACGTAGGAAAATGCGCGTGCATGCACGCCGTTCTCTGCATGGGAACGTCTGAATTCCCTGAACCGCACGTGCTCGGAAAGATCCGAATGACGAACCTGATGAAATCTTGTCCCTTGACAAATTGGCGGCGGAATCCCGCGCGAGAGAAATCTTCCTCGACGCGCACCGAGTTGCATCATAAAAGGAAAAGTTCTGTCTACGAGACAATGTCAATGTCGAAATCGTGCATCGGACGGATTTCCGTCCGATTGATAGATCGATGCGCAGCATCGTCGAGGGAATGCTCGAGGATTCTTTGCTTTGTCTATTTCTTTGCACTGGCCTTTGCACTGGCCTTCCTAGGAGAACGTTAGCAAACACCGGCAGCATTACACGTCGCAGCAACGCGCTCTGGTCGATTTTCTCTGCGATATTGAGTGAATCTAGAAAGCAAACGTACTCTCCCGTATTCCTTTAATTTCCACGAATCTCTCGTCATTCCAGAAACGCTAAGGACGGCTATTTTCACTCGTTGACAGTCGACAGTGGCAACCCTAATTGCCGATCCGCGCACCCTTCCAGCTCGCCAGCTCGCTCTGACATTCCGTTTTACGCGAACACGACCGAAATTTCTAACTCTTGGAATTTTATTTGCTTCATAAACCAGCCTGCGCACCAGGCTGGAATATTCATTCGGACAGCGGTATTTAATTCGCCCACGGGAGACACATAGGCACAAGTACATAAGTCCGAAAGATATTATTCTCTCCGTTCGCGTGGAGCATTCGCTCTGATATCCGCGTTCGTATTCGCGGCAATTCTGAATCTATTTCTCCGAGTGTTGAAATCGTTACGTAACAAATTCGCTCGTCGATCGGTATCACCATTACCTGTTTTCGATCGGCGAAAACGCGTGAGATTACATCGAAATTTCAGCGTTACATCGATCAACGTTATAATCGTTGCTTGTAATAACGTGGCGATTGATGAATCCCGCCATGCGATTTCGTCCATCGTCGTCCCGTATTCAGACGAATGACCTGAAGCAGGCTCCTCGAGATAACGGAATGGCTTCCCTTCAGGGGTGACTCTCAAACGTCCTCGTTTCCAAAATCTCTTCCTCTCTCGCGGTCTTCAACTTTGTGGGATTGTCTTCTACATCGCAAAGCTCGTTCTCTCCCTTATCGCTCTAATCGCTGTTCCTTATTTTTACTTCAGCCATTTTCTCATATTTTCCGCCCCCTTCATTCCGCTTTTTATCCATTTATTAGTTTCCTCTTTCCCAACGGCGTTTCGTACGGTGCAGTTGCGCGGCACGCTCGTTCGTCACCCTTATCGTTCCCGTATCATTGTTACTTTGTTGTAGGACTAGCCACAACCACGCGATATTCCTGCGCGGAGATAATAGACACATATTAGAGAGAGCGTTTTCACGAGAGTTCATTTAATCATTTTATAATTGCTCATTTATCCAGCACGGAATCATGCATAGAGACCATCCTAAGCCAATTCGCTGATGGACGAGACAAACGATTTTCGGGATTCTTTTTAATGAATAACTGAGATGCTCTTCCGTTCAAGTGCTACACGGGACGCGACGTTATTACTAGATGTTAATCCTGTAGTTTCTTGCAACGTCCCGTTGAGAGTGACACGACGAGAGTCGCGTCTTGCCGCATCCACGATCTTGTGCCTATTCGCGTTGCATTATTATCACAACGGCCCACAGCTGGATCGCGGGGGCAGACGAGCATGGATAAATCAAGATCCCTATCTGGCTAATCACGAGTAGTGCTTAACCCGAATCCATTCTCACTCGGAGCCAATCCAATCAGTTCCAGCGAGAAAGAGAGAAACAGCCGGAGAAAGGCGGAGACGGTGGTTGGAGAAAGGAGGCCCGGGCTCGATCAAAACAGACGAAACGACTGCCGTCCCCTCGCTTATGTTGCTCTTTCAACGTCCTGTTGGGCAAACCGACTCGAGATTCTAGCGCTGCCCCGTATATGGGCACACGTATCGGAAAAGAATCCGCCACGAGAGCAAAGAATCCGGTTCGGGATGGGAACAGAAATGGACACGTTTGTAACAGGATCGTCATTGTGTCCTGAGAACTGCTGAGTAGACGCGAAACATTAATCGACTCGAGCAATCCCAAGCGTGTCTCGGATCTGGACCTCGAAGATAATCACTTAACGAGCATCGAAACGGTTCCGGTCTTTCATTGTGTTAAACCCGACGATGCCCCGTCGATGTGCCCGACGATATTAAGATTCGCGATTCCGTCAAGCGAGACCGTGGAAAAGACTCGAGGTAGACGCGGTTGATGATTAAAACTGACCCAAGAAAGAAAGGCGCAGAGAGATTGTTAAAGCTTTCCGCGCGATTGCAATGTTGTTCTCTCGATAATTCCACCGCTTTGACGGTGTTCGCGATATTATATACCATCCGTAGTCATAAGACTGAGCGGAGTAATTGAGCTCGTTTGAGAATCGTCTGTGACAAAAGGAGCGACCGTCACGGAAATATCTTAAAAGGTTCATTCAATAGCGACGAGGAGGTCGTTAAGGGCAATCAATTTCTTATTGTCATCGAACTTTGTTAGTCGTCCGATTTCCCCGCGAGATTTTAGCCTGTCCGTATATATTTATACATATTTACTATATTTATTATCATATCTATGTCGTTTTTACGTATTTCCGTGACGTCAACTCGTCTCTCTTGAAACGAACTTCGTTTTGTACGCTTTGAAGAGGATATTCGCGGTTCGAAACCGAATCCACATTCAATTGCGCGAAAAGTCAAGCGCAACAAATCGATCGATGAATATCGATGTTCCTATTCTCCACGAGAGCGGGCGATCCGCGGAAAAAATCCGAGAAAAATGTGCACACGCGGATAGCGCGATGTATTCCCAGCGCGTTTCATCAATGTGATCGCCGAATGTACGCAAACGGCGTTGCTATGTATCTGCGATAACGCTGTACATTACATTTCACATCTCGTGGACGTGTCCGCGCAGTGAAATAATTAACGAGTTATTCCGGAGCAATTTGAAAGGCGCGATGGTAAGCGAGCGAGCGCGCGAATTAAATTCTCATCGACGAGAAGACCGAAACGATATCTGTGACATTTGGCGTTCTGCATCAAGATGCAAAATCCTTTGCCACGTCCGATAAATTGATTTCCATCACACTTGGTCACTTTCGTCGCGCAATTAACGACACTTGCCTCCGGGAAGTCTCGCGATCGTAAATCAGCTTCGACAGGTGATCGACGCTTCGTTTCCGCGGATCTCGCAATCTCGTTTCCGCGCGGCGAAACAAAAAGGCCAGCAGAATCCACTTTCGCCAGAAGTTTGGCAAACTCGGCTCTAACGTGCGCTAGTTTTACCAGAGTGTGAAGGTAGAAACGAATTTACCATCGTCGTCTTTGCATACACACGCCGAGGCTTTCTTGAAGAAGGCCAGCTCATCTCACCAGATTTCCCTGATGTCTTTCCTCTTTGCCGCTTACCATTCCGACTTGGTTCAACGCTGATGGAGTCGTTCAAAGGTTTCCACGGTAACTACGGAGGTATCCGGAGACATCGCGAGATCGTGTATAACCGCGAGGGAAATGCCGAAAACACTTTTTTTCTTTCTTCAGATCGCCTCGGGCAAAAGTAGCATAAAGCGTTCGAGCTGCGTCGTCTTCATCCGCGATTACTTTACAAACATGCATATTCCCCAGATTCCGCAGTAATTGCGCGTGCCTCCGACGTACGACGGGGACGGGAGGGGGGAGTTAGAGATTCGAATTTCGTGTGCTGGAAGAAGCCTCGAAAACGCCAATGACAGCGATATCGCCTGCCTGTATCGTCACTCTTGAAGCTGCCCCTTGATCCTTTCCGCGAGCTCCTCGAGATTAAGATTGTCAAGTTGAAGAAGCTCTCGATAGAATGATTTCGCAGGGAAATGAGCCATCTCCCATGAACAGTGAAGAACTGCATTTTTTACGATGCGGAATCTCGATGCGGGCTTTACAATGCCTCGCGCTCTGCGCGGTTTCGCGGCGCTTTTTACGAGTCGAACGTCTCGCTGAATTTACGCGAGATCGATAAAAATATGGAGCATCTACGCCGCCGAGACGAGGCGTGTGCGCGACTTTCGTGAGGCGCACCGCCTCTTCCTCTATCGCTTCCTGTGTTTCTCGCCGTGATGCACGCGCTCCCACGATTACTTGCCCCGCATATGTGCATATGCGCGTGCTTGCACACACACACACATACACATACACACGGCATTCGGTTGCCTGCGCGGAGTTATCAATGCGGGATTCCGCAGATACAGATCGCGTCATGATTACCGCGATAGGATGCGCTCGCTGAATACGAACTCGGGCCGCCGCGAGAGAATATAAGTTGCCGATCAACGCACCTCGAGAGCTTCCTTGTCGCTGTCGACGAACGAGCGTTTACGTTGCCAGGAAGCGGCAGAGATCGGACGATATTTCAGACGACCGGAACGTCGAAGCATCGAGGAAATTATCGATTCCTATTCGTTTCGGTTATCCTGATTTTCGCGTGGCTGTTCTCTCTGCTGTATGCATTCTGCGGGAAACGAAACGCGACGCGTTTTATACGAACGATTCTACGCCGATACCAATTTCATGCGATTGTTCCACTCGTCGATAGCGCCGGCGACGCGCCATCATGAATGCAGATGAAAATATCCGTGCGTGATCCGGCATCGGTAATTACCTCCCGATTTTAAAATTAGTCCATTACATCGATTATCGAAAGTCGCGATGCTACAATCGCGCCTGCGATGCGCGGAAACGCGAGCGTTGTGGGAATAACGCGCGTGACGACGCGTATCGCAAATCACCATTTCAATTTCATTCACGCACGCCCGCGTCCGCGGCGAATTCTCGCGGATGTGTCGCGGATGCTCGCTCCGGCGGCAGCTCGGAAAACTCGCGTCCCGCGGCATTTACCTGATTGGGCGAATTGGCTCGTATTATGTCCCCCGTGAATCCGCATCGCGATTGCTCGAAACTTCCGCCGTCTCGCGCCCTCCTCTTCACGGAGATTCTGCACGCGCGATGCACTATCGAGCGCGCGCGCGCGTGGAATACTCGAGAATCGACGAGTGTTTTTCTGCTTGCCGCTCTGCTTCCAGCAGCCATAAATTCCAAATTCCATCTGCTCCGGGTAGTATCGTGGAAGAATATCACTCGCTTCGTTCTCCTTCCGGGATACCGTGCGTAATTATTTCCATACTCTTCTGCCTAAGGGATATCTCACAAAGGACAAAGTTGACGGGAAGTTGATTGGAGCAGGATTGCATGATTTATCCGTAATCCGATTTGACTCGTTGTTCGACTTGGAGTATCGAATAGCTTCGAAATTGGTTAAGCGCGTATAATTATCGATACTTGTCGCGATCGCGGCTATCGCGCACTCTGTCTGTCCTACTTTCGTTCAGGCCGCCGTAATTTCCAATTGAAAGAATATATCTGGCAGCTTTGAAATATCTCGTACACGTGGCCGGCAGCCGCGCTCGTCCGTATCGATGGCGCGCGCTCACGAACGGCTACGCGGGGCGAATTCCCATCTCCCGTTTCGATTTCTTAAAAATTATACTCGGCCCAATTTCCCGCTGAATCGCTGTCTCGCCTGCGCTCGTTCCACTCACGCGGACCAGATGGCACATCTCTGCGAAACGAAACGATTCGCAGGCTTTCCGGATTCCGGGCGCCTCGCCGTCGCCGCCGCCGTCGTCGTCGCCGTCGTCGTCGTCGCCGTCGTCGTCGTCGTTGTCGTCGTCGTCGTCGTCGTCGTCGTCTCGTTCGCGATTCTATCTGAAACTCCGTCGGAAAAATGTGCAGAACGCTCGGTACGGCTGTCCTACGTGAACGATTTCCTAAACGCGCGTATGGCTTAATTTACGGCATCCATCCGATCTGTCCCCCTCCGTTCCCCTCGTTCCGCCGCCCAATCTCAATTGGAAGATTTTCTAGCCGAGGATCTTCTGCATGAACGCGGCGGATTACGGGGATGCGATTGCTGTAAATCGTATTTCGATACGATACGTAATCTCGGCGCGTTCTGTCTCCTCCGGCCCTGATCCGGCGCCGATACGATCTGCCATTTCCCGCCGTCCTCGTCCCGCCACCCTCCCATTTTCATCGTCCTCCGCCATCGAGTACCGTGAGCTCGAACCGTTTCCTTAATTCGCGCCTCGTGCGATTTAATTTATTCCGCTGGATTATGCCGCGTAGGCAACTTGTTATCTCTCGTCGACAACGGAGAGATAGAATCGCCAGCCTTTGATTCACGTGAAAGAGAATCGAAGCAAAAAGATTTCCGATTTCCTGTGTCATTTGTCTCCGAGACGGATCCAGGCTCCGTCTTGGCGAACGATGTCGTCACCGAACATTTTGCCGATACTAGCTACAACTCTGTTCGCAATTGTCGAAAGCAGCGACGTCCGTCAGCTCCGTGTCGCGTGCGTAATTTGGTTCGCGAGGTACCGATGCTATCGCAACGCCCTTATTGCGATCCCGAGAACGCGCCGGAAATGAATCGCGCGTCTATCAGTACGAAGAATCCATTGAAGTTTCGTGCGCCTATTTCCGCGCGCGAAGCTTGAGGCTTCCGCTCGCACGCTCGCGCGCGCCAGAGTCGTGCGATTTTCTGCTAATGCCGCGACGTCAAGATTTCATGTTTATCGCATTGCTCATAAATTTATAACGGGCACCTGCGCATGCGCATGCGCCATTCCGCTTTACCCTCCACTCGCGGGGAATAACGGCGAGTAATAGGAAAAAAGTCATGTACCGCGTGCGAAACTTCGGCAAATGTCATCATGGCATTTGTGTCCCGGAAACGCTCGTCCGGAATGCGTAATGCAATGTCCGTGACTCGCACCTGATCGTTGCGGCGATCGATCTTCCTTCACGCGCTTCGCAAGATCGACAGCTTCGGTCGTCGTTTCGCGCCAACGCGCCGCTTAATGTGGATTAACGTGATCGAGCCTGGTCGCTGGAAAACGCTCAAAGAGTGCTCCCGGCTGATTTCACACGCCCGCATTAATCCAACTCCGATGTTAATCCGAACGAAAAGCCGTGTGACGATAGGATTGAATCCGGCGTTAATCAAGCGCGAGCGGCACGCCGGAAGAGCAGCGCGCAGCGACGCGATGTTCTCCACGTGGTCTCCACGTGCACGCGCGATATATCGTGCGTGCATCGATAAAGGATCTTCAATCGTTCCGTGTTTCGTTGATCTACGTGCTCGATGCTTGCGAAGAGCGAGAGAGAAGAGGAGAAGGTTGGAGAACGCAGAAAGATCCTCGCGTTGATACTTCGACTCGCGAGACGGATGTTTGTCCGTCATCAGTTCGATTCAACGATCGCTTTAACGAGCGAGACCTGGTTTTCCGAGAGAAAAGCACGCGGTTGAGCGATAACGCAATAAGCAGTAACACGTATTTCTGAATATCCCAACAACATGTTCACATGTTCATCAGTATTTACGAAAAAGCGGAAAAGCTCAGTATTCGCTCGCGCGCGCGCGAGCGACGCAGCATTGACATCTCGTCGCGGCTCGTTTCATGACAACGATAATCTCGCGTTATGTTTTTACACGCGCGCGCGCATCACGGCGCGCATGAATTAGCAATTAGCGGCGCCCGCTGCGCGCACCGCCGGCCGATTAAACATTATTCCGGCTCCTCGGGGCGATCGTTAGCGGCCATTGGATAAAAGTCATTGTTTATTCCGATAAACCGGGCTATCATCTCGAGCTAATGCGGATTCAATGCGCGGCCGACCTTTGCGCATCACGCAATAACGAATTATGTAAGAAATTATGTAGAATCCGCGCCGATTTCGTCTCGCGTTTCGAAAATTACCGTCTTTCCTCCTGCCGTGCACAATGCAGGAGTAACCGGCGCGATCGAACGTTCGGAGGTCGTTTCCGTACGCGAAGGCCGTTTAATCGGCAAGTAGGGCGTATCGCGCGAGAAACAAGGGGGAGAATAATAAACGTAATCGCGATCGAGGTTTGTGGATCGCAACGTCGTCATCGCGTTCTCGCGAGAGGCCTCGTTTGAATGCCAGCCATAATGAGATCCGCTGCGGTCGACATTCCGCGATGATTCCCTCGCCTTTTCCTTTAATTCTCTCTCTCTCTCTCTCTCTCTCTCTCTCTCTCTGTGGTTATAAGTAACTCATTTCGAGGCGAACGGTCCGGTCGATTAGCGGCCTAATGGAAATGAAATCTCTTCCAAGAAGGAGAGAACTTTTACGGATGTATATCAGCGGGCAAGCCGTAAAATCCACGAATGCGTCGCCGAATACGTCGTAAGGATGCAATGATGCACGATATATCGACACGGTACACGGTTGACGAGCTCTCAGTGCACGTACACGACGAGGATAACGATGATGGTGACCCAATAAAGGATAGCGTGCAAGCCAGCGCGCCAGCAAGAGAGTCTCTCGATCATCTGCTCGATGTGCCCGAAATTCGAGCATTTCTCTTGCTCGAACTAACGAGTGATCGCACCCGGATTTCTCCGCGGATTTCTCGGATACGCGCGTTTCATTCGTGGTATGCTCATCGTTAATGACGATGAAACGCTAAAAATCTGAGGGAGCGTCTTTGCCTTGAGGAGAACAAATTTCTAGGACTCGCGATGTAGCCGGACGAAGTAGCTTCAACTTTGACTTTAATTGAAATAAACGAAAACAGAGAAAGAGAGGGATAGATGGCGCTTTGACGATGGCGCTTTCGAACGAAAATGCATTCTAGAAAAACCGATAAAATTATTCGAATAAAATTATTCGACGCGGTTTTTCTATGCACGCGATGTAATGTGTATTTGTCAATTTCGATGTTTCGCGGCCAACTATGCGATTGTCAGCACGTTTTGGGACGATGCGTGCACTGCAGATCAATAAATCGATTCCCCAGGACGATGAAACCGCGCAGAGACGAAACAGAGTTGTCGTATCAATTGGCTGACAAAGCTGGGAATAAATAACACATCTGCGAGGACTTAACGTGAAAAGTTGCGCGCGATACGCGCGTGAGCGATTAGTAACGGAAATTTAGCGAACTTTTTATCAATCTTTCGGTGCCTTTCGATGTAGGAAGTCATAATGTTTTAAAAAGGGTCGATTGAAACTGCCACGTTAACACTCGCGCGACTCGGCAAAGTCAATTTCGTTTCTCAATTTTATTTATCAACTCTTGCTTTGTTTCCTGGCAGTTGTACGGATAAAAATTACAACAGCGTATCGTACATGCATCGATATTGCATCGGCATTGTTTGCCTTGTATCCTGGATTTATGAGAAATAAAAGAACGTCACAGGGAATGTGACAATAATCGTAATTCTGCGATTGGCGGACATAAATCGATGATGAAAAACGATGCATCGTCGACCAGAATTTTCGGACGGCTCGGTGTTGTTCATTCAGGTTTCAAAGGGCATTCCCAGAATAAACAGCTGGACGGGAATTGAAATTGAGTAATCTGGTCATACCAAGTGGATTAGTCGTAAATATGCAGTGCACGTACGGCCAACACCTCGGCGTCGGTAAACCTCGCCAAATGGTAAACGGATGATCATCGCGCGATCTAAAAGGGATTGTCCGTCAGATACGAGCGTTGCAAAATATTTCGCCATTCCGTGCATTCGCGCGTTTTACTCATGCGCAATTTTTTATGAAGCCATGAAGATCGCGGATATCAAGTGTCGCTGAAAATATACAAACGAATCGGGAGTAATGGGCTTCCGAATCATGAACGAGTTTGACTCAGCAGGAAGATTAAAGTTCCTATCGATAATCTCGATGATGTTGCATCGAGATAACGTTAAATGTATCGCGATGATTTTGCGATAAATATCCGACTTCGGTCAAAACTTTGCTTTATCTCTGCTTCATGATTCTAAAGCAACACGCGAGGTCAAACATCATCAACAAGAAGGTTCATTTTTTACGCAAGCATAAGCTGTTCTTACCTGGAGAATCATTTCATTTGAGATTCCATCATCGAGAGGTGCGATTCAAAGGAAACAAAAGTCGCGTCTTCAACAAATCTCTTACGAAAAAGCTGCTCCTCGTCGAGGGATCAGTATTAATATGACGAGGAAGAATTTAATTAATTAACCGGGTCCGAGTAAATGTTTCGGAGAGAACAATGTTTTATCAAATAGCACGCCGGGCGAATAAAAAGCGAAAAACTTTTAGCTCTCCGGAAGAAACTTTATACACGCGCGCCAGCTATATACGAGATTCCTCGCGAAAGGCAGATTCCGTAATCCGCGAGATCGTTAAGACTTTCGACGAGGGGGGGTTGCACGGTTCTCGTTTCATGGCACCCGTTCCGGGTTCTTAGCAGGGAAACTTTGCAGAAGAAGCGTAAAAAGAAGAGCAGAAGAGGAAAAGAGCACTGGATAACCGCCGCTGTGGGATACTCTCGAGAATTTTCCACGGTCAAGTGGTCATTGTATCGCTTGTGAATCGCACTTTTTCCTCTCCTCTTCCGGGCACGATATGCTCGATTTATGAAATCTCCGGATTTGGAGTACGGATTCGATCATGTTACGAAAGCGATATCGATCGACGCAAGGTGAGTTGAAGCAGGCGTACTTCCGGCGATTGATACGCGATTAGAACGTATCAATTCCTTAATGTCGCAAGAATATTCAGTGCTATCGACAGATATCGCGTAATTACGCCACGTCGAAACACGAGTGTCAAATGAGAATAAAGAGGGAGTTTCCCGTTTTAAGATCGCGCTTATCGAAGCCACGTGTACGATATGAAGTCTCGCTGAAGTCTCGTGTCATCGGCGAGAGACAAGATGAGAGACAATCTTGCGCTTTCGCCTTAATTTTCGAATGCCTCTTCCTTCTCTTGTCTCTTAACATCGCATAAAAGCTCGTGGAGGAAAGGAAAATAACGAAGGGAGAGGAAATGTTTTTCACGTCCACGCTTTGATATCTCGCTCGCTTGCCAAAGCCCTTAGAAATTATTTAATAGCTTCAGATTTAGAGGGCAGTAATTCATTTCTGTCCACGATGGCGATGTTGGTGCCTTTGATGTCGATTTATACGAAGAATTAACGTTCACCGGCGAGTCACCTCGCGCACATCCCGTATTCGCAAATAGTGCCAGTACGTGTGTACGTGTGTACGGCGTGTACATGTACATGTGTACACGCGTGTGTTTGCCGGCTCCCGAAGGAGGCGTTAACGCAGTACACACAGTTCCGATCCTTCGCAAACGCGCGATGTTGTCAAGGCGATACGCTCGAATGCAATCTCAGCTATTAGTATAACTTAACACCACTGCGACAGAATTCGTAGCGCAGAGTGACACTCCGGTTAGTAAAGCGGCCACGGCAGGGATGCAGCGTCATTATAAATTAATCAAAGAGGAAATTCGTGCAATGTACGAATAAAGGAGGCTTTTTCGGAATGACTCGAGAGGATTCCAATTTGAGGCCCTCCGAGCCTCAATTTGTAAGGAGACGTTACAACGTCTGGATATTAAGTCGTGAGAGAAAAAAGGAGGACCGTCCCATTAAACCTCCCGCGAGGGAAGATCGGCTTCAAATTGGTCAAAGAGTCCGCGAGAGGAAGAAAGCGCGGAGTACTCCGCCATATTATTCTCTGCCCTCCCTTCATAATGAATCGCCTCTTAGTCTCAATTTCCCATCGCTCGACGTTCCGTGGGCTCTCTCTCTCTCTCTCTCTCTCTCTCTCTCTCTCTCTCTCTCTCTCTCTCTCTCTCTCTCTCTCTCTCTCTCTCTGCTGGTCCAATTAGATCGAGATCACTTGGCGGGCTCGAGCGCGACTTTTCCAACGCCGCGTCCCGATCGAATTCGGAGTGCGGGGAGAGGGGGAGGGGGGAGGGGGGAGGGTAAATCCGTTTGCGAACGTCTGCACCTCGTTCGCGAGGTCGGAGGTTACACGGACGGCTAAGCGGATCGAAGGGAGGCAATTGCATGTAATCGAGCGGTGCGAGGCACCAAATCATCGGCGGGCCACGACGGCAAAAAGAAAGCCTCGAATAGGTAAAAAGGAAGAGTTGACGGAACCGAGCGCAGCGAGTTCTAATAACGCGGGACGGGGGTTGAAAGTGAGGGCAAATGAGGCGATGGTTGAGACGACCGAGGGGGCCGCCGGTCGCTATCGCGCGCTCGAATCGAGAACCAATTTGAAAGCAATACCGCTCTCATCGCCGCGGCTTATCTGATCGAGGTAGCTCGAACAAAACGCTCGCTGGATCCGGCCCCGATGATTTCGGACCGGGCCTACCTGACACGGCTTTAACGCCTCTCGGTATTTAAATCGGTTCCTTCTCTGCCGTGACGAGCCGTTCCGTGACCGTCTCTCGCTCCGCTCGTTCGCGCGAGCAACCCGCGCGAGTTGGCGATTCTCGGGACCATCGCTGATTGCGTATTCAAAATGAGCTTGTCGCTGCGACAGTCGACGGTCGCTCTTCAGCCGGGAATGCTATTTACGACGGACACGGACATTGGCACGATAAATTATCCTCCGCGAGATCGCGATGATCATCGGAAGTGTCCCGGTGATCGTTTCGATCCAGGCTTCCGACCTGCGATCTCGTAATACCCGTGTGCCGATGTGGGGAAGGCTTGGGCGCGCGCCCGCGCGAGTACCGAGGCTCACGGAACACCCTGGGATCGGGATGAAAAGTGACAAACGAGTGGGTTATAAATTTCACGGTGCTCTTTTACCGGCTCGGTGGGTCCGCTCGAGGACTTTTCCACGCACCACGCCCTCGAGCGGAGAAGCCTCCCAAGAAGTTGTAAAGGAAGGGCGCGACGCTGTGCCCACGCACTCGGGGAGGACTTCACACCGAGAAACTAGTCGATAAATTCGTGAAAAACAAGGGGGAGGACCCACTCACCCCCGTGGAGGAAGATGGCAGACGCAAGGAGAAAGAGAGGGAAAGAGAAAGCGAGAGAAGGATCGAACTTGCCTAATTGGACAGTGAGATTTTCTTCCTTTTGTCGAGACATCTCACCCCCTCACGGAGGGAAGCGTTCGTTGTGAAATTTACGAGTAGCCACCGACCGTTTTCTTCGATGTTAAAAATTTACGGCCCTTAAAATATGTCCGGGACCCTTTTACGTCTGCGGGCAGATCTCTCGCTTTATTATATCCTATTATTAGCGGATCGATTCTATCGGGAGATTTCTCCGAACGTCATCCACCGCACACGTGTATCCTTTACAGATACCACCCCGTTCACCTCCGATGGATTTTTACCTTTTCGCTCGACCCCCGGGGATAATTCAATTTGCGGCGTGATCCGACGTGATTAAACGGACGCTTCCCTTTCATATCCGCAGTCAGTTGAGCACGCGCTCGGACTAGGGATGATCGAAGACTGAGCAACATCCAACTATTTCCTGATACAAGATGACAATACGGCTATAAGAATAGCCCGAATACATGCGTATCGCCTTTTATGCAATCGAGAGAGAGAAAGAGATAAACGAAGACACTCTCGGAGGAGTTTGAGCTTGCACAAGCAGCATCTTAATGCATCGCGACGATTCTGAAACAATTTCTATTCTCTTATCCGATTCTATTCTCCCTAGGCATAATTGAACGAACGAGAAGGGAGCTCGGTGGTCCTGCCGATACATCTGCGCAGAAATAACCCGCTGACAGGTTGAAGGTTTGAAAAATGCAGCCGGAGGAGCAGATCGAGGAGACGCGAGATGTTGTTAGCCGGCCAGTAAAATAATTTACCGTGGAAACCGCGTCTTTCCTTTTTACGCTTCACAAGGGGAGCGTCGTCGAGAAGGGTCGACGACTACGAAAGCAATTTGTATTCGCGAGTATTAAATAAGAGAGAGAGAGAGAGAGAGAGAGAGGAGGGAGAGAGACAGTCGAAGAATTGCCGCGGAGAATTTTTGAAATCGAGCTCCATCGATGTTCCCTCTCAATGCCAGCGGTGTACCGAATGGCCAGACAAGGATCTTGCCCCATCAAGGTGCTCGTCAATATCCTCCCGCGGTGTGTTCTTCGATCCATCCGGATCCCTTCTCGTGTACCTTTCGATCTGGCCTGAAATTTCCTAACTCGCTTATCTCCTAACTCGCCTATTTTTATCGCTTTAGCTTATCCGGTTAATCGGAGGCAGATGCTAATCTCCGTTTTTATTGGTTCTGTTATAGTAAACAATGAGAAAGATTTACGTGCGTGCACGCATTGTGCGGCGAGCACGACATCTCATCCTCACGGTGTCCGTGTTCAAGATCCCTCAACGGAATCCCGAATTTTCTTTCATTTCACGTTCCATTCTCGCCGCACTCAGCGCGATCAAGCGATGCAAACGAGAGTTTTTAAGCACCTGTCGCAACAGGAGCGTCAACTAACGTGTTGAACATTTGCCAAACGTATCTTGCAGGCAGTATCGTTAGCAGTCATGCGTTTCCGTATCTCGGCACTTCCGCGTAAAACTCCGGCGATTCCGTCCGCGAAGGCAGCCGTTCCGTTCGCCGCGAGCGAGCTAAATTTTACATGAGCATGATTCCGGGAACATTGATCCAACATTAAACATATCGAGCGTGAGTGCTTGCCGCGCGAATCGGATCTCAGATGCTGGAATTGTACGGAGTTTGACAGAGGACTGACAGCGAGCCTCTACGATGCATTATTCACGGCGATCCGGCTTGCCTGGCTGCAAAATTTCCGGATAGTCTGATTGCGATAGCTCGAAGACGAGCACCGTGCGGGTGAACGATGACTATTTCGATCGACTACTGCCACTCAATTATCAGCAATAATCGTGATGTCAATCGATCACATCTCGCGATTATCGAGAAATCCGAAGGATAGAGCGCGGGACGCGCGATATTTTAATCCAACGCGTGTGAAAGCCGATAACGAAGACGCGCGCAAAGTACGCGGCATAAAAAGGAGTTCGTTTAAGATGAGAGAAATCGTAATGCCGAAATAAATTGCATCGTTGAAGCGGACCGCTTTAAGAGCGAACTTCGAGACGCAATTAAATAGCGAAGCGCGGTATGAAAACGGCGGTTCTTCGGAGATAGGAGGATTGCGCGAATCGTATTCGCCGGCGAGCTTCAATTTCGTTTAATGAGCGGCACGGAGGTGTTTAGGTTTGTAGACAACCGAGAAAGTTTCGCGGCCGCTCGTGGACGAGAGCAAAAATAGCTCTGTGCTCGTGGGAGGTCCATGGAGATTTTATCGTCTAACTATTGGGCGCGGTTACACCGCACGGGCACCGAGAGCTAGTTCGTTGCACGTTGAATTATGAGCCTCGGCTATCTGGGTTTCCGACCGAGCTAATGATCCGGGGAACGGAAGAAGGTTAGTGTCCGCGGATTTGAGGATTCACGAGAGAGACAAGCGGTAGAAAAAAAGGATGAGGAAATCCCTCTCGAAGCTTCTTCGACGTGTGCAAACGACACAGCTGGGCATTCGACGATCGATAGAAGAGTCAACGTGTAACGTTAAGCGACGAAGAACTCTCCGTGCTGCGAGTTCTTCTTTTTTTTCTCTCTATTTAGCGGCTTATTAAAACATTTTTCAAAGCCGGCCGGTCGCGCGCCGCGCGCGAAACAGCATCGAAGATTCCTTCGCATGGCGCTCGAATGTCGGATATCGCGTTTTCATTCCGTTCCTGGATCGCGATCGATCGCTTTAACCACGATAAAGCACGGCTTGCCAAAGTTACCAGGTTGAATTCGACCTTAACGAGATATCACAACGTCAAATTGCCCTATTACTGCCATTATTCTTGCCTAATAAAGAGCCTCGTTCGTTACTCGATTAAGTATTTGCGCTGCACGTTCGATACGCCCCCGCGAAACGTTTCTCGATTATATACGGCGTCTAAACGGACTGTCGTGTCCGTGGGCTATCGAGAGTTTGACTCGTGACTTCGGACGACGAGAAAGCGAAGTATGATTTATGGTTGCTCGTACTCGTCGCCATAAAGTCGAGCCCGTTCCCATGGAGCATGGTTTACACGTAATATCGCCGTTTCGATCGTGATCGCCGGCTCTTGTTCTCTCCCGGTTCTTTGTTTCCTTCCTTTTCCCTTGGGATCGAACGTGAATAGGAAAAGAGGGGATTTCTGGAGAAAGAACTTGTCACGCTTGCTCGTATGCTTTGATGCACAATATTTATTCTTAATTCACGGCGATCGTAAACATAACGTGACGGGACGATCAGCGACATCAACAAGATTCTCTTCATGGTTAATGAAGCCGTTGCTTGAGAGATAACGTATGCAAACGGATCGCGATTATCCCGAATACCTTGAAAATTGCCTCACCGTAAAGTACACGCGAAGATGAGCTTCAACAGAAGCATGTTTCGCATACGCCGAGATAACAACTTACATCGTCCGGTAACAATATAAAATCAATGGCTCGTAAGGGCGCAAGGAAATGCTCGTAACTCATTAGCGCAACCCGCTTTACCCCGAAACACATCGGCGGCCATTAGATGTATTATGCATGTCTAGAAAGAGAGCGGACTAGCAAACTATTATGATTTTCCATGATAGTTTGATCGATCCATAATCGTCACTTTTGTCGAGACTGCTGAATAATAAACGGCGTTGCGGTATCCCGAAGTGCTCCTTTAGCCGGGGACCGTCAATGTCGGCGTATCCGTTATTTCCGACTGATAATCTCGCGGAAAACCCGAAAGTCTTTACAAAGCCTCTTCATCCTTCTGCTCGTGCAACGATTCCCGTGCCAATGAAATCTTCTCGGCTTAAAAGTGTCTGGAAGAATGCCTCGGCTATGCTTGATCATTCGCCGACAAATCGCTTCAGCCGAAACCGGCCGCGACGAGGTAAAATGATTATCGCGTTGCGATTAACGAGCGAATGCATCGCTAATAAATCCACGTGTTGTGCGACTGGCCAGGTCTGATCGGAGCGATTCGCCCGGAGCTGCTGTAACAGACGGATGCACAAGCGCTGCATGCGCTAAAATGTGTCGCGGATAAACGCGCGTTATATTATTCGTTATCGTAGCAGCGTGGATTAAGGCGCCAGCGATCCTGATCCGTTTCTCGCGGCTGTTTCCCGCCGTTCCCAACAAGTTTCCGCACATCATTACATATGTGCAGATGTATTACTTGATATTATGCAAGTCGCATTAAACGGCGATAAACGTGCCACATACGATAACTCCTGACCTGTAAGCTATCGCTGTCCGCTGTAAACTCGCTTTACTGCTATGCGTTTAGCTTTTATATTTCCCAGGATCTTTCAATATATTATTTTTCAAGGTATTCGGAGAACGTGTATGCACGCGCGCGTCTGTGTGCGTGGGGGGCTGTTCGCACGAGTGCACTCGGTAATATCCATAAAGGTGCTCACATATAATACTGTAATTGGATTTAACAGTTTGTGTCAAAAGGTCAATTTAATTGGGGCAAGTACACACGATAAATGCTTCATTAATATGATTAAAGCAAATAACGTACTAGTCCGCTAGGAAATCGAAGTAACGAATATGAGCAGCGTAAGCGAGACAAAGTTAGTTTTGCGACCGATCCGAGATTTTTTAACGAACCGTGAGATCGCAGCTTTTATTAAACTAGACCGCATTTACGGGATTGTGCCGTAAATATCATTACGAATGTAATGTACAATCAGGAATATTCGCAATTTATGATGTTAATTAATTTTCTCTTTGCCGTCGTAATACAAATCTGCATTCACGAAATCTTCATTAGCGCTCCCGGAATTGAAGAAAAAATTGAATGGAAATTATAATAAAACTGTGAGTGATAATTTAACAAAGAATCGTCCTTCTGTTTGGAGAGCTCTACTGCTGCTCTTAATGCTCTTTCGACACGTTCGTACGTAGATCCAAAGAAACGAAAACAGTAGATTCTATTTGAATATAATGTTCCGGTCATTAACACCGTTACACGCGTATAAATAGCCGCTGTACACTTTGGCAAGCATGCTACGTTGAAGCTGTTTGAACGTACGATAGAGGCTCTAATCTGGAAACATGACGGCCCTTTTAGTGCAGCTTCTCGATATATCGCCGCGTAACTCGCCTCTGCGCCTGTACCGTCGCGCACGGATGCGATTTCGGTGGTAAATTAATTTTATTCACACCGTGACGCAAAGTACAATCCCGTGTTCCCCTCCTCCCCTCCCCCCYCCCCCCMCYCCCCMCYCCCCGCCGTAGGTGGAAGCGCAGTCGCCCTTTCATGCGGCGACGTCGGGAGGTCACGGGCGGGAGACGAAGTTCCTTGATAACCGGCGGACGAGCTAATCGTGAATCCATTTTTCTCCGTTCCGAGGGAGGAGGGGGAGAGCCCGTTTCGGGATAGATAAACGTGCCGCGAGGAAAACTGGAACGCGTGTACCATACGCCGCTTAAAGGGCCGTCCAACGTCTAATCAGCAGTCATAGGTGCATGAGCATTAATCAGGATTAAAGATCGCCGAACGATCAATTTTAATCGCGCCCTTGCGACGTTGAAATGTATCTTGCGATGCTATGCAATTCACCGCTAATTGCTGTATCGTAAATTGCGTGTGCGTGTAAATCACAATGCATCGTTAAGCCGAACAGTAACAGGAATACCGCGCATAATGCTGGAGCGTATAAGAGACATTCCGGGGACGAAGGGTGAATCACGCGAAGGGTAAATTTTTGACGAACATCAGTCACTGACGCGAATAACGATCCTTGATGACTGACTACTAAATGACGTGAATATTAAAATCACCAGTGCGTGTAACAGTAACAAGAGCAGTAATAATTAGCTTCATGTGACAATTTGCTTCATCTCGTTCTTGCAGACTTGATTTCTCGAGCAGCTTGTTTGCGCTTTGTCGCAAATTTTCGTGCAGTAACTCGTCGCGAATGTTGTTGCAATTAAGATATCGACAGGCGGCCCGCGTTGTCGCTCGCTTCGTATTTCCACCGTCAAGATTGTCCCGTTAGAGGGAAATGAAGGAGTAGCCGGCAGGAAAATTTGTATTCTCGGTGTAGGGGCCACTTTGGTCGCATTAGCGAGGGTGATTCGTGCAGCGTTAGTTTACGGCTCCCATCGCGAAGGGAGCAGGCCGCAGTTGAAGTTTGGTCGTGCTCGAGTGAGGCCGAGTTAATTACTGGAATTAATGCGGTCCGACGGCGTTAATCCGTGCGCGGCACGCGAGCCAATCAAGAGGTCAGATAAGAATTAAATGGCATCGAGCCGACGCCTCGTTAGCCGTCCCGTGTCGGGCATAAATTTCACGCTAAGCTCGACGCTCGACCGAGTTCGCGTCGATAAAGGAACACAAATTTTGTGTTCACGATCGCTCTTACCAGTTGATCTCGAGTTGCAGTTCAATATGCATGCACGTGTTGTTTGATGATGTCACCTGCGCGACAGCGAAAGCGTACGTTCGCGAATGGTTGCGATCGTGACGTATCAATGCCAATCCGCTTGATAATTTCTTTCTCCGATGATTTCTGGGATCTGGGAACAATTAGTTCAACGTACTCCTGCTGCGTTTATACAATTTCGCCTCCTCTATCCAAAATGATGACACAATCGATCTGCGATTCGCCTTCGACGTGCGTTAATCATATCAACCGTATTTCGATATTTTAGAATATTCGAACATCACGAGCACTAGGCGCGACTTTCCTCAGCGTTCCGCGTGAGCTCTCTAATAGGTGTATGTGTATACCGTTAACATGCGAATCATGTCAGCGATTTAGGTATATCAATTACCACGAATTTGATTGCTGTGATTAATCCGTTCGAACGCCTTACGTCTGATCACTATAATTTTCTCGCTGTCGGGCCACACGAGGGCCGTTGATTGCGGAGGAGCGACGCGAGTGGTCGGCCGGATCGATAATTATAATTTTTCTAAGTGATAGTTAAATGGTATCTCAACATTAAATACGGTTCGTAACGATGTTGTTGTTTCATCAGCGAAACCGATGATTATAATATAAAGATCTTATTCGCGATTATACGTTTGCTTGTAATATCCTGTTATTATTATCGTACGTATTATAAACTTTCAATTTGAATTCTTGATTGCGATCACTCATTGATATTACTGTTCTCACAAGCATCCACAATTTGAGAGAGAGAAAGGGAGAAGGAAAGATCGATGATCTCGCGCTTTCTGCATAGAAAGTCCGAATAAGTGAAGCGCGAGACCTGCCCGCCCGGAAGTTTCCGCGATTCGCGAATAATGCCGGCAGTGGAAGTTTCGTTGGCAAGCACGATGCTTCATACGTTTCGCGTATGAATCTCTAATGTTTGTATTTCTCGTAAGAATCCGATCCCAACGGGCGCCGTAAAAGTAAAACGACCATATAACTGGACCGTAGCGAAGGTCAGTTTGGCGCGTTCTCCGCGCGCGCAACGCTGAAAACGACGTTCGCGCGACAATCGGCAGTTATGAGGAGTTAAGCATCGATGAAAGAGAAAAGAAAAGAAAATAAAACGGAGTAAAGGAGCACAAAATCGTAGGAACACGATTCAACGCTGCGTATGGTAATAATCCGACTCGATCGTTCGATCATCGATCCGTTTGATCATTTAATTGAACCGCCTAATAACAGTCCGAGAAGCGCGGCTTTCGTGGTCTCATAACGGAATGTACGGCCGCGTATAGCCTCTTTGTATTAATTCCGATCGGTACAAGTTCATTTCCCAGAGCCCGGGCACACGTCGACCGTTTGCCTTTAATTACAGGGCGGTGCGTGCCTCTAAATTTATCGCTAATAACATTGCGGTGAGCGCTCAGCGTCCGGCACCATCGTCGACGTATCTTTACGGTTGTGCGTTTCGCGTATGTCACGTGCTGATGTTAAACGAATGCACGACGGTGATTATACTCGCTCCGCAGCAGGAGCGGCAGGATGTGTGCGCGTGGAAATGACCAAATGTACACATCGGTTGATTATTCCGGCGTGCATATCCCTTTCGCGAAGCGCGCTTAATGAAGCGCGCGCGGAGGCAGTCGCGCACTGCAAGATGGACCTTCGCGCCCTCGTCATCACGGGGAATCCCTTTGCGCGAGTCACGGCAAGCGGGATATCGCAAGAACAGCGTGACTATCGACATTTGGTAACGACGCGCCTTAAACGACGAGAGAACGAGGTGGAAATATCCGCGGCGCTTCGCGAAGCTCTCGATCGTCGCGGATCGTAACTTGAATGGCCCTTGGAGGAATTACGATCCGGCCTTAAACGGGAGTTTAAAGTTAGATTACAACGTTTCAAGTCGAACAGCGTTTAGGAAAGTTGACATCGCACGCTTGGGAAATTGGAATATTTATTATTCAAATCAAGGTAAAAGGAACGGAGAGTACGAGATTAAAGCAAAGAAGAAGTTGCTCCTCTGATGCTGCGAGTGACCCTTGACCTTCGATCCCGGTACTATCTGTTAGATGGTCACGCGGAATCTTCGCTTCCCTGCCAGCGTCATTGCTCAAACGTTGCTCGAGAGCATCGTTATCGCGACCGAACGAGATTGAATCGATAGCTCGTCGATGGCGATCGCCATGACTAATGCTTGCACGGCGGCGGCCGATTGTTTCAACAAAAATGTATTATGCATCGATGGCGGCGGTGGCGGAGGAGGAGATCGTAAAATATGAGTCCCTCCGGTTGGGAAATTTCGCCGGAACGAGCGCTACGTGCGGCTGGAAAAGAGCGGTCGTTGGGACACGCGGTGGCTTGTTATAAAAGTTCCTCTCTGTGCATGCATGTGTGCATGTCTGTCGTACGTGTGTCGCGCAATACCAGAAAGTGGGTATCCGTTTTCGGGCGGAACTCCGACCGTACAATTAGATTGCTTCTCTTCTCGCGTACTCTTTTGTCTCGGCGACTGACCGACCACCCATCCGGATTTACTTCGCTGTTCGTCGACGAACGCGGAATCGGCTGGCGGAAACGGATAGCGTCTTCCGCAACGAAGCTTTGCCGTTCTCGGCGTGGCTGCTTCCGTCGCGGATGCATGGACGACCGAAACGACATCCGGATTCGTCCGGCTAACGTCGCCATATCCGCTCCGATATCCGCCGTTACTCGCGTCACGCTACGCGACTTTCACTCTTGCCAGAAAACGCTCCGCATCGCGAGATGAAAAAGTCACGATCGGCCGCTTTCGAGATCGATTCGTCGAAGAGTGACTCTTACGCTTTTCTCGAGAAAAGGATGTTAATTGTACGAACGAGAGGAGATGAGGCGATTGTATTGATGGATACATCCGCGTCTTCTCTCGACTTTGACGCACGTTGTTCTCCAGCATATCGAATGCTATTAATCCGACCTCCTGACCTCGCGCGTCATTTTAGATCACGATAATACTTTCGACACGTCAAAATAGTGGAACTTGTCGTCCCTTGGACAATTCTCGATATTAATTTCCTACGAACTTGCAGCGATTCATTGTCATCGCGCGAGAAGGAACTGTGCCATTATCCACGATATTATTACTAGATCGAGATGTGATCGTTATATATTAAAGCAATTTTTAATATAGCCCTAAGAATTCTAAACTGACTGTACGCCTTCCGATAAATTACAAACGATTTATCTCCGTTTCTTTCACAGATATGCCTGCTGGGCCTCGTCGTGAGTGACAACAGCACGATCGGCGATCCGTCCATTGCGGAGGACGCATCGGAAATTAATAATGCCGGCAACAACGTCGCGGCCAATGCATTGGATCAGGTAAAATGATCTCGTCTTTGTTGCTTGCTCATCTCGACGGCGACCATTTCACTTTGGCGCTGTTGACGTGCATGATCGACCTCTTTCGAAATCGGTTTGGGGGTAATTCCTTGCGTTTCCGTCGAATCGGAAACTCGGAGAATCGCAGTCATGATTCGCACAAGAACGGCGAAAAGGGCCCGGAAACGGCTCGACTCGAATGACGTGTCTACTCGAGCGTACAAGTGCCAACCGCACGTAGGGAAACGCGAGGAAAACGCGAGGAAAACGCAACGACCTATACGATCGTTGGAAGGTTGGCGGGGCGGAAAGGGTGAGATCGCGAGGGTCCGGGGAGGGGGCCCGAGGGAAAATGTCAGCCGAAAGCTCTGAGAAAAATAAACATCTTTATTCACGACGGCCGTGGACGGAAATGGGTCGCGGAAATCGGACAACTGTGTTGTCGCGCGCGTCCGTAAAGCCGCGTCGCGCCTCTGCTTTTACCTCTTACTACATCGCGAGTAACTCTCTCGCCGGAGAGTTTTATGCGGTGCTTTTCAGTTCGCGAACAATGTTTTAAGTTACCGTCCTCCTGACGTCACGGAGATATCCTTCCCGCGGCGCCCCGACGATATTTCTCTCCTCCTCTGTTTGTCTCTCTCTCTCTCTCTCTCTCTCTCTCTCTCTCTTTCTCTCTTGTTTCCTGTGTCAAGCCGCGTTTAAATATCGATCGAAATGCGGAAACGCGAGGATGTGTTCCCTGTTGTTTCCCTCTGGAAGCCGCCGCTTATTACGCATGAGGTAAAATCTAGACCGCAGCCTCGGACGTTTCGCGACGTCCCATACGCGAAAGACTTTTTGACGGAAATTTATGATGTTGATTCATAAATGCGGTCGAATATCTCGTTTCAGCAGAGTTTAAAGCTCACTGACAACACTTTGGTTCATGTTTATGAAAACGGAGGCTCCCCGATCGTTAACCACCGAAGATCGGACAATTAGCGCGAAAGAGATTATAAGACTTTCGTTTTCTGCATTAAAAAGAGAGAGGAATCTCAAGAGATTTTGAACTCTGCTCTTTAATCTCGTAGGCCGCACGTGACTCCTCGTAGTTCCCGCACGAAATTTTATAAGGCATAATGAGGCATAATGAAAAGAATAAAAATTTCGCGATGTTTCCTTTCTTCTTTTACATCCGGCTATATGCAAAGCGACCGAGTTCTCCGAAATTGCGAGAAAGGTTTATGCAACGTGGGATCCAACAAAGTTGGATCATTATCTTGACGGAAACCAGAGGAATCATAAAATTTTTGTAGCATTCTCTCATTTCGGGGACTTCGCGGACCCGCGGACCCCCGAACTTAGCTTTAATTATTGAGCAAAGTAAATGAAATCACCCGGGAATGATTTCTCCATTTTTGTTTTAAACCGCGCTGATTTCGATTGTCATTTCATCTATCGATGCGCAAGAAGCGTAGCACAAGAATCGATCACTTTCTCAACATCGACGACTTGTTGAAAACCTGTTTCGAACCACGTGCTTGCATCATTTTTCTAATCGAATAACAAACCACGATATGCTTTCTGTCGCGTTCTTCTCGATTACATCCGGCCACGTGATTCGTGTAACGGATCGTTTGTCGCGGTTCCGCTGCGTAAACGGAAGCTTGCCCACAAATCTGCTCACGACTGCTGCTTTTTCAATGTACCCGGAGCAATTTAGCTTTTTCCTTAACAGAAAAGTACATCCTTCAATTTCCTTGTCGCCGCTTTTACAAACGCAAGTTGCAATCGCGATAGCGCGTCTATCGCGGAATATGAAAATAATGCGCGAATAATAATCCCACGAGCGACAATATAATTAAAATATTCGGCGAGGTATCGTGCAAAAAATCAATTTCGAACAGAGCAATGAATCAGTTACGAGTTGCTTAAGCGTGTCCGAAATCCAAACGTGCTTGATCGATGCAATCGATTCTTTCCCTCCGTGTGAAGCGCGTGTGTGTTAATATACAATTACACAAGATGATGAGGAACGCGTTGCAAGCTTCTCGAGATAGAATTCGAAACAGCAGTGGAGAACAGCGATTGTGAGACTCTGAACATGACGCGCTCGATATTTACAGCTGTCGGTTACCCGGCTGAAACTTCCACGGTGAATCGCGATTGTTTTCCGCGGAGAAACAAAATTTTGCTTCTCCTAGTGGTCCATGAGAGTGCGGAACGGAAAACATTATCGGGCGTACTTCTCGGTGGCGGTAATGCACGGTGAGAACATCATGGCGAGACCGATCTGCGTCTAACGCTTCCTTTTTTCCTTCCTGGTATCCCAACAAAAGGTACGCGCTCAGGCAACATTGGAGCTGCATCTGCGAGTGCACTCAACCGCATCGCGTGTCGTTTCCCGCTAAATCATCTCTACGTGCGACTTTATGCGCGTTACGGATATCGGCGGCGCATCCGCGCCGCCGAGACTGTCGGCGCTGCGCAAAGTACATGTAAATCGTCCGACGCACTTCGTAAATTCCACTGTCGTGCGCAGTAATCGCAATCTCACGGGGAGAGCCGCGGGATAACGTGAAGCGGGGAGGCATCTCCCTGAATCTCGTCACGCGGAGTCTCGAGGCGGAAGAATATCTCTTACGTAGCCGCGCGCGCGGCGCGTCGGGCGCGTCGCGGGAAGGGAAAAAGGGGAAAGAAGAAAGAAACCGCGAACTTTTACCCGCCAACTTGCCAGCCATTTCAGACCGAGCTGTTTCGCAATGATTCTCTAATACATCAAAACTCTTCGCTCGGCGAGGGCGAGGAGAGAGATTTGCGCGATGCTCGTCGCATCCGCGAGTGACTTTATTACGATTACGGTGCAGGGGAGGAGAACTGTCTTTCGCGATCGCCGACGATGTCGCGATATCTTCGGCGCGATATTCCAAACGCCCGGGAAGCTTTTCGGTGCGGCACCGCGCGTGCGGAATGCAAATCGCGCCCAGATCGGCGACAAGAGCGAACAATCTCGCGGACCCCAGCGCGCTGGAAAGCTCGTGGCGGTGACTGTATAAATAAACATCGTATTTCCAATACGCGGGAATTCGCAACGAGAGAAGCTTCCGTGAAATCCCTCTGTTTCCACATTCCGCGGATCTCCGATTAATTGGCCGACTCTTCGGCTTCTCAGTTGGTCACCGGTCACCTTAATCCGTGGCGATCGGGGTCATGATTTTCCTCCGCGAAGATCGCGGCACGATGAAAAAATTGAGAATTAAACCATCAGAAGTCGCAACGCGGGATCCTTACCGATTTATGTCGAGGCCGAGGTTCTCGCGCGCCGCGATTAAACCGACAAACTCTGGGTCATAATTCAAGGGGGAGGGTAAACGGGAAGGCGGCGGAGTTGCAAGTCGGTAAAGTGCAGTCGTGCGCTCGTGCGGCTCGGCATTTCACATTCGAGAAGTGAGCAGACAGATTTTACGACGCTGGCACCGCGACGCCGTTGTACGTACCTGAACTTGTGCGGGCCGGCTTCCGCGTAAAGATATTTTTATGCCGGATACCATTCTATCCGCTGCAACCGGAAGCCGTCTGTCGCACGTAAAACTCCCGGAACTGCCGGGACTTGCTGTTATCGCTGCGGCCGGCGGGATCCTTTCGCATTTGCCGCCTCGACTCTCGATAGTCGTCAATCGAGATCTCGCTGCGCGCTGCGCGATTGCACGCGCTTGCGGTCGCATCGATCGATGATCGGACAGATCAACACCGCGTATCTCGGACGACAGCATCCGCGGAGGAATCACTCCGTCCCTCCCCCCCCCCTCCCGGGCATTAGCATTTCCCGTGAAATCGGCTGGAAGCACTCTTTCTTTCCTCAGATGGATGATCATGGCCGGATCCGGTCTTGTTACGGTGCCTCCTCTCGACGAGAGCATCGCGCTGTATAAGCGACGCGGTAATCGAGCGATTCGATTACTCGAGAACTTGGGAATGGAATATTCACGTTCCCCGCGCGCGTTGAAAATGTTGAATTGATACTCGATATCTAGGACATTAATATTTCAAGTATTAAATATTAAAACGTCCGTGTTAAAGCTGCGAGAATGTTAAGCGCTGGTGTAATTCGTTAATTACTCTTCGTTCTGAATTTCCCTCGGTCTTCTTTTATTAAATTTCCCAGTAACGCTCGGGTATTGAAGATGTACACACGATGCGAATCGTGTTACCGAATTCGTTACGATCCGTGTTATGAAATTTGTTACTTGAGATATCCCTGGTGCTCGTTGAGATCGATCGAATTCGAATTACCGTGCGCTCGTTCCTACCGTCTCGCGTCCAATTAGATCGATCCCCACGATTACTCCGGCAACGGTAGCATTCTTGCTACATAAGATGTTCGCGATAGCCAGAGGTACTCCAGATATGGGAAATAAGGTCATATCCCGTATAGGAAATCGCGCGCTGCGCACGGCGCATTTCCTCGGGTTATTTTGGTGTTTTCCCGGTGATTGCATCGCGACGGCGAAACATAAAACTAACTTTGCGAACGCCGCCGAAGCGGATCCTGCCGCGTACGAGGCAGGATCTGAAAAGCGAATTAGGATGTCGCAGCAGTATCGAGATACCGTTTGTCTTCGGCGTGTACGCGCGTTCCTCGCGGAATTGCCTCCGTTATGCGCCGCGAATGTCCGACGAGACGCGTGCGTTTCTCTCGCGGGCTTTCGCTGAACGCAGAAAATTTGGCGGATGTAGATTTCCATGCTGATCCTGGCGGAGGAACGCATCGCCGAGATAAAGCTGAATCAACGCGATCGGGAACGGCGATCGATCGATCGATCGACCTGCATCGCTATTACTGAAATCGGAGATCCGCTGAAGTCCGAGGCAGAAAGCGATTTCGTGCTTCAATTAAAAGAAAAAGGAAAAAGGGAATAAGCAAAGTTTTACCTTCCAATTTGCCGACTAATTTGTGCGAATGCGCCAAGTGACGCCTCGCGTCAAAGTTTGTTTGACGAGTTGCGATTTCATCCCGGGGGGCACTTCTCGTCCCCTCGCGAGCCACAGCGAGTTCATTGTGCACGCGGCAGACAACGCCAGTCCGGCGTTGTCCCGCCGGTATCCGAAGCCCGTGCCAACGCTTTATCTTGCAAGGACTGTAGTCAAGCTTTTATAAGAAAATGCGGCTGGATAACCCGCGGAACGTGCCTGCCCGCGCATACGAGTGCGGACTCTTTATGAATCCCTCTTCGTGTACATGTAATTTGGAATGCCGCGGTTCCGCACGGATATGATTTCCAACAGGGGAAATATTAAATTCTGTTCCACGGGGAATCCCGTGAGGAGTGGCAGAAGGGAAATTATCAATAAAAAAAAATAAGCGCGCGTTTCCTGTGGATTTATTTCTTTTTTTTCGTATGATTAAAAATAGTAGTAGATTGGAAATATAGATCGCCTCGACTGGGCGAAATTTACAGGCCGGTTTACAGAATAAACAATTTCGCGCGAGTGATTGTTTGGAAAAATCCTCGCGCTTTAATACAAAAGGAAAAAAATTTGCGTATTCGTAATATATCTGATTTTAATGGAGGGAAGATATCGCGCAAAATTGAACGAGCCCGGCTTCATTTTACGTCTATTTGCCTGGTTAGCTCGTATAATTAAATTTCACCCTCTCGCGCAACGTATTTCACGGGGTAGAGCCTCGCGTGCGGTATCGAGAGCTATTTACATGGAAGGATGCCGAGGTATCCCGAACAGAAGCGCGTCACAAAAGAAACTCATTCGAGATCGCATGACGGCTCGAGCAGGACGATAATCAGCGCGGCAGTTCAAATTAAATTTTCTGGAACCGCATTAACGATTGACGTGATTCGTTCGATTATCGCAGTGCATACCGCATCGGTGCGTGCGATTGTCCGTTAATAAATTATTTTTAATGTCGGATTACCCCGCGGTTTATTTCACCCGTGATCCACTTTGGCGGATATAAATAGTTCGCCGCTGTCAAATTAATCAATTCGCCTCATGCAAATTCGAGCGTGGATTATTAGCGGATTTCCCGACAGGCGTGGCTATATCTCGCGCGCATCAATGATTCCGATATTTCCCCTATGCTGCGAATCTTTGCGCGATCTCTGTCGTCGTCATAACAATATCATCTTGCATTAATAACGTATAGCATGCAGTAACGCGGTGCTGTTAACCGCGACGGTTTAGAAATTGTAAACATATAATAAACCGGAGAACACGCATTGACGAGAGAGACAGAGATGGATCCTGCATGATTCAAATCTCTTATTACTTCATATTTTATTTTACATACGAATACACGAATGCCTTATCTTACGCGACGTATGGATGATTCCGAAAGTTAGCGTACAATAAACTCGAGCTATTTATGTAAATCCGCGCGTACCCGCGTCACGATACGCAAAACAGAGTTGACGTGGCCGGAGAATCAGCAAAGCCGGTCTTTGTGAACGCGAAACAATCGCTGATACCGGGCGCGCATGCCGTTACGATGAGCATCCGAATCTCTTTCTTGCCGCACGAAATGTCGTTCGTGTTTCTCCACTCGCCGAATACGCGAGTGGAAAACTATCGACCCATTCTGCCTCAACAGCCTTTAATTGCATCCAACGAATGCTCGATTTCGAAGATATCGCACATGCGATTAATCCTGAAACCTGGTCAATGGCGTGTTCAGCACGCGTGGTTCTTTCTGCCGATTTAAATTTACAGCCACGAGAAGAAGCGTGCGTTTGACGGTGGCATATGAAGAATCGCGATAGTTTAGGAGGCTCCTCCAGCGCATCCAATCGCTCTTGTTTGTACACTTGATGTACACACACCATAATATTGATGTGCGTTATATATATTATATATATAACGCACATCGCATATATATATATATATATTTGTCGAATATACAATTTACCGCAAATTTGAACGCGGTTTATTAGTACACTTGTCGAGGCACGTTTATATGTTACGCACACCAGGCATCATCGCGCCCGTGTAAAATGACGCTGCTGTTTCCAATCCGCGAAATCGCCGTGTGACATTATCGCTACCCACGCGCGATGACTTTGTTGCTTGCTTCAATGCTTCGACGGAAGGCACGAGAATACCGAAACTCGCGTGTGTCGCGCAAAATCGCGATCGTTCGGCATGGATGTTGCCGCGAGACGAGGCCGCGCCGCAATATGCCAAGAGACATTAAAGAAGATAAACAGGCGAGAGCGTTCATTCATAATTCACACCGCTAATTTCTCAAGGTGGCGTACAGTCTGCATCATCCGGAAAATCCTTGAATAATTTTCATCCGGCAAACTCCCAGCGCGAACTTTCGCCCGATTATACCGCTTTATTCGTCATCCGCGAGGCCGTTGCACCGCTCGTTGTCCCCGATTGCAGCTGCGTTCGTTTTACACCCCGCCCGCACCCTTAACCAGGTTTCCAGCCGCTTCGGAAGTCGGAGCCCAAGTTCTTTTTCTTGAGAGTATCAGCTCACGTTGTCTCCAATTTCCAGTTCAAGCATATGGGATGTTAATAAGGATGACGTAATAATTTCTCCGATATCGGATCATCTGAAGCTTTAGAGTCTCGTATGACGAATCGACGAGAAGAATAATCGAAGGAATAATGCAAGACGCAATCCCGAATCGTAGCTCGCTTGCAGAGAGAGGTCAAACGTATTACCCGATTAGCCGATACAACGTTAAGCATCTCGCGCTTAATCCGTTCGACGTCCGGGATCTGCGGAATTGGAATCTTCCTTTCGTTTGGATGCGGAACTTTCCGCAGGCTCGTCAAAGCGTTCGCGACTGTAATAGTCGGCGCGGGCGAAGCGGAATTCGCGGCGATCGTTCTGAAAATTTTCATTAGACCGTTCCAGCCGTGCATAATATTTCGACATCACGGCGATGCGCGGAAGCGGAACATCGAGTGCATGCCTACATGCACTCCTCTCTCTCTCTCTCTCTCTCTCTCTCTCTCTCTCTCTCTGTTTTGCGTAATCTAATAATTTGGAAATTCGTACAGGCGCGACGAAATAATTGAAATTCCGCTCCAGATATTCGCGAATATCAATTGAATGCGCTCGCGCTTGTTGATTAAGCACCGAAACAAAGCGGCACCGTATTTTTCTTGCATTTAGCAAGGGATTCTAAGATCTGAATAAACATTTCTCGCTCCGTAGTCCAGCATCCAGCATGCCCCGATTCGGAAATCGATATCGCCGTTACATCATCCGCGTGCAGGATTGATTACGATGCCGCGATTCGGACAAACGCGTTATTATACTTCGAGGGGGATCCCTCGGTCATTTCTGCGTTTGTCGCCACTGTGATATTCATGTCGATGTTTTGACAAAAATCACGCCGTTTATGATGACTGTTAATATGCTCGTGCGGCGAATTCCGTTTTACATATTCGATCGATTACGAGGCATCTCTCGAGATTTATCCGAAGCAACACTCGGAATTGCGAAAAGGGAGGAGGGGAAACATCTTTCCGGCGAATTACGAATAGAATTCCCGAATGGAGTTCAACGGGAAAATTACACGGGATATCAGAAACTAACGGGACACAAAAAAGGACGCGCTAGAAATACATCCTTCTTTTCTTTTTTTTCACACAGCTGGACATTTTGCCGCGGCAGCCCGAGGCAGCTCGCTTCCTATGAAGCGAAATTTCTGCAACTTTGTGCAAAACATTATTATATTCTACGAGCTTGTTACATGCGAATTCTACGATATCCATTACCGCACTCCAGTTTTCTCCATGCATGTCGGACCAACGCGTTCGCGGAATACGTTTTAGACTCTCCCGCGGTTGAAAATTAACGGTCTTTCGTTTAAATTAATCAGTGATACACTTTACGCGAACGTAATCACGCATGACGTCGCGCGATGCGCAAATAAACGCGTTACGCGCGGTTACGCCGCTGAATTCCGTTGAATCAAATAACGAATCCGCACGGAGCCGATCAAATAGCGCGTTCGAATGGCGATCCGCGTTGCCGCAACAATCTTGCGAATGGCGATCCGCTGCCGCGCAATTTCTTAACCCGAGACCAGGGCAGGTCGCAAATGACACTCTGTGTCGTCGTCGGGGCGCAGATCGGGTTAGAAATCGGAGCAGTTTGTTTGGCGGGACACAATATAACCGTTGGCGAAGCCGGCATTCGCGCACAATAACAAAGCCGCGGCCATAAGTCGCGCGAGACGTAATCGCGCGGGGATCGTTGTGTCTTATAAAACTTTTGCAATTTTGAGGAAGGTGTGACTGACGTGCAATAACGTCCGTGACGCCGCTAGCATCGGTGCCTCCGGATTGCGATTTCCGCCCCCGTGATGCACTACCCTTTTTAACGGTCGCCGCGGATTCCCGCGCGGCGCGTCGATTCATTACGCTTCCCCTGGCTGTTCGCGAATTAAGTCAGAGCGATGTCCACTTCTTTCTCCTCCCCACACCGGGGAATCCCCGCGGACGCGGGGACCGTTCCGCTTTCTCTCCTCGTGGCGAACGCCCGCTCGTTATTTCCTGCAGAAATCGGGAAGGCATGCGTGTATTCGTTCGCGCGTAGAGAGCGAGAGATCGTACGCAGATGAGGAATCGACTTTATCGCAATTAATTACGAGATATCGCGGGATGCGTGTGCTGCGAGTCTGAATGCTCCATCAATGGCACAAGTATATGTAAATAAAGGAATACGCAGACGCGGGTCGAGACACAAAAATAGATAAGAAGATAGAAGCAAATGCGGAGATAATAGGACAGATGACAAAACTCGTATTTAAATCTAAACGTAAAGTGCACAATGAGCGTTTCTCCGCGTATTTAGAATAAACAAGCAAAGTTTGAGCAAATACACAATGCACAAGCATGAGGGATGCAACAAGATCCGACCGTATCGCGTGTAGATTCCATCTCCGTCAAGTCCAAGTTATCGATGACACTTGAATTCTACTTGAACCGATGGAAATCTCGTGCTTCATAGCGCTGCTGGTCTTCTCGTCGATGTTGCGAGCGAGCAAATGCGCAAACATGCAGAAATAGCAAAATTCATTACACTTCGTTTGATAGCGCTTCGCGCTAATGAATTTCGGGAATATTACGCTCGCATTTCCGTCTGGCGCGAGAACCGTTTTCTTATTCTATTTCGATATTCTACCTTCTCCCTTCTTTTCTCCCCTTCGTTCCTTGATTTTCCGCTGCTATTTTAATTGCTGCGACAACGACGCGAGGAACGCGTCGGATGATGCACGGAGTCGAGGAGAACGTTGGCATCGTTGGCTATCGAAGTATCGATAATTGTAACCGAGTTCGACTCGTTGCTTTATTATTGTTGATTCTTGTAAGCGATGTCTGGGATTGTAATTGCCGTCTACTCGACCTTTCAAGTGTTTGTTTATTGATTACGTACATTTACGATCATTAAAAACACGTCGAGGAAAATTGATACTTTACACCGCGCTCGGACAGATTTTGTCGTATTGTGTTCAACATTTCGTACATCCGAAGCACATATGTACGCAAAAATACAGCTTTTCACTGGGAAGAGTCTCAAGCAGAAAAATCTGCGATGTCATCCGGATGGAATATTTAGAAACGTCACGCGTTCAAATACGATGAATACGATAAGCAGAACGTAATCACAATTAAGCGATCGTACGGATGTTACTCACTTAATTAGCAAAGCATCTCGCAATTACAGTATAACGCGATGCACGAGCTTCTAGTAATTAGCCACGAGAAGCCGAAAGACAAGTGATTAAATTAAATGAAATTCGGCGCGATCGCGCGTGACCCCACACCGAATTCAATTTCGAAGCGAAATTATCCTCCCGACGACTGCGATGGCCCGTTACAATTCCTGTCTTCTCCCTCTCTCTCTCTCTCTCTCTCTCTCTCTCTCTCCCTCTCTCTCTCTCTCTCTCTTTTATACGACAGTATCTGGTTAATTCCTTGATCTCGGCAGATTATCGCGCGACAGGATTAATAAAGACCGGGCTAAAATCGCAGGTGGGACAAAAACGAAAGGTCGCGAATAATCGTAAATACAATGGAGTAATCTCCTCTCCCCTTCCCCCTTTCTCCTCGCTACGAGGGGGCGGATAGAGGGGCAGATTAGAGATCCCTGATACAGTCGACTTGTACGGGACGCAGGGCGCTTTTCCTGTCCCTCTCTCTCTCTCTTGGTTTTATCGTCCCATAAAACGATTTCGCCGGGGAATCATTTCGTATTTAACGTACACTCGACTGCCAGAGTTCGTCCCGTAACGCCCCGTTCGCCGAATGAAAATTTGTATTTTACGCACGGCGCGCAATCGGCGAGGGGTGATTCGCGAGGGTGAAATGCGAAACGCGCTACGCCCCTCTCATGCTCAATCGTTGTTACGGACGTTGTTTTTATCGGTTGCCGAATGATCCGACTTGACGATTCCGTTCGCGTCGCGAGTACGGTATCTATTCGCGTAATGCCGCGTAAATCGTTAATTGTCACGAGTTGTTAAGTGCATCAGTAATGAACGATGCCCTCGATCGGCAGTTGCAGTTAATTAATTACACGAGCGACACGTTGATAAACGAGGCTCATTATCCTATAGAGGAGTTAAATCCTGTGTAACGGAGATGCGATTCTTCTTGCATACGTAAGATTCACGAAGGCGAATTATACCGATCAGACCTTCGTTTGCTCTTTTTTTCTCCCCCTTTTACTCGTTGTTATCAACTCGCGTTCTGTTCAATGTAATTACGAGCGAGCTACAAATTTCTGCGAAGCACGCCTCGCTAAGATAATAAATCCGTCGAGGCATTAACGTCTAACAGAATTCTACCGTCCATTTTAGATGTACAATGGCTGACGAAAGTATTCGAAGTGCTGGTACATCTATAAATTCAGCGTAAAGCCAAGTGCTCGCGCTCGTGTTGGTTTTACTGGATATCCGTGGTGTTTAAACAAGATCGCCACCGCGGATGGAATTGATGCTGTTATCGTCGAATTATTCAGCTTCACGATGGTACAAGATGGTCTCTTATCGCGTAAATTAATTGAGAAGGATTCTCGCGAAGAATACCGTCTATGACGGCCATTTGACGCTTACGTGTATACGTGTCTGAAAAGAAAATTACAGCAAAAGATAACGGAAGAGAGACGGAGAGATGAGGAAGAGTGCAATAAGAGTTCTATCCAGTGACGGGTAGAGAAATGCATCTCTCGAGTTATACAATCTGTCAAGTGAGATCTCGGCTTAATACAAGCAACATCTCATGACGATCGAGTAACAACGACGCGATATTAATACAGCAGACGAAGTTAGCCCGCGAGCGTACATCGATAACTCGCTTAGCAATGTCGTTATAGCCGTTTCTTCGGCGGGACAGACAGGTGGCCAGGATAATCGCATCTAGCGGCGTGCTATTAAGCGAGTGCCATTCTCAATCGAAATCTTTTCGAAGGGGGATGATTACGCGCACTTGGTAACGCGCCGCCGCGGCGAAAGATACGAAGATGCGTATCTGAGATTCGGTCCAAGTGGCTCTGCGAAGGTTTCCATTAACAATGAAAGAGAGAGAGAGAGAGAGAGAGAGAGAGAGAGAGAGAGGCAGATAGGGGAGGCTTGAATTCCAAAGGGGACAAAGACGGACGGAGAAGAGAGGACCGAGGGCGGCGCGTGACGGAGAGAAACTGTCCCCCCCCGCTGTTGCTTTCAATAATTTGGGAGTCTAATGTTTCATCTGTCTTTCTCCTCTTCCCTCACAGCATCCGGGAGAAGCGTTTTAGGCGTCCGAAGGGGGAAGGGCAAAAGGGACAAATGAGAAAGATCGGGATGCGGAGAGACGCGTGACGAGAGCGAGGAAGGAAACGAATTGACACCTGCACGCGAGAATGGAATCCCGGGATTGAACGATATGGCGCGAACGAGAGCGAGGGGTGGGATTGAATAATGCAGCCGCGAGGGGAATCTGCTTAAAAGTCCGATCGGTCCGGCCCGCGTTCTCCGATCGACAGCGCCCGCGAGTCGCGCTTGGGCCAAAAACATCCGGGATAACGACAAACTCGAACGTTCCGCGAGCTTTATCGCGCGGACTGCGTGATTTATGACGTCAATGAATGGAATGCGCGATAGAGAGCGGCCTTGCGTGGCACACGCCATTCAATAGTTTTCTCGTCGGGTATCGATAAGAAAAGTTTAGCGCCAAGTACCGAGGGGTGTCCGACATTCTCGCGTCGGCGTATCACGAAAATAACAAAGGTAAGGTTTGTCGATATTAGTACACATTCAAAGAAAATGAATGCGGACAATGCGGGCTGCGTATTTTATTCATAAGGAGACTTGAATAAAGACCCACGATAAGACGTGATAAAGCGTTAATGACGATCCGATACGAAGCAAAGGACTGCATTTAAACTCTAAACGCTACGCTATTAGTATGCACGTGTGTGAGACGCGTGAAAAGCCAGTCTTCCTCGTTCCTATTTAGCAGTAATATCGGGCGTTCCGATATTATTGTCACGAAAATTGCCTCCCCATTGTCCGCCCTTATCGTGAACCACAGATAGATTCTCGCGGCATGAATAAATCATAAAGGATTCCAAGTATCCTTTCTGCCCCCATTCGAAGCGAGGTGGTGAAGAGGAGGAAGAGGACGAGTCGCTATCTCGTATTGCATTTTATTGTGCAACTGTGAAGATTCATTAGCGCTGGCGGTAACTGGCGGTATATTACACCGATACCGCAAAACTCGTCTCATCTCGAGACACGGTTCTCTGGCATGGTCCGGGCCACGAAATAGAATTCCACGAGATTTATCTCGACGTCTCGCTCCTTCTCCCGCCCGAGACATCAGTCTTTCTAAGCCTATTACGCGATCCTTTTAATGCCCTGTTCCCCGCGTCTCCCGATTGCGTCGTATCCGCGCATCTCGGTCGGCGCGAACGGACTGCGGAATCCCCGGTGACAGATCCGTATATCATAATTTGCCGTCATAAACATCTCGCTTTTTCTCCGCTCCGATCCTGAGAAAGAAAGAAAGAGAGAGAGAGAGCGCGCGCGTTTTAGGATGATGTACGCGTTCGCGCGAATCGCTTTATCCGCAAGGATGTGTCCGCGTTTGAGAAAACCGCGAACACGCGTACACGGGCCACGTGATAATAGGTAAATCCAATTTATTCGGATTTACTCGCTATTATTCCGCCATTCCGCGGATCCTCGCGCTATCGCTTCCAATAGCGGCGAACTAGCGTTGAACTAGCTCGCGAGGCGCCTGCGAACGAGACTCGAAACAAGGCGGAATGTAGCATACACACCTGCAGGACCTGCAATGCTCTTTTCGCATTTCTGAAGGGACTCCTGGAACGCGCCGCAACTCCAGCTAAACTGTCCCGCGCTTCGTAAGAACTCGCGCGAGATGAGGGCTTAAAGACTCTCAAGCGCCACGGGCGACCGTCATCGCGAGCGCAATGAGCTCGATGCACACCGACACCTCGCGTGAGATGATGAGAGCTGCCGAGACATTTACGCGCGCGCGCGAGCGAATTTATGCCACACGCGCGGACTTGTTTGCGCTCCGCTCAGGGCGAGGGAAATTAAGGGAGGACCGAGAGCGCGCGAGAATTACGGTGACGGAGAAGCCGGCACGAAGCAGAGTTTACGGCTGTTTACCGCTGTTTACGCAGCGTCCGAAGCTGCGGGAATCAAACTGCTTCGCTGGTGCGTCGAGGAACACGATGATTGTGGTGGGAGGGCCGCGAGTGTCGCGACAACGGAAACTGACCGATATCGGATGGCGTATCCGAGAAAATTACAAGCGCCGAGTCGAAATCCGTCGAATATCCCCCTCCCCCGAGCTCTCGAGGGAATAAGAGAAGAGTACGTCCCTTCACTCCCTCCATCATCCACCCTCTACCCCCCTCCCCCTTCCTTTTTATCGGGGATTCACTCCGCGAGTATTGACGCTGGCTATTGACTCCGCTAGCAGCATAAATCAGACGCCATTGCGAGAGTAACCCGAGAGGCAAATAGAAGGAAAATATGAAAAACAATCGAAGAAAGTCTTGCAGAGGAAGAACGCTTCAAGTACCAATACCGGCTGAAAGAAACGGGAACTGTAAGAAGCTTATTGGATGAGATCTTAACAGAAAATCGTTCTCGCCTTTTGTGTGTCTCAATATACGGTCTTATTTCCGTTCCCTGTTTTCAAATACATATAGAAAGACAAGTTTATTCTATTGATATTCTATTGATTGCAAAAACAGCTGCAGGATGAAATAAATTTTGAAGTAATCTTTAATCGTGCTCATAATACCCTCACATTTTCTTTTCTATCGTAAATAAATAATATTACATCTCGATTGGATCATCCATTTAGCTCGCACATTTGGATTCACGAATCATTATAAATAATGCGAGCGAACTTTTGGAAACAACAGATCCTGAGAACAGTCGATTGAGAAATATCATTTATTCATTTCCTTTGTTATCGTGAAAGTAACTCTGAATTTTGACGCGATACCTGACCGAAAATCTGCGAAAGGAGGAAATCAGAAAATTTGAATGCGGAAGTGGATTACCGAGAGGAAGCCGAAATCCAGAGACGGACCAGAACGTAAAGCGAACCGAATCAGAAATACTGCTGCAGGATCGAATAATATCCGGTAGCGCGTTGCAAAATACCAGGGGGATAATGGCGGCGGTTGAAGAAAAAAAATCAGGGCACGAAGAGGGGSAGATGGGGAGGGGGAGGGAGGGGAGGAGCAGCGTCGCGTGGATCAGCGGGACGAAAATGGATGGAGCGCCGACAGAAGGTGGAAACGGCGGAAACGCGGAAGGGTTGGCAGGGTCGAGAAAGACAGAAGGGCGTTCCTTGGAGGGTGCTCGCGGAGCTGTCTAGTTCGGCGGTGGAGTTTGAATAATGCAGACTTGCACAACGCTGCTTAAAAGTGATCGGTCCACCTACCCCCTCGCTTCTCCTTCTCCACCCGTCGCCCCGTCGATCCCTTTAGAATTTCACTTGCAGTTCGTCTAAGAGTACGAACTAAGATTGATTTTAGATTGGCTGGGAATTGGGAATAGTGAGCCTGTTACTCTATCTAACGGTCTCCTCCTCCTCCCTCTCTCCCTCTCTGTTTCTCTGCTTCTCTGCCTCTCCGTCATGCCGTCTGATTTTCTTTGCTTCCTCGGAGTTTCCTTCCAACGTACGTACGTACACGCGCATTTACATAGCTCGCTGTAATACGTTCGGCTAAAGGCGTCAGCGATGCACTTGCGACTCGTGGGGACTCGTCGAGATTTATTCGCTCAGCGATTAGAGCGAGAGAATCCGGCAGCCATCGATTCTTGATGCATCGAGATGTTAGTCACGGTATCGAGCTTACGATTATCCGAAAGACACGCTTGCAGTTTGGATAATGCCGTCGATTCGTCGTCGATTTGTACGATCCCTCGTATCGTACTTTGGTCACTCTCATGACGCCTCTTTATCCTCTTTCATCCGTAACGAGTATCAACGTCGTCGCATTCGGCATGCGCGCTCTCTATCGCTCGCTTTCACGCTCAATTTACATATTTCAGCGCGCCTATAATCACCGCCAGGCCAGCGAATGGAATTATGGAAAGGATGTCCTTTGTGAACGCATATAAAAGCCCGGTCCCCGGACGAGATTTATCCTACCGACGATCAACTCTCCCGGGGGAGTATAAAAGTGCCAAATTAGAGTGGTACAGAGACTGGGCCAGTGCTGTGCCTATATAGGGCACGGCGAAAGCCCGCATTGCGGAATGAGAGATCGTCTATCGGGCTATCGCCGTTCCCTTCCTCTCCCTTTCTCTCTCTCTCTCTCTCTCTCTCTCTCTCTCTCTCTCTCTCTCTTGACCTGTTACCGCCGTCGTGATTCCGCAGTGTGCGAGAGATTGCAATTCCAGATGATGCGGGATCATTTGAATCGGAACGATCATCCAAATGATCGTTTGCCCGAATTTAATACCCTCGAGCCGCGACTCGCGATTTCCGTGACTTAAAATAACGCGCTCGTTATCTCGCCTTGTCTCTCCTTGCTCTCTCGTCATTGCCGATTTCCCTACGAGGGAAGTAAAACTCCCGCGATATCTACTGGGAATATTTATTGCCGGGGAAACCGGAATGGCAGGGAAACATACACGTCGATGTATCGCTCAACGTAACTAGCGATGACATCTGCTTCTGCAGAGGCGCCGACCGGAACACCGCATTGCGAGGCACGCAACGGAATCGGCCCTGACGATTTTCACACCCGCCTGCGCGTTATTCGTGTTCGCGAGGCTTATGAGGTCTCTCGGGAAGCGTGAGCTTTATTTGCATTAGCTTCGAGTTTCCGTCACTCTGCTCAAGCATCCGTCATTCTGGGGCTTGGTCTTTCTTCCTTGGTTTCCTCCCTTGATCTCCCTCACGATTTCTACTCTTCTGTCTCCTCTATTCCTTCATCGTTCCTCTCGCGATCGCGCGATACTCGCACCATTTTCGTGTATATCCGCTCGTGTCGGCGTAATTTTTTAACTCGGCGCGATAACTTTTACGAGATCGTCGTCGAGCTGGTCGTAGCGAAAGCGACTCTATCGAGATGGTGGACGGGAATCGCCATTCCTGCGAACCAGAGAAGATAAACGGATAACGAGCGGCGATGCGCACTTCGAAAATGATTCGCGCAGCATGCGAGACCGACAGCCGCCCTCGCGAGATCGATGCGCCAATAATTTCCTACGACGATCATAGCTCGCGGCGTCTCGCCGACATTATTCATCGGCTGTAATTCCGAATAAAACAACCGACGGCGGAATCACGTTAAAAGCTTTCTGGCTCTTCCGACGCCAGAAACCATTCCATGTTCCCGCTCGCGCGCCGCCGCTGTCATCGTGCGTTCTCATTCTCATTCTCTCTCTTTCTTTCTCCTGCCTCGCGCAATTGTCGGATCTGTCCTTTCATCTCCCGGTCTCTCCGGCGATCTCTCGTTATCGCTCCGATTTCTACCCAGCATGCTTCGGTCTTCTGTAATCCAACATTTCAGCGTGTTGCAAAACGAGCGGCGTTGAAGTTGCAAAGAGGTGCACCGAAAAGGACGGGAGCCGGAAGAAAGACAGACGGCTGGCTGGTAGCGGGAAGAAATGCCATGAAAATAAATTTTCGCAACGGTTCATGGAAAGCGCCAGTGGCCGTTAACGCAGCACACCGAAACGCTCGCGCGTTGCCTCTTCCTTTCTCCTTCTCCATCCTTTTATGCATGCGATTGAATGTAACGCGAGCTGCTCGAGAGAAAGGAAGAGAGAGAGAGAGAGAGAGAGAGAGAGAGAGAGAGAGAGAGAGAGCGAGAGGAGAGGTGGCGATGAACGCGGGTGGTTTCCAGATAAAAAGGATTAATTGCTTTACCCCGTCGTTATTCTTTTTCTCGTTGGGAAACCGATACAGCGGCTCATTATTGGAAATTTTAAAAAAGTGGCGTGCGCGATCGAGGGAATGAAATCGATCGTGAGAAATATAAATAACGAGTCGCGGCTGATGTGCTGTAAATTCAAAACTTTTCATGCCATTTTCGCGCGGGAATTTACCCGAGAAGTAAGTGAGATAAATTACATTTACACGTATCGCTGTGTATATCCTTACGCTGATAAAATTACAGCATCCCCACTGGTTTCGGCAGGAAAGCCGAAATCGGCGCACGCTTGACACGAGTCGTTCAGCGAATTCGCCGCGACGGCTGCCCGGCCATGTGGCGAAAATGAATTCTCAAGATCTGCCCGGTTTAGACGCGAAAAACGTGCCGAGAATTCCAACGACCGAGCGGTCAAATTTTTATCAGCTTGTTCACGAACTATCGGAATGAAGCGATCGATAGGCGTCACGGTGTCTCAAGCATGTGTTTTACGTTGGTACCATTAGAGATGTCGATTACCGCGCTGGTAGTTTCGGACGACGCATTTATGAGCGAAATAAAAGTCCGACAATGGCGGATAACGGGGATCGCGATGAGGCTGGGACGCGAGTCAAGTCGGCGAGATAACGTCTCTTCCTCCTATCGCGACGGCAAAAAGTCATTTCACGTATGCATCGAATGTGTGTCATCGAGATAATCGAGATCGTTCAAGAATGAACGTATCGATAGTAACGAAGAGTCGCCGTGTATTTCGAGCATAGGATCGAAATAGAGCGGAGAATGCGGGATATTTCTACGCGAAATTCCGCCACGAGATCCAGACGGAGAAATTTAGACAGAGAAATCATTAATCTGGCAATTAAAAAATATTTGCAGCTCCCTGACATAATGCGATTAACTAAGCACGTTATTGTACGTGTTTCAGAACGCTGGCTGGGGAGAATGGTCACCATGGTCGAAATGGTCGCCGTGTACGCGGTAAGTTATCTGAATTTAAGTTATCTCCATTCTTATCCACTTCTCCGTCAAAGTCGTGGTGCATCGGAGACATTATTACGATCAAATCCCCCAATCGTTCCTTTCCTTCGCTTTCTTTCGCTCGATTCGGCGCAAAAGAGAGAGATTCGCGTTGAAGAGCTCGGCTCTGTCGTAATCTTGCTGAATGGCTTGGAAACGCTTGGAAAATAATAATATGCACGATATACCGCGACAGGAAGTCTCTTCGCGGCAAAGGAATCGCGGATTCTCGAATAAAGCGTCTCCATCGCTGTAAAAGAACGGCACCATCCGTCGCGCGCATATTGTTCACTGGCCCTAGGACAAAGGGCGCCTCGGCGGCGCCGTTCGCATGCAAGGCATGATCCGATCCCGCGATTTCTCATCGCCTGTTTCGCGCGGTTCTAATATTGAGTCGTACCGATAACGCAGCCGGAATGTTAAACGTTCCGGAACTCATTTCGGCGGCCGGCAATAAGTTTGCTCGCCCGACTCGCCCTCCCGAGACTCCCCCCCCTCTCTCTCTCCCTCCCCCTCCTCCCTCCCACCTCTATTCCCGGCTCGTTTTTCAGTTATACAGAGGTGGCCGGGGCAGCGCGAGACGTAGCGATTTATGGCACTTACCGCTTGCGAACTGCACTTGGCCGGCAGAGCTTATTGTTTGATCTACAGCGGGCTACTTATTGATGTTTCTGCGCCAGCCGCGTATGTCCCCGCGAACTTCCGTTAATCTCCAAGCGCTAACGCGGCGGCAAAACGCGCCATTACAGCGGTTAGCCGTGTCGATGGCCGATGATTGCGCCGATCTCGTTAATTACTACGCTGCCGCGTTCACTGCCGCGCGCATGACAATTGCCGCATTTTCGGCAATCGTGTTAATAATAAAACCGATTACGCCGACGCGCAGTAGAATGAGATGAACGTTATTGTACGTGCGCGCGTTGTTTTATCATGCCCCTCCTCTCCCCTATCCCCGGTGAATAATTTATGTGGCCGATCGCAATGCGAATCGCAGAAAAAGAAATCCACATGCGCGTGTAACGTACGCGAGATTACTTGCGCGTCGATTATCATCCAGATCAGGTAATTGTTATCCGTTTACATCCTATCCGATCGGTATTAACTTTTCCAAAACACCGACTGGGTCATGATTGATTCAATCGGCGATGCGTTTAACAACGACGGCTAGCTCACTGCAATAAATAGATAATGTTACATTAACGTGCGGATCCGTTTCCATACGGGCAAACGAACGCTCAATGTTTTAGCAGACAGCGCTGGAACAAGGCTGCCTAACTCATGACCGTTCGTACTTATTTGCGTACCGGAAAATTAAGGATGCTCGTCTCGTTTCTCCATATTTAACGAGCGTTCTCAATTAGCCCGATCTCTCCGTTATTTCGCGAACGAAATGCCTCGCCGTTTCTCGAATCGCCGAGTGCGACGCGTCAATTGCTTTCTTGCGGATTACAATTCCGCTTTAAACAACGAACAGGACATAATAGCAGTGTCTGCAACGAATCTAAAAATCTAGCTGGTCGCGAAAGAACGCGAATGCAATCACGTAGTCGCCATGTAACTCGATTTTATCTATCTAACACCGCCTAATTAGAAATCCGCAATTTTAAGAGGGATTCAAGACTGCTCGGAGAAGAAATGAAAATGATTTCGCACATGAATATCTAACGATATTCTTAAGCGATGCTTTTCTCATTCTGTATTTGCGAACCAAACACAACCGTAGCGGGTGAATTTTACTTCATTCCCGAATAAGATCGGCACGTACTTGTTACAGCAATGTAATTACGGCGGACAAAGATCGCTCGCGAAGTAAGCGCGGAGCTCAGCTCGATTGAATCAAGCAACTGCACACATGTTGCGAAACCGACAATTAAACTCGTGGCAATCTCGTGTCGATATCTCGACTTTGAAGATTTTATTTGACAAGTCTGGGGAAGATACATGCCCGACTCTTAATCGTCACGTTTAACTCGTCGATTGATTAATTCGTCTGCTTGCGTTTCAGGACGTGCGGCGGCGGAATCTCGCGGCAGCAACGACGATGCAGGCGCAAGCTGTGCAAGGGCCGAGCCTGGACCACCAAATACAAAATCTGCAATCCGGAGGTGAGCGAGACGTTATTACGACAAATTCGCTTCGTTTAATCTCGCGGCCTTAAGAATGCGAGATTGAAATTAATTATCACTATTTCTCTCCTGTTCTCTTCATCTCTCGGAATAATCCATCCGTAATAATTCTTAAAATTCACATATCGATGTCGGCGTTCAATCTGCAGCAACAATGTAGGATAAAGGAAAAAAGATCTTGAGATTGTTTGTGTCATGCGCATCAAAAGCCTATAAGTCGATCCAAGCGTTGTGTTCGTGTGTGTGTGTGTGTGTGTATGTGTGGTGCGTTGATGCTCAAGGGCTTACAGAATGACGTAATTAATCCGGATTAGATAGAAATATGCGATGATTGGCCGGGTACGAGTGTTCCGGGGGTTGTTTCCGCGCAATGACGTGAAACATCTCAAAGTTAAGTACGTCACGCGCGGGAGAGTTGCCTTAGAAGGATCGAAGGGCGCGTGAGTCATACCAAGACGAGCGAACTATGAAAACTGAAAGTAGAGAACCGCGAGCTGTGAATTAAGCAAAGTGAGCGAGATCAGTTAGCGAGAGCAGAGAGTTAGTCCCGCGAGAATCATTGTATCCTAGTAGAGAAGACTAAAGTCTTTCTTGTTTTGTTTTCAATCTGAGGCGTCGAAAACCCATAATTTCTATCATAATTTCCATTTCATTCGTATTTAGATCCTACAACAACGAACAGTGATGATGAGCAAATCGATTACACATATTCGCGTTCGTGTTATCGCGCGATGGCATCCTTTACAGATATGTTTGAAAAACATATTCTTTAAATATCTCTGATCCGTCCTCTCGCGTGTCGCTTGTATCGATGTCGCAAATAGATCGATATATAAATCGGATGCACAATGAATTCGACGCCGATGGCACACTGAATGGCGGGCCGTGTCCCTCGCGTGTAAGCGCCATCCGCAATATACGGTCGGTATACACGCTCTGCAGTCATCCGCGGTACCGGAACGGGACGTAGATTGCAGGGGTGACCTGACCTATATCCGCATCTGGGGCAAGTCTGAGAAGAGGGTGGCTAAACGTTGAACAGCCGCGTTTCGACATGCCCGGCGCGATCGATGCTATCGACCGGCTTGACGTTCGCGGGGTTTCCCGATACCATCCAATTCGGATCGCTTGTTGTATTTATAGGATGGACATGAGAGAGTCATGAGCATCAGGCCGGGGAGCAAAAAGTTCAACGGGCGATTATCAGTAATTCAGGAGGCAGCGAACGTTCTTTCTTTTGGAAGAATTGCGCGATCGCACATCACGATGTCAGCGGAAAAACGAGGAAGGTTTTTTAATCGGGTTTCCTTGCTTTTTTATTCGCGATACAAAACGATAACTCTGCTTGTACGCTCAGTGCGAATCGTTTCGCATTTACGCAAAGGTCGAGTCGATGCCTCGACCTTTGCGTAAAGCATAAAGCAACGAAGAAGCGAGGTCGGATAACTCGCTTGATGGTAACTTTTATTTAATCCTCGGCTCGATGCGATCGCTATCTACCACGAGATTCGGAACCCGTCGAATAAATCATCTCGATCCAGGCGAACGTCGAAATTGATTCGGAGATAGCGCCATGGTTTCATTCCGCGCAAGCTCTCGGAATGACGTGACAGTCAGCTTCTTCTCGCAAGTGCATTCGGTGATGCATATATTGTGATTTCATATATCATTTCCAGCATTACGTATCCGTGTCCCTTGGTCCGCATAATGATCCAATAATACTTACAAAACCTCGTATCAATTGTAGGATATTTCTATCAGGATGGAATTGATAGGTATGATGGGTCTTTGATGCCTCAGATTGAAAGAACATCAAGAAAAAAGAACACTTTATTCTTCTTCACCAAGATACAGCGCCTCTCGCAAGATTAGCTATTTGATTTCGCTGGCTGATTTCTGATTGAGAACTAGGACGGAACTGCCCCGACAAAGATCCTCCTTGCCCTTTTATAGTCGAATGTTGACCTTCGCTGTCCCTTATCGTAAACAAGAGAGGCTACGATATCTCCTCCCGTGTTTTATTTATCCTCACTCTAACATGTTGTGCTCAGCTATTTGAAACACAGTAGTGATTTATGGTTTGCATCTGACTTGCCCTGTGTTCTTAGTTCCTAGAAGGTTATACAATAAAGTCATAAATAACAATAGTCATTGAAGTTTCATGGATCGCTGATGTCCCATTACAGCTAAAGAGTCATAGGTGAAGTATGCTGGACGTCACAATTCGACTCTGACTTAAGGAGTGACGGCGCGATTACGAAGACGCCACCGAAAGTCCGGACACGATCTTTTGGTCTTTTTCCCTTTTATACTGTACAATTTTAATGTTGTAAAAGAAACAACGCCGATGAAGACACGAAGGAGAGAGAGCGCAGCGTAAGTGAAACAGATTCGCGCGTTTGAGACGCTGCGAATTGCTCATTAGAGACAATTAGAATCCATCGCGACGTATGTTTATCCATTATAATCAGATCTCTCGCGAAGCTGCCTTCAGAAAGATCAAACAAATCTCCCGACTTGTCGGAAGATCGCGAGATATCTCGCTGCGCTCCGGGGTCAACATGTTTGTCGCATTAATGCGACGCAGATCTCTGACCCGGATCGCCATCGTTAACCGACCCGGCCAGCGTGACGACACCGAATCTCCCGAGGATTGCAGGTCGGGGTTGCTCTTCCGAATTAAAATCCTAAAAGCGCTAAACACCCGCCCGATCTCACTCTCGCAACGCGGGAAAACAACCCTGTCGGCGTGACGTGCGTTTCGCCCGCGGCGCGACATTGCACCGGCCGGCGTTTGTCCGTGCGAACAAATGCATTTCTACTGTGTTCCTCTGTACACGCGTTATTCTTGTCGGTCGCATGCACACGCACAGCACACACGAAGCCGCCTTCACCTGAAAACCGCGTTGGTCTTATAGACTTCCCGTCCCCCGCGGGCCATTCCTTGCTCGCGCTACTCCATCCGTATACACAACGCTTAATATCTTTCGCTTAGCGAAGAGCCAGATGCTTTGTTGTGCCTTGCCGCTGCTGCTGGAGGACCGAATTCTAGTTTTTATTCTTGAACTGATACTCGACGCGGAGATAGAATCATTTGTGATACGATACGCGGGATTGGTTAATTCGATTTGTACAGAATCACAAGTGCGTGAGTAAATTCAAGAAAAAGTGTAGTTTAAACGTTTAAACGTCTAGCGTGGAGCTAGATTACGGATAATGGCGAAACGGAATTCACGTTATCGTTTATTTAAAGGTGTTGCTACGCTGAAGCCGCGATTCTATTACCAACTTATTGCAAATATGCAAATCGTCAAGCGAGTTCGGCTAGACGTAATATTGTACGTTATCGTACGTATGCGCGCATATTACATAATCGCGATCGCATCTTGCCGCGCTGCGGGACGAACCAAGTCGGGATCAATTTGCATCTGGCGCGGATTTGAGCGCGCGGGAACGACGAGCGTCGACGAGGAAGAAGAAACGGAACTTTGCGTTCCCGAGAATCCATCGGGCATTACATCTTGGCGAACGCCAGGCCGGGAGTAAATTTATAAGTGCATACATATCCCGCAAAAGATTCCCGGCGTGCTGCATTAATTTTCCAGGATTTATGCGAAACGCGATTCTTTCGCGAAATCTCCGTTCACCCTCGCGATCACGCGTTCGCATTTCATCGTCGATGACACATCGATGATCTTAACATCGGTACAACGGCGAATCGGTCTTCCCGAACGGATTCAATCGTCTCGCTCTCGACATTTCCCCCTTTTCTCCCTCTGCGGTGTACAACTCGCGCGAAGGGAGAGGAACAGGATTTTTTTCTAAAGTCCATTGCGTTTTCTTCCTACGTCAGGATGACGTGGATTTTGTTCGATCCGCGGGACATCCCTCATTCAGGCTGATGGACAATTTTCCGTGAGCCATAAGTGCTGCTTCGCTTTCTGTGCTTTTTACGATGTCACGTCCAATCGACGGTCATGATTGCTCAATGGCGCACTGGTCCTCCATATAAATGATCATTCGCGATCCCCGAACAGATCCGACATAACCGATATCTTGCGGCTATCGCGAAGAAGGTTTGATTTATCGTGATATGCGGCGTGGTAATAATTTGCCATCACGGGAAATCGCGTGGATGGTCCACGGAGAAGCATTCGCGCGAGAGCACATGCAAGAAGGGATCCGATATTACGCGTTGAGCTAATTAAATTCACGGATTTAGCAAACTGAGGCACGCGCCTCAACAATGGCGACGGTCTCTCGCGTGTTTATAATCCGACAGATAATATAATTCTGCAGATGTTTACATCTGCAGAAGAGTGTCTCTTCCTTGTGCGTTTCGTACAGCTCCGACGTGGAACGAAAGGCGAAGAAAGAACTAATCAGGATTTTTGTCTTGCCGATTACGGGACTCGTGATTTCCGAGGAAAATGGAACGCCGGATTCCGATTAGGCACCGGATTATTTCTCACGCGAAGTTTCTCTTCCCATCGAGGAGTAATCGAAGATGAGCGGCGCCAAATATTAATTGCGCTCGATTCACCGGCTTTTGCTGAAGAAAGGGCTGAAGTCCCGCGGGACAGGCTGGGGAACAAGGACTTAGGGTACGTTGTAAATTTCAAGTTAAAGCCCGACCGGCAGGAATTTACGCTCGCTGAATACCTCCACCTTCGCCCCGAATTCCTCCGTTCTTACTACATTTTCCGCCGCTTCTTTCATTTTCCCGCTGCGCGCGGCAATAAGAACGTAGCGCAATGTGTACGCGCGGGCGCGCATACAAATGCGGATTTAATAATTCAGTGCTATCCGCAAGGATAGCATTGCGCTTGCAATTATTTCGTTCGGCATTCGCACTTTCGCGCGCGCAAACTGTGTAAACATTTACGCGTTTCCGCGTCACGACTACCGCGCGGATTGCAGATTCGGCTTAATAAATCCCTATATCGCGATAAAGCGGAAACTTTATTGTAATATCGTACAATATGCACAATCCCTTTCTTTATCCGTTTCATTATCAGCAAAAATGATGAAATATCTGCTTTTTATGTAGGATTTAATGCGACGTCACGCGACATGATTCCGACAAATCTAAAAGGTCCTGCGTGCGTGCGTGCGTGCGTGCGTGCGTGCGTGTGTATGTACATGTAGAATAATAAATTTTATAAAAGCTGCTATTACATTTCGTCGAATATCCGTCGTGCGGAAATTATATCTCAATAAACAATAAAATTACATGACGTATAAAAATCTCAATCCATCACTCGTGTGTCCCATAACGTTTCGTTCTCCATTATCATTACGGATTATAAATACTAAATATGACGTGGTACGTGCATTTTTCGATATCCGCGTGAAATGCTATCAGATTGGTAATCCGCGGTAATGATGACGAATCGCGGTCCACGAAAAGTGAATAAACCGGAGACCGGAATGTGATTTACTCGCGACCGTGTCCGAACCAGATCCGCGATGGTTAACGCGGGGTCGCTCGTGTGCACATAGAATAATGCAGCCGGTAAAACCATGTAACGGTTCCGCCGTGCGGAAACGATACCGTTGTAAATTTTATTAGAATCACCGTAATCGTAACTTTATAGGGATATTAATGTCGCGCGTTTGGCGTGCGCCACATTGCGCCGCCAACGGATTCGTTATGCCATCGCGGGATTTTTGCGGAAAGGGGACACCGGATTAACGCGCGTAATACGTTATAACACATTTGTAATGCATACCGGACAGGCGGCCCTAAGCTTTCCTTTTATACTGTTTCTCGCCTGCAAAACTGGTATGGCCGGATGCCGGATTTATTAAAAATACCTCTTAGCGCTGCAAGTTACTAGACAAACAGAGAGAGAGAGAGAGAGAGAGAGAGAGAGAAAGAGAAGGGTGGAGAGGAGATTATGAATTAATAATACGTTGGAAAAGAATCTCGCCTTGGGGAAGAAGTCATAAATACATTATCAACTTTCTACGTAAACCAGGTCAGTGGCTCCATTTTCCCCGAAACACGAGGCGCGCTGGCTTTACTTACGTACAAGTAGATTACCGGCGGAATCAATTAAACGTCGCTTGTACCAAGTTGTTGAATTGATTGAAATCGAGCCAACCGCGGACGTGCAATCACGTTAACGTCTCTTAATTGTTTGCCGAGATACAATATTTTGCGTCTCTGCGTGTTTGCGCGGCATCGGCAGCAGTTGCAGCGAGTTTTTCCTATCGGTCCTATACTGTAATTGCAGTTTAATAGGAAGAGGAGGAGAGAAGAGAAAGGGCAGAGGAAACGGGGGCGTTAATATCGCGTTTGCGCTGGAGCGCTAGGGCCGATTGCCGAGTCCTGTTGCGGCTTGCGCGAAAAATAAATAATGGAACTTCCTTCGCGGAAGGTAAACGGAGCCCTCGGACTCCTGCATAATGCATTACTTCCAATTCTGCGATGCGCGAGTAATTGCGGACGACAGGAGTTAGGTGAATTATTATTCTCGGGCCAGTGGCCGCCGCAGAGAAACTATCGGCGACAAGCAGCGGTGAATATTCCCGGCGACAATTAAACCATTTGTATCGTGATCGCGCAAATTGTCCCTTCATGACCGATCGAGGATTCGATCCCGCAAAGAGTAGGAAGCAGGCTTTCCTCTAAATAATTGCTAAATCTTCGAAAATACTTCTTCGGCAACCTCTCGCATCTCTCCGGACATCTCGTCGGTCATCGCGGCTGTTAATTCGTCGCACGGTATGCCGTTGTCCGAATACACCGCGTCTGTTGCATTAGATTTGCCCCCAGTTTATTTATCGAAACCCGAAAGTAGAACGACACATGGCCGACGTTGAATTGAATTACACGTGACTCTGACATGTCCCAGTGGCACGACAACTCTGACACTCCGCCGTCCGTTGCGTTTGTGATGCATGCATCGCCGCGACAAACACGCAGCACGGCCAAATGGTTCCCTTTTAGGATCACAATGTGTAATTCATCGCGCGCTGTTGCGTGACCTGGCAATTCGGGGGGAGGGGGGGAGGGATAACGGAGAGAAGAGGAAGGAAGAGAGGGGCGCGAAAAAGGAAAGGATTTCCTGCATGAGGGATGACGCGTCCCGCAATAATTAACGAATTACAAATCGGCACGAGTTCACGCGAGTGGACACGCGGATCTCGCAAAATTTGTCGATAAATCCGGCGCGTCACTCTGCGCGAATGTAACGACGCGCGCACCGAAGTGAATTTTGTCAACGTTAAGCGCGTCAAAAACGCGCACATTGCGCAAAACTGTGAGTAAAGCTGCATCGCGCGCGATTCGTCGTTCGTTCGGAAGCGTCTCACAAGAAATTCTATCCCGAAAAGCGCGCGCGCGCGAGAAAGAGAGAGAGAGAGAGAGAGAGAGAGAGAGAGAGAGAGAGAGAGAATGCGAATGAGCCGGATAAATATTTTCTCGTCAGAAAGTCGAGGATCGCGCATTCCTTGCTCGACTGCGTGCGGAAAAAGTACAGGACAGAAGCGACGAATTGTCGCAGCTTTGAAGGAAGTTCATCAGTGCTTGAGGAGCCAGTTAGGCGAATTACACCGCAGCCCCAATGGCGGACTAATCACGACGAATGAAACGACAGCGAAGAAAAGGGGGGAGACACAACACCATTAGCATAACGAAATGGCGAGGCGTGCACTGAATTCAGATTCCAGTCTTTTGCGACCGCCACAGTCGTCGCTTTCCTTTCACCTCGTCCGTCCCCATCTGCCATCCTTCGTCTGCGCCATCCCCTTTGCCACCTCCCCCTTGCCCCTTGCTCTCCTCTGGTCCTACGCTCGTGCTCTGTTAACACTCGTAATGGCGCAGAGTATATTTCATCGAGGTTGTATTCCAGCAAAATTGTTTTATCAGCGACGAAAACAGAGAAAATTCATTTGCGGAAGCGGAGCGCCGAAGAAAATTTCGCGCGCGGTCGGCGTCACGGGCCGATAACGCGGCGAGAGATTCGCCACCGCTACCGGCACTGTCGTCGTGAACCGATCGATAAAATGGCCGTGCCAGATGATTAAAATTGATTTGAGGGTTTTGAGATTTCGGAGAACGCAAGGGAAGACTAATGAAGTCGATCTTGAGGGTGGAAGCCCACGCCGCCATCCGTGCAAATGAATAATTCCACGGATGTGGAGACGCTCGGTAGACAAAGGGAGATTCGAAGGCGAAGATGGCGGATACAAAGGAGTACAAGGTTTTACCTTGCCGCTCGACGATGCATGGAGATATTTTTCTTATGGATTAAGCAGGAAGCAACCGTGATTATCTTAATCGAATTTACTTAAACCCGAGCGCGTTCTCGTTTGAAAGTTATGCAATATTTGGCATTTGAGCATTCGAGCACTCAGATATATTCGATATTCGAGAAATAATGGTCGACTTATTTAAGAATTATCTTAAGATCACACACGCGGACATATTAACATTTAGATATATGATAATTTGAACTCGACTGTCTAATTTTCTTTGCGCTACTTCCACAAGAATATGTTTAATTTTTCTTCAGATTTGTGTCATAAGGAGCTAAGGTCCATCTACGATTTCTAAAAAATAATTATTTCCTTGCTGCAAGATTTTATAAATGTTTCCGTTCCTATGTCACCATCCGGTCAGGGATTACATTTATTTAATCACGTTCCGCACTTATATTTACATCACAATGCGAGATGAATTCCGAAAGACTGTAAACACGATGCTTCGCGTATCCGCAGCATGTATTCAACAAATTTCCACGACTAGAATATGCACATCGTAATACTTATGTAATCTCCGTGTATATTTATCCGAAATCTAAATGCTCGCATGAAAATAGCCGTAAATCTCGCGCGGAAGCAACAAGAAAGAGATAAATCCGCGCGATTTATATGTTTAGCCGCAAAGTGATGTCGTTTTTCGTGAGCCTTATGTGCTCGGTATGTTACGCATTTTTTAATAGGGAGAATCGTGTTTCTTTGCGAGAGAACAGCAATAGCGCCATGAAAATATTTTGCACGTTTCTCAACGCTTAAAATCACACAATTCTTCACGCACGCTTCGTGATAATTCGATTATTGCGCGCGATACGCGTCGCGCTTTAGTATCGGGCATTAACGCGTGAGTAATTTATTCAGTAATCGTTTTGCAGTGACAATATTTGCCAGCTTTATTATAATGATATAACGGAGCGAACTTGGGGGAACCGAACCGCCGATAATAATAACTGCGATAAACATATCGATCGACGTGCAACGAGAGTCATAATAAACGACGTGATCGTGTCAACATTCCATTTACATCTCGCCGGACATTTTATTAAGCCAATTAGCACGCGTTTTGTCACTGGGCTTCTATTGTTAATCAACGGCCGTTCTTGATAATAATAGAGCATATTGTTTTACCTAAATTATCGCTCATTATTCCTCAATTAATTAAAAATTGCAGCTAAATGATTATCGTCGAAGATTTAGGATCACTTTAAAACCTGTAAATTTCGTCAACTTTTGCGAGGATAAGATATTTTGGTTCAGGAATTACAATTTTTTTAGATATATCTTAAGTGTTAAAGTTAATTCCTAAAAGTAAAGCTTCAAAGTAGATAAAATGACAGTTTAATTAAATATGATAACAGTTTGAATATTAATCAATAATAATTGTAAAAACAAATAAGCATTATAATCTAATACAATTATTTAAAAATCATAATCCATATGATATATAATATAAACGATTTTATTATTCTTAAATATATTATTATAGCGCAAAGTATTTATAGCGCATAAAAGTTTTATCACAAAATTTCGACAACAACGCAAATCTTGAAAACATTTTTCAACCCATTCAACATTTTCGAGTTATCCGCTCCTCGCACGTCCATTTCGCTGCACGTCTCGAATGAGCGTGGAAACAAATGTGTTGCCATTCGGAAAAAGTCGACATCACTCATAATTTCATTTATAATCTCTCTATATGAGACTAGAAAATCAATGCATTTGCTACTAGAGTACCGAATAAGCGTTAATCTCGAAACATAATTTTTGCATTGTATTAACAAAATAAATAGCGAGTACACTTGAATACTTGCGCATTATAAATTTTCTATCGAAAGTGACTCTTCCATCTCTCTTCGTTTCATATTAATTGCTTGATAAAACAGATATGATTATTCAACGGGCAACGGAACTAAAATCACCAATGCTATCGCGCACGAAGTTCTTCGAGAAGATCATCCCAGCTTCAATTCGCAAGACCGAAATTTCACTTAATCCCCCATTCGCGCGAGTACATTCAGTTATCGCAGCGCAAACATATCCGATCTCATTTTACATCGCGCCGCAATAGTTTCACCGAATGTAACCTGATTTCGTTCGATATTGCTCCTTATCTCCGGTATTGCTGAACGAGTCTTCGCCATCGCATACGTTATGAAAAAATCACGTAATTGTTATCGCCAAAAGATTACGTTATCGCTGCATATACAACGTCCAAACCGAATCATATATGTGAAACAAGATTGACATCGATTTCTCATTTATTGCGCTCTCAATGCTGCCCTCGGTTTTCTTTCTTTCTTCTGTAAGGAACATGATATGCGCCATGCAGCTTAGAAACACTAAACTGAAAGCAATATTTCGAATTCCTCAAGCAATCAACACGCTGCTCTATCTTTCTCGCGAATTTATGTACTGGAGATAGAGAGTCTCGTAGGATCGATATTGAATCGCAGCTTCGTTAGCGATATCGCTCATTCGGCAGATTTACGGACCATATATCTACGGTATGCACGGTTGTGACGATGTGTAACTCCGGCGCTAACCGTGTCGTAATCATACGCGGTTTCGTCAAATTTGCCCTGATTCCGGACGCGGTCCTCTTCGTTAGACGGAAGCATCGGATAGCTCTTCATGATGTAATGGTTATATAACGCGCACTGACACGCGTACTCGCGCGTGTCCGCCGTAAATGCGATTACCCGCGTGGAATGTGACTTCTCTTTGTTGATAACGGTTCGAAAAGTGCATCGGATTTCGTCGCGCCTGCGCCGACCTTTCCGCTTCCGTGCCACGTTCGCTCTCGTGCATGCGTGAAGCTGATGTGTCGTACGTCTCTCTCTCTCTCTCTCACTCTCTCTCTCTCTCTCTCTCTCTCTCTCTCTGTCTGTTCTCTTCCTTTTTGTTCCTGCCTGCTCGCTAGGATTAAATTGCGTGAGCTTCGAAATTTTTCCTGAAGGCTTCATCAGGGATACCCAGCACATGGATTGAGAGAGTTTAAGCACGATTTATTTATTTCTATGCACACATATACGCGTATAATTTAGTATTCGGATTTACAAAGCATTCACTATTAGGCAGTTGCCGCTAATTAGTCTAGCCGATCCCGCATTGAATCTGACCCAGTTTCACGCATCGGTTGTCATTATCCCCCGATAGCATATGACCTTCCAATGCGTATCCGTTGCATATATGTATGCGTGTATACATGTTGCTTCCACATACTGTTCTTCGGCTCACGAGCGGAAATGCGACGTGGTGCCTACACGCGGTTGGCGAAATGCGCTTTCGCAATTATTCAATATGCGTGCTTTCGAATTTCCACATCGGTGTGCGCTCGAATCCTGTTACTGATACGTTGCTCGTCTAAAATGCCCGACTTTCGGGAAATGGATTTGTCTAAAGGAAAAGAGAGAGAGAGAGAGAGAGAGAGAAAGAATCATAACGTGTGTCGTAAAGAGAAGGTTATTTCTATATTCAAGGATGGTTAATTAATGAATCATAGACATACATCGTTACGTAATAGATAATAAATAGCTGGCTAGTAGTTAATACCATGGATTCAATAAGTCATTTCCGGCATGATTGATTTGAGGGTATCCCATTTGAGAACCGCGTTCGCAGGTACCGCATGGTACGTAATATTGAAAACGCGAAAGAGAGACAGCGGAAGCAGCTAGCATGTACTAATTTAGATTCTGATCGATAGCGGATTACATTCTGATTTGATGCAATCGCACGATATAAATATGTTTCCTCCATTCCTTAAATTTTTGTCCGATATTTCCAGATCGGCGAAATTGCACGAGCGCCACCAACGTTTATTCAGCGTGAAATCAATATATGCATACACATTTATAAAATTAATTGCTTTATTACAACACTCATCTACGGCTACGACTGTGTTGAAGCTTTAAAAGAAAAAAAATGTATCGATGAAAATATAAACAAATTGTAAACCGCATAGCTTTAGCGATTAATCTCAGTTGATTGAAATCTGTTATCAAACAGTATTTTCCAGGATTAATATCAATTAAACTAGGAAAAAAACATGAAGTTTTTATTTTATTTCTTGCCTTTTTATTTTGCGAATACCACAGTTATAGAGCGTTGCTGTAACGTTTACTTACAATTGATTTCGGATTTTGCGTTTCATTTTCAGAATTGCTTAATTTTTATCGTTAGAATGCGTCGTCAGTTATTTAAGCTTACTTTAGACTTTCTCACGTGAGAAAGCTGATCATTGTGAATTCTATCGTCACAAATATTTATCACAAAGAAATTCTTGCGAAACTGATTCTCACGGAAATGCCACAAAAATCAAACGTATCTGAGTATATCATATTGTAAGATGTGCATAATAATAAAGTGTTATTGAACAGTTTGAGATTAAAAAGAGCCCGATTTTAATATTTAAAGAAACTGAGTAATGAGTTTATTAAATTACATAAATGCTCTATACTGACCTTCGTCTCGATCCGTCGTCGTTAAGACGTCATCGTCCTGTTGCCGAGCACGGACGCCTTATTCGCAAAAAGAAAGATGGTCGTTTCAACAAAGACGAGTCGTGTAAACAAAGACGTTTCCCTCACCGGCTATCGCGCGCGGTATTCGCTTCCTACAATATTATAACGTAAGATTAGAATTATATCCTTTACATGATGAAGATATACTTAAGAATCGTATTCTGTTCGTTTTACGCGCACACGTTGGATTCGATTAGATCACTCCGGGGGGGAAGGACGAGGGATGGGGGAGCGAGACACAGGACCGACAGGCGTGAGCGTCAAGGTGCGATCGTGGAATCCGTAGGACTTGAAGAGTCGGCGTGCTCGGAGCTCCATTTGACTGCATTGACGATTCGCGCGATGTAGTTTATCGGGCTAAGTTTCTGTCCGCTCGCCAATGCGCGCGCGCGCGCGCATCCGCGCGCGGTGTGAAACTTTCGAGTAATCCGTTACGAAAGTTATCGGGTGTAACGTGCACGGAATTTCCGTAAATACGGATAATCGAGAAACGTGCCAGCTACTTCCGTTATTTCTTTCTTTCTTTCGTCGCTCCGCGTTAAGATGCCTCCGCTCGAATCGGGCCACTCTTCTGTCTTCTCTTTCTCTCTTTTCCTTTCTCTGGTCGATACCACATGACTGCCAGTAACGATTGGCGCACGAGGAAATGCTCCGAGGTTGTATAGTAGGTCGCAAAATAAAATTTCACGGGGTATTTGTCTGTGAATTCGATCGGCATTTCGTTGACTGGAGGGATCTAAAGTGAAACGTGCCACGAGAAATCAGGTTAACGAGTAACTCGGCAAAAAACGGATTACGAGGTGTTGGACTTAATACTATTTTCATGTGAGAAAAATGTTATGTAGTTGATACGAGTGGATGTTCACAACACGAACGAATGGGAAATCATTACGTCTTTTGTATCTTTACGTTTATTATGTCCGCAAATCATTGAAAAATAAATATATATATAAAAGAAAGAAAGTGTATACATATATATAATATATATAAGTATGTAGTTATAAAAGAAGAGAAAGTAAATGCAAAGGCAAAGTAAACGTGCACGAGGAAATGATAGCAAGAAAGAAATGCAGATGTAAATCGAATAGCGTACATTTATACGATCCTATATTCATCGGTTTTATTACATTTTATTCTACGTTCGAAATATGCATATCCGATATGGGATTTTAAGAAACAAAGAAAGAAGGAAACAGATCTCGGCAGTTGCGAAATGATAATTTGCATTCAAGGATTTGTCATGTCGTTTAACGGTACATTTGGAATCGATATATCAATTCAATTAAATGTCACGCAGTACTTATCGTATCGCGTTCTCTCGCGAAATGTCGTTTCAGTCGGAGCAACCTCGCGTTCTCCGGACACGTTTCATGGCATTATTTTCGCAAGCATTTCGCTTCTTCGGGCTTCTCGAACCTCCCTACTTCCGGCGCTCTCTCGTCTATAACTCGGATCCTTAGCATGACTGGAAAAAGACCGCGATGTGTTATCATAACCGTCGACACGGTGGTGGAAAAGTGGGTGCCGTTGTGTTTTCCTTTATTCCAGACCGCAAGGGAAAACGTCACTTCTAGGGAAAGATGAGGGAAAATGGCCTTTCCACCAGTTTTTCCTATCCCACTGTTCGTCGTTGCCTCCAAATGTATCTTACATCGTTGATGGCACCGTGCCGTGCATTCTCCTCTCTCTATCTCACCGGTCTTCCGGTCTTCATCGGTCTCGTTTCTTTATTTCCGTGAACGAAACGATCTGAAAGATTATTCATGGCATCTATCTATCTTATCGGGATGCGACGAATAGATTCTCCATTACGTTTATCTGACGCCGCGCATACTTCTGTCTTTTTCCACTGCCCATGACCACGCGCCCGTCTGACCATTCCTGTCTTTTTCCACTTCTTATGTCTGACTACGAGCGCGTGCTCGTCTCTTTCTATCTGACGTCGACTGCGCCCGCCTAACTAGCCGTGTCTTTTTCTACTTCTTATGTCTGATTATGAGCATACGGTCGTCTCCTTCCACTGTACACGTCTGACCATGAGCATAAGTCCGTCCTTTTCCTTTCCAAATCCTAAACCTATCGAAAATGGATCGAATGTGCGGCGGATCTGTTCGCGGCATATAAAATAAATGTGAAACATAAATGTGGCACATGAAATAAATGCTATTTATGGTGAATTATCTGGCGGATTTAGGCGTTGTTAACGATCAAACGTATCACGTTGATACGAACGCTTGCAGAGAAATTTTTAATATATTAGTTTGCGAAGGAATCAACGAATTCTCGCCCTCAGACTATCATACGTTTAATATTGTGCGTTTTACTTGACGATGAAAGTGGCTTTGTTATCAAATTCATCCAGAATCCACCCTCGGGATTAATTGTTGAACCCGCTTATCTTTAATGCAATTAACGTTTATTATCGCCGGACAAATCGGTGAGATCGCCGGATAAATTGATGCGCACAACTTCCACATGCGCGTATAAATGAATGTGCACGGGACAGGAACTGCATCGTATTTATAAATTTATACGCGGACTCGATTTATTATTTGATAGCGATAGAAAGATTAACGCGTTTTATGAAATCCTCTTATTTATGTCTCTCTTTCCTCCTCTTTCTCTTCCTCTCTCTCTCTACTCGAAGTATTTTTAATATCTAGTTGCAAAACGATCTGCTTAATGACGAATTTCGATTCAAGGCAGATACGACTGATATTCGCACGTATCATTGACGCACGTCATATAAAATTGTATGGTCGCGATATATTATACATATCGCGAACGACTACGGTTGTCTCAAATAGCATCGATATCATCGTTAAATAATGCACTGGCAATTTCTCGACCGACCTGTCACGAGTGTCGAGAGACGAGTCAAGATAGATCTAACAAACGAGCGTGTTTAAGGTCATTTCGATCACGTAACCGTATCTAAACGCGATTAAAGTAATCAGTAATCCGGTTAAATATTTATCAATTATTTAAATATTTTTCCTTCCCCGTGTACGTTTGTCAGACTTCAACACTGATAGAAATATACGAACGATCGCATACGATGAGTAATATGGCAGCTAGCAATCATGCATCTGTCTATAGTTCTATGCGATTTTTATACGTGATAACGAAAAATCCAGGTAAATATAATTGTAATAAATATTCATAAACCGTCAATTCATTTGAATCGACAAATATTGACTGTCATGTCATGGTTTCGATCTAGTTTTCGTGTTTCTATCTACAAGTATTTTATGGATAGGTATCTTGCAAAAGCTAGAAATGAGATTTGCTCAACGGGGGAAGAGAGAAAAAGGAAGAAGAATGTACAAGCATATTCTTCAGCATATCCAATAACATGTAATATATATGCAATCGTAAAAAATAACATATGTAAACAATGATACCTCTCTACTTTTGCTTGGCATAAATAATACGTCGTCGAATTTGATTTCTTTTACTACTAAATTATTTTATTTATCTAAATAGAAAATTTTCTCTCATTAAAACTGCGGACTTTCTTCTTTGCAATGCAATTTGTGTTTTTTCAATTGAACATGTTCAATATAACAGCGAATATAACAGCACATTAGTTTCGTTAGCTTCCCATAGAACACTTTGTACGTTTTTCGGAACAAAGAAGTTAACAAAGTATATAAATAAATCGGATAGTAAAGTAATCGAGATAAATCATGAAGAATGAAATTCAGTTATGAAGATTACTAATGTAAGTCACGATAATGTAGCGATTTCACCAACGAACATTCGAGAATGATTAGCAGAAAATTAATAACTTCTTTTTCAAGAATCACTTCTTTTTCAGGAATAAAAGGAATATATTGATTGCTGTTATTAAAACGATTTAAAAATATAAAGATTTCGTATTGACAAGATTAAAACCTCGACGAATATTCGTCCGTATGTTGTAGCCAAATATCTCCGTAGACCAATCTGTATATCATACAATATTTTGTATACGATATGGAACTCTCTCTCTCTCTCTCTCTCTCTCTCTCTCTCGCTCTCTCTCTCTTTTTCTCCCAGATTTTGGTTCCGATCAGCCATTCTCGTATCGAGTTAAGGGCAAAATAAATAGTTAGCGTTAACGAAAAATGTTATTTATCGTTACTCGTGTAGCGTATACGAGGATTTGGACATTAACCTAGACGTCTGACGTAAACCCCATAGGATATCCCATCGGTACCACAGGAGTGTTGGACGTAGAAACAGAGATTCCTTGTTAAAGGGAAGCGGCCGAACTCTCCACCGCTGCTTCCGTAGTTTCAACAACGTTGCGCATAGTTTCTTCCTTCGCTGGTGTACCTTGGTGTCGATCCTCTTTGGTGTCGGGCATCCACTGATGTGCACTCCGTTAATACGCGTCGATCCGATACACGCTATTTCGAAGAATCAAGCTGCTATGCAGTTGGCGAAACTTTTCAGAACGCAAGATCGTAATGCGCGGATTTTGTAATAATGCGGAGTAATCAGCGTTGTAGAATTGAAGACTTTTGTAAAAGCTGTTGTAACACCGAAAATAGTGTGCAACAATCGATAATAATCCCTTTGAGAAAGATTAATTCTGTTTCGTGTTCTCTCGAAATGCGCGTGAGAGGTACTCTAAAGGGAGAAATGTTTCTTTTTTCCCTTGAGCACACAAATGAAAATAAAACAGTGTATTTGTACAATCCCTTTGTCCTATATGTTTATTGTTCCTCTTCAGTAAATTTGTCAATTGCTTTAGCTTCGCGATTTTATTTCGCATATTTGTCTCGGGATATGATTTATAAAGCAGAATATATTCCTTCTCATATATGAACATGGAAGAGAATGATAATAAAAAGCGTATTTGATGTAATAAATTAATTAAAATGACTTCTTTTGTTAATCTTCATTAGTTTTAAATCAACGTTTTATTTCGGGAAATAATGTACTGTTATCTGGAAAAAAGAATTTACCTGCTTTGTGATATTTCAAATGATTCAAATAGCAGCATAAAATATTTTACTTCATAATATCTTGAAAAAAAAATATCTTATCAATGAAAACGCATTATTCCAAATATATTCTCGTATAATTGTGTGTATGTGCTACATGTTACATAATTATGTAATACACGTGCTGTCTTCCGGTCATCTATGCCATGGAGAAGCTTTCACGAATGAATAATTCGATGGAAAATTAAGAATTCAGAATACCCATGAGAACCCTATCGCTTCCGCCTTACGCGATGGTAGCTGCGCGAAACGTTAAAAAAGAGACGAGTTAGATTTCGAGAGAAAAAAGATATCGCATTTCTTTCCGTCACCGAAATCATCAGGGCGGAATTCAACCGTGCGATTATTAATTAAATCTCGCGTTCTAATTTAAAATTCCAACCAAATTTCATGCATTCATTCGAAACTGCAACGTTTCGCTTTTCGCAGCGAGCTTCGGTGATAAAATAATTCCTCCTCCGGTATGATAGCTGTTCTCTTTCGATGCATGGAAACTTACATGCGCGTAACACGTGTAATTGCGTTACGGATAGCGGCGGCGCAACAACGACCGGAGTAATGTCTTGGGATATTACTGCACAGCTGCAAACTGTTTTATAGATCATCTCTGTAGCACAGCGAACTAAACCCAGCAAGTTGCGGAATTGTCACGTTCGTGCGAACTAGTAGTAATCAGGGCTGAGAGGGAAATAGTGGTAACAGTAGTAACGATACGAAACTACCAGCCTGCGCTCGTGCGGCGTGCGAATAATTCGATCGATCGCGACTAAGAATCCGCATAGTCGCGCAATTTTGGAACACGAGAAAAACGAAAGAGAAATATAAATCGCGATTAATCATTGATCAATTCGAACCGAAGTTTCGAACAAAATGCAAACGTTGGAGTCGAACATGCGGAATGAGATATGCCCCAATAATGAACAACATGCACGTATGAAAAAACGGCCGAAAATAATTCGATGTGATTGCCACGACAAGCGGATGTCTTACAACACAGTCGCGACGTATATTACACGCGCATAAGCGGACGCGTAAACTAAGCGCCGGAATATGCGTCGACCCAATTGAAACTAAACTCTGCGGCTAGCCGATCCGCGCTAATTAATTGCCGTGCTGCCGGCAAATTCATTACAACAAACAGTGCTCCTAACAATGGCAGCGCGGCGAATGTTTAGCTACATTATCCTCGCCGTTCATGTGCCTCACCCCGAAACCGGGCCACAGTCGGTCATATTGAACGTAACGTGCAAATTTCACCGGGTCAGTCGCCGCCGTTGCTGCTGCTACTGCTGCTGCTGTTCCTAGCCGAAACTGCTGCTTCGCACCTGTATATTTTCCATCGAATTTCATAATTGCCACGGACAGGATTGCGATGCGCCGCGTGACGCCGCGAATAATCATCGCGCGTCCGGCGCAAGTGCGACACGCGATTCCGGCACGCCGGAACGCGTCGTTTATGCCAAAAGTTTGCGCCACCTCCCTCTGCCGCGCGCATACAATTGACCGCAATTAATCCTCTCGCCGGGAGGACAAGTTAATCGCCATTATTTATCCCAAATGTGAAATCACGCGTAATTCGGTGTAGCGAAAAATATATAGGAGTGCAAATGTGGTAATGCGCTGTTACCACAGCGAAGGAAGGTGGAAGGCTCACATACACATACGCACGCACGCACGCATGCGTATATTCGTTTTTTTATTATTTTTGTGCAAAATTTCATATTCTTATCTATCTTTTTCTTTAGATCATAAACGCTGTCGATATCCGGAAATAACGTAATAAGCAATATACGTTATCTCTAAATTTGATTTAAAAAAGGAGAGATTCATATTATTTTAACAAACTTAATTAACGATTTTAATTATTGATTTTATAATTGTACACTTCTGAGATGTTTTTCCAAGCAAATGTAAGCGCCTGATAAGTTCCATCCGTCATTGATCGTAAATTGATGTAATGTAATATAAAAATTATATCCATATGATATTACAGTACCACTGTAGAATTTTTTGCTTGATAGTAACAGATATTATATCGTATTACGAATAATAATAACGATAATGATGAGAATACGTTATACATTATATGTAATAGTTTCGTACAAAATACTAAAATAATTGAAGAGGAAGGGAGGAAACGGTAAAACGATATTCCATGTCAATACGTTCGAGCATCGTGGAATAAAATTTTGAAAATTTTGCTCTTTTGCGATAAGATGAAAAAAGAAAGGAAGAAGAAAACACGGTGTACAGGATGAGTAACTGGAAGATAATAACGAACGTTTCTCTATGGAGAACTTACGTTGTACGGTAACTTTGCGAAAAGCTCAGTAAACTCACAGAGGCGAAAACGTTCGATAGAAATGCCCCGGAGAGATATCGCGGTCCAAATGTAGAATCGTTAATTATAACGATAATTAGCGGGCGCGCCTTCGCGATGGTAACTGCCGGCTCACCCGGCATCGATCCCTCACTTCGAATCCGTTATCTCAAACCAAGTTCGAGAAGTATAAATGGAATATGATTTCGCCCTAATTAGCCACCCGCTGGAATTGGAAAGTTCATTCTCCATGCAACGACTTCGATGTGACCTCATGTAGCAGGTTACTTTTCTATGTATTAATAGAATTATCCTCGCGGCGAAAGAAGGGAGGAGATTCGGGAGATTCTGGAAAACGGACATGATTCCCGTTATCAGAAGCAGGTTGTCTCGCGGAGAGGGAATGAAAGAAAAAACGCCGTCAGTGCAATTGTCGTGCTCGTCCTTGACTGAATGAAGCCTCATCAGAATTTCCCATTAAATTGCCTCACGCAGCTGCCTCGACATCAACTACTCGTTGTCCCTTGCGAGAAAATCAATCGCGAGTTACCCTCTTCCCGAGAGAGTAGAACGCCGAGTAGAACGTCGTATGTATCCCGGCATGCATTTTTGCTGCCCTCGCGGATCGTAAAACGCTGGTCCTCCATCACGGAGAAGCGACACGGTTTCCTCCCTGGGAAACTCGTCGTAACGTTGACGTAATGGCGCCGTAGAGGGACGCTTAATGAGACTACATCTGAGAACGTGCTCCCGTCTTCTTTCTGATTCCAGCCTTGCGGCAAGTCGAGCGATTTTCGCGCGACACAATGCGCAGCTTTCGACAACGTGCCATACAGCGGACAACTGCTCAAATGGTATCCGCATCACGATCCGGCCAGGCCATGCGCTTTGATTTGCCGCGGCGACCAAACTCGGGAAAACAGACACTCGCGGCAGGAAGTGTCATCAACCATCACGAAAACGTTGCCGCACGGCATTGCTACCGACAGCTTGCAATTTGACGGCGACGAGACGATCGTGGTCCAACTGGCCGACAAAGTGGAGGACGGCACGAGATGCTATGCGGAGAGCACGGAAGTCTGCATCGGCGGCGAGTGCATGGTGAGTTGAGATCAGCGGCCCTTTTGCTTGTCGTAATGCGATTACTCCGATTATTCGTTATTCCTTACGTCTTTCTTTTTGTTTAAGAAAGCGGGGCTTCGGGACTCGGCGCGGGGATCGCGCGGGAATTTCGCCGCGATTTCGCTGCCTCGTTAAGCATTAACACGCGCATTTATTTTTAACGTTAAATCAGCGGTTTTGACGCGCCATGTGAATTGTTAATTTGCCGTTAAAAGCCGCTTGGAGATCGAGAGAGTTCGATAAATCCGTCACCCGGCGAAAATTGCAGCCGAGACTCGCACGCAACTGCATGCTCCGCGACGGATCGTACCGCGTGAATAATCGGGATTAATCGGAGAATAGCTTGAGCAAAGAATTCAACGGAGAAACGACGGCGATTATGCTTTAAGGTCATGCACTTTAGGATACGCGGATGGATCGAATCGGGACCGTGACGTTATTATTCCGCACTTATTGTGTCCGGATCATTGATCCGACGAATCCGTTGAATTGAGAACCGACCCTGTTCGATCCTTCATCTCGCTGCTTTCGAATATCCATTGGCGATGCGGTATTTTATGTAAGAAAGAGCATGTATCAGTTGATGAATGGCATTTATGTTTTGCATTTATTTAATACCTGCGTGAATGGAGCTTGACATTTTTTTCTTTTTTAATTAAAATCCCATTAATAATAATCACATTAATAATGACCTGTTTAAACGATCCGCGCACGCAAATGAAACTTTGGGACGTATTAACGAAATAATAAAAAATGTATCAAGTTTATCAAGATCATTCGTTCTTTTTTCCATATGTACGACAAATAGTGCGAATTAACCGCAGTAAGATCTCTCATGATGCATCTCTCAATGTACTTTTCTTTTTCTTTTTCACGTTATCGAATGATAACACGTACCGCGCGTGGCAGGGTTCGATAGTTAAATCACGTTGGAAATTAATCTCCGTCCAAAATATATTCCCCCATTCCAATTACGGACGCGATTATGACGTTGCAATTAAAGGAAGCGTAGAATCGAGTGTTAACTAACGCGCGGGAAATATCAGGCCGGAGGTATCTCTTTTCAATTCTCCTCCAATTTCGCTTCGATTAGCGTGGATAATTATCGATTCTTAACTGCGGTATTATCGGGAACCATGGTTCTGTCACGTACAGACCGCAGTATGTTAGGGGCGAGGGGCATTAAGCGATAGGTACAGTGCGTCGCTTGTCAGTCACTATAAATTGTCGGTCGATCACACGCGCGCGTACGCGCGAACGCGCGTACGGTGCGTGTACATGTGCCGGAGGTCTTTACTCATTAATTATGGAAATACAACACGATACTTAGAAGCCATTAATTTAACTGCAATTTAGCTAATAACACCAAGCCGCGTTGGGGCAAGCGATTTCATGGTGCGGCTTGAATAATGAGTCATTCGAGACTTTACGGAATGCGATTTTTCGCCTTTTCGCGTCCTCCTCGCGGAAACAATTGATCAGCGAAAGTGCATACTCGCCGATGGCAGCTGGAAACAGTCGGGCGATACGAAGGGACACGAGCACGAGCATAAGTTTAGAAATATTAAAAGTTTTAAGATAACAAAAAGCTTCAGGGAGAAAAAGTTTAGGAAGAGAGAGGGAGAGAGAGAGAGGAAATCTTGGCTTTTAGGCAACATTATCTTGTTGAGAGCTTTAACTCGATGTTTACTCTGTGATTCCGCGAGCGATTTATCGACTTTGCTCTCTACGTATTCGCGTTTTCCCGCATGTCGACAATTGAAATAGATTATCCAAGCGTATGCAAAAATATACTCGGAGTGTACATGTAAATAACTCAAGATAATGACGCGTTGGCGTCAAAATTACATTTTGATTTATTAATCCATTTAACAGGCCGTTTACATTGTTAAATCGACCTGGGTTTGCCTAATGCCTTGGGAATTTACATATTAAATTCGCCGTTAGCTTGGTCACCGCGTTTTGAACATCCGAATATAATCCGATCTGTAATTCTGATCGAATAATTACTCGATTAATTAATCAAGATTCGCCGTGTGAACTGAATAACATTGGCGAAATGTTAGCGCTGAAACTACAAATGCCAGCGTAACCTTTGCACATATGAAAACCATATTTCAAATTAATTGCATTAACGTGAATACAAATAATATTAAATTATCAACAGTTAATATATTTAGCATGAATATTTACCCCAAATTAATCGAAGATCAAAGAGCACCGCCGACGAATTCTCCGCGTGCGATTCTGTACGCACGCGAATAAAATCGAAGCGTAAATCAAAGTATCCGGAAATTAGCCGTGAATCCTTCCGTGTTCTCGATCGCGTTCGCTGTCTCATTGAAAACTCGAACGAAGAAATCGGTATGAAGAAATCCGCCGTAATTATTAATTAAGTAGATAAGCAGCGTGTCCTCAAATACTCGGAGCGGGCAAGCTTAAGCTGCCGGGATTAAACTGCCGGGCGTTACTTAAGAATTTAGCCACAATCGCCACATCTCTTGTCGAAACTTTGCGCGGGGGACGAAACTTCTTGAAGTTTAGCGGGGAAACTCTCCGAGCTCTTCTCTTCCTCTGGCTGCAAGGTTCCCTTCTCGGCCGGGCGTCGGCATCCAGCCGCACGTTTCCCTGCGTGGGAAACCTTAAACGCATTCGCAACTCGTTGACTCGGACACGTTTCGCATCGCCACAAAATCCGACTTGAACGTGGACAGTCGAACACGGCAGCCGGGTATAGTATTATTCGCCAATATTTAACGTGGGCGCGCCGAGAAGAACGCGACCTCATCGTCCATTAACTTAATTTGACTTTACACGCGCGAACGCGCGCATATCCACGTGTATGCAAACACGTATCTTGCGGTAGCTTGATGAAGATTGTCTGGCGCATTACCGCGTGATAATGCCGCCGGGGGCGGGATACTCCTGCGAATCCTCTTGACGAAAATCAAATTCGCTCATCCAGCGTACCGGGAGATGCCTCGATACGGAAAATGGAAGCTTGGCTATTTCGTCGATATTTTAGAAAGGCGAGCATCGCCGCAATTGATTTAGAAGGAAACGAAAGTTCCGTATTTCTCTCTGTTTTACGTTGAGCGATCATTATGTCGTGACATGATTTAATCTATAATGCCATTCGCCTTGCGAATTGATCGTCAGGTTTACCTTTTCACGCGAAAAGAAACATAATGAAAGACCATAATTATGCTAATTGAAAAAATTTAATAAGTAACTTTTAGTTGGCAGGTAGTATGGAAAGAGTAAAGAGTTGATAAACATTGCGCGATGTTGTATGATCAGTTTATTCTATTTAATAAACTACGAACGTAGTTCATTTCACTTTCCCGGTAACTTTTAATGAGATGAATTCGTTAGATTCATTAGAAAAAATTATCACTATTTTTCGAAACATTCCTAGATACATCTCGAGATAATATTTGCATATTTCTTCATTCATTCAATTAAATGCTTAATCAAATCACTGAATTAACATTTTATGTTATAACCTTGATGTAACGCGTGACGATCGTTATTTATTAATTAAGTTTATAAAAATTGTGTCACGTTGTATCATCGTCTAAACTATCGCATAAAACAGTTAGATTAAAAAATGCACTTTACTTAATTTTCCTAAACTTGATCCGCGTGAGAATCAGACGTTTGCCGCACGTGTGCGAATATAACATGCCATCTAGGACGCGGCATTAAAATCTTAATTCTCTGATCCTAAATTAAATGGGACCGTCGCAACGACCAGGAAAAGAAAAGAAAAGATTGGATTAACAACAACGCCGGAGGAGTGCGGTATGCCGGGAAATAATTAACGGATTTCCATAACGTCGCTGTCTCGCTGGCGACACAGTCACTGAGACAATATCTAATCAGCGGAGAGATCCGCATAATTAAGCATTAAGCGAACTCCAGTAAACGCATACCGGCTTTACGTTATTAAAGATACCGCGTCACGTCCATCGCGGTCACGTCCAGATGGACGGGGTGTTTTATTACGTCGTGCGTTCGTTAAAATTCATCTTCGACCACGTAAAGTTATTTTGTCATCCCGCCTTTGACGGCAAAGAGGGCAAATTTTGAGGAATTATGCGGCTCGCGGGGGCCATCGCCAACCACGACGAAACGTTAGCATTCTTCCATCCCGACGCGGAGTCAGAATCGCGTGTGCGCGTGTGCGTGTGCATCCGCGCGCGTTCCTTCAGCGAAATCCTCGCCGAGAATTAGGATTCGCTATAATTTCGGTTATTCCAAAGCAGACAAATTTTAATTTCGGTCAAACTATGAGAGGAACTGCTCATGCAAAATTGAATGTACGCGTACGCGAATCAGAGAGAGCGGAAAGAATATATATCGGGGAATATATGCGTCGCTGAGAGAGCATATTACCCGCCGCGAATTTCGCATTTCGTTATTAAAGTCACGCTAAACGTCCATCCGTGCTTGCTTCTTTGCAACGAGAGGCAGCTATTCCACTCGCTCCCCGGAGTGAATAGTAATTAGATGCTCTTCCGGTTCTTATCAAACTGCACGAGAATGCGGGAATATTTTAAATGCGGCTGAATACACGGTGGGAGTACCCTATCAAAGTTTCTATCTAAATTTCGGCCAGACTGCAACTTCCCGACGAGCTTCGACTAAGATTAATGCCGCAAAGAGAGGAGAACTAGGCAAAAGCCATGCCGGGCAAAAATGTTGCTCCCAGTTTCGACCTGCCTCGTCTTCTTACGTTGCCCTTTCCTAGTTTTTATCTCCGACTCCTTCCTTTCCTCCTTTCGGAAACTCACTTTTCTCCGGAGCCCTTTCATTTTCGGTCGTTTATTAGCGATAGCGTCATCGGCATGTATCCCGAGATCGGAACAGCGCTCATCTAATACCTGAAGAAAATGCGTACGCGCTGATAAATGCACCTGTGAAGAGGGGCGAGAAAGGGCTCGAATCAGCTCGTCGCGTGCGTCCTGGACAGGATGCACAATGGATTTCATCGTGCTAGCGTAAACACGACGGCGAATAAGCCACCCGAGCTTAAGCGTCTCTTTCTCCACTGTGCAAATCCCATTCTCAAGGAAACTACGTTAAAAGGTAGAGAAACGAGTGGGCAAGAGCAGTTGGGACGCGGGGTTCGCTAGGGTGGATGTATCTTAATGGGGTAACGGCGGATTGGAATCGGGGATTGGACCAGGCTTGCCGAGGACCAGAGAGGTGCATGGAACATCGAATAGAATGCGCTGAAGCATCGCACCGCCGTGTCCCCGAAGGGACAAATATCTATCAAAGAAACAAGAATATCTCGAGTGCATGGATGAATAATTGAACGTCGGGCAAATTTGCGCGACGAGATCGCTACGGCGCGGAAAATCGCGTAGCAATTATCGGCTTTCTCGGGCATCGCCGGCTTCTTTGATATTTTAGTCTGAATGGAGGTGGAACGTATTGACCCAGTAATCGATTTCGAAGCCCGAGAGAGCCCTCGCGTGAATCTCTTAATAAACTTATCTTGATTTCGCGGGCAGATAAGATGTATGCGCAGATCTTTCGCGTTGTGTGAAAGGAAAAGGAATTTTGCGTGTATTGTACAAAACACGCAAGTTTAATAGGTTTACGTATGAAGCATCGAGATGTGAAGCGCGTATTGGCGACGTATAAATTATGACACTAAGTTCGCTTAAACGTAATCTAACGTAAAATCGTAATCGAACGTAAAATCTAACGATGCTCTCGTACGACTTGCGTTGTCATTAACATTAACCGTAACGCGACATCGAGGAACAGTTAGCATTTATGATTCAATAACTGTTAATTCAGTAATCTTATGATTTAATAATCGTCAATAATTTAATAACAAATTTGCTCAGGAATATAATAATAAGGATATCGATAATCCCGCTTTTTCTTATTTTTGTCGCATTATACGTATTATGGCGACTATTTGCGCGAAACCGGGAGAGGCTCGCGGAGATCGGTGCCGTTAAGACCCGCGATATTTCATCTCTCACACCCGACGCTATCCTCGTTCCCGCGAACTTGTTTACCCAAAGGAAACCTCCCCCGTTTGCCTCGATGACCCTGCCTTTCAATTATCGGGCTCCATCATTGATTTCCAGTTCCGCGCGCGCTCTTCTCGCACGCCGCACGCCTCTCCCCGTCTTCTGCATAGAGATGCATAGAAAAGGCTCCACGGTATGACACGGTCGATCCTTCGAAGGCGCTTCGTTCCATCCTCCCTCGGATTTGCCCTCGTGCACGAAATTAAATTTTGTGTCTCTGACACGCGTACGATACGGATACGGCTGTCCGATCTGACGGACGTTGATCCTCGAACTTTTTCGATACCTTCGCAGTGGCGGATTTCCAATACAAAAGTGAATGTAAAATATGGTTTACGATTATAAACCGGATTATACCAGCAGAACAGAATCGCTTTTGCTGAATTATCTTTTTTCCCACGAAAATGACAGGCTTCCGTTTCCCGTTCATTCCGGCATTAAAAAATAATTGGCAAAAAGGGATCGCATCGTGAATTATTTCGCTGGATTAATTAGCTGATTACGATTTAAATATGAGAACAGTTCTGCGGTAAAATTACTGAATCTTTACATCGAGCGCATTTTTTTCCGCATGTCTCTCTCTCTCTCAATCCGCTCCGGTCTAGCGATAGGTCCTCTGCCCAGCCTCCGAATGTTTTCGCTCTCATCGTAGCTTCCCGACGCGTGAAGCCGAATTCGACGATTAGAGAGCCGGATTTCGTTTCGGCACCGCGGGAATAAAGTGCCTGGCTAAAGTGGCCCCGGCATTGGAGCGCGGAATAAAACTGCGCCCGTAACCGCCGGCAATTCACCGAATGACGATCACCGATGTTTCATAGAAGTATTTCGCAGAGAGTTTCGTTGGAACTTGAACGATAATCGTGCCCGATTGCGATTCCGCTGCCAAATCGAACGGTCAATTGGCCCGAAATGGAGAACGCCGCGTGGTACGCGCTCTCCAGCGGATTTAGCGCGCAATTTTCGTCCGGCGATGTCTAGATTTCACGAAGCGACGCCGTTACAGGATGGAATTTCATATAAAGAAGCGTACGAACGTGTACGACGCACGCGGCGAATTCGAACGACGCGAGAATGCGAGACGGTAACGAGCAAAAAGTAGCTTCGCCCTGTTATCCGGGAATGCGAGCGGCAGAAAAATTGAAAACTGATTAAAACTGAGTGAGAAGTAGCAGAACCGATTCGGACAGTTGCATTGTTCGCTGACACGATGACCATCGCAACGGATAAATAACCCTCGATTGGGATCTGGACGACAGATGATGCGAGGCGCTCGAGCATTCAGGGAAATGACTCGTGTGTCGCTCTGTATCGATTTTATCACTTCCTTGCTGCCCAGTCCGACTCGCGTCCGGCTCGTCACTTCCGCCCAAGTACGTTTAAGTGCGCGTAATCGGAAGGAACGATTTATTCACGTCGCAGACCACTCCGCGAAATCTCGGATTACGCCGGACGCTCTCCCGTGCCCTTACGAGGGATCCCTCGTTAGCCTCGCATCCCTCTTCTTTCTAGTCGCCGGTTCGCCACCGCTTCCGGCCCGGCACCTCCCGCTTCTCTCGTACGCCCGCATCTCTGCATCTTCCAGTTTGCTTCGCTCTTCTCGGCACGGATAAGAGATGAATAATGTACTCCCCGACCTCCGAGCAAACCTCCATGCAACCTGAATGACAAATCAGTTTGCCGTCCGAGCCAGGTCACGAATTGACGTCAACGTCCCACCTACTTCCGCCTCTCCTCCTCGACAGAAGCGTGTAGGCTCTCGCGTTTAGGCGGTGTGTATGTAAAAAGATACACTTCGCTGTTTCGACCGCCGTCTTCCTCCAATATTTCCCGAGCACCCTGAATCTTCTTCGGGATGCTTCTCGCCCTCGCGTGAATTCCGATATCGCACTGTCCGTGGCAGCTGCCCACGTTTTTAATGTCCTCTCGAAATACCGTTGCGAGACGCCCGCGGTCGCCCGCGAAACAGGAAAAATTTCCCCGCGTCGGATGAATAGTAAATCGACGTTACGAATGCAACGCGGCACTCGAGCCACCGATGAAACGTCATAGAAATTTTTACGTTCAGCGAAAATCGTGATCGGCGAACCCGATAACGGGTGAGACTTTCGAGGGAGAAGGGGGAAAGGGGAGGCGGAGAAATCCGCGCTGCTTGCCTCATAATTGAATCCGCACACGTTAAGTAATCCATTCGATCGAGGGATATATGTCAGCTCTGACGTTACTGGTGACATTAAAAATTGTTTTTGTTCACGAGATTTACGAACATATTTATATGCATTTATTTACGGAGTTTGCCATGCTTCTCCTATAATTGAAGCTCGATTTAAATTTAGTTACTCTCCGCGCTCTCCTGCTAATTTTTTATCGATAACACGAATTAAGAACGACGGAACGCAAAAGCGAACCGAGCAAGGCAGAAAATTATCTATCTTCGACGATATCAGCGAGCAATAACGGTCCATTATGTGGGAGACGTGTTTCCTTAATCGAGCGTGGATTCCTGTTGCAGAAGGTTGGCTGTGACCTTAGAGTCGGCAGTAACAAGAACCCAGATGCGTGTGGCGTGTGCGGAGGGAATGGATCAAGCTGCCAATCGCGGTACTCCTGGAGTTTGGAATCGATATCCGTCTGCTCCAAGTCTTGCGGTGGAGGTAATTAGCAAGTTAATTTGGCCATATTTCCCCATGCGAGGAACCGCGCAGATGATGTATCATCGCGATATCGCGCGCGAAAGTTCATCGATCGTCCGGAACACGCGCTACCTGTTCGGGAAGTCCGTTTTCTTGGCTCCCGCTTTCCAAAAGATGCATCGAGACTCTTGCGCCTTCGATATTTCGCTCCGATCATTTATTATCCAACGTCTGCGCGTAATAAATATATCTCATAGAGAAGAAAATCCTCGATAATCGAATTGATGTCGAAAGGAAGACGATAAAGTGGATAAGAACTCTAAATCAGATCTCTGATCTTCCGTTTCGCGTTTTTGCGCTGATAGGTTTCAAGATAGCGATGGCGGTGTGCAAGTCAGCCGACGAGAGTGTCGTGGAGGACAGCTACTGCGATGGGAACAGCCGGCCGGAAAAGGCAGTGATATCGTGCAACACGCACCCCTGCACGACGAAGTGAGTACTCTCTGAGAACTAAACTACCCCCGCATGCACCATTCACGCGTTAAAGAACATCGAGCTGCATGCAACGTGCGGTCGAGAAGTGGGTGTTGCACGAGCCTTCCCGAAATATCAATTCCACAGTCGAGTTTCTGTAAAAAAAAATATATACTACACTAAATAGTAATAAGATGCACGCATAACATTCATGATGGGTAATAACTTAGGAGCGTAAGTAATGTAGATTTGTCAGTTGAAACGCGTCGCGACGCGTGCAAGTATCTCTCAATGTAAGTCGATGCAAGTAAATGATAATTCTCGCATACGACGGAGTTCTCGAAGATAGACGGGGGCAGATGCGAGAAATTGGGAGCCGGTACTCGGTACAAACGATCTTTGTTCCTGTAACAATATTTCTCTTCCGTCTCTGGTGGAGGAGTTGCAGCGATTTAAAGCCGGCGCTCTCGCGATGGAAATCGCCCGACAAACGACGAGATACTCCGCTCCGCTAGCGACGACGAGACTCGGACAAAAACTCCCACGAACTATTCCCCTGCCCCCTCCCTCCCTCTCTCTCTCTCTCTCTCTCTCTCTCTCTCTCTCTCTCTCTCTCTTCCTGGATACGCGGGCTCGATGAAAGCCGTGGAATACCGTTCAGAAGTTTACAATGTAGCGTGCAGAATTTGTTCTTCGTACACGAATTTATGGTTCAGTGTTCACGAGGCGACTCGATGATCTCTGCTAGTGCTCTTTGTTCTGCTCTGCTTTCTGATAGTCCTTTTTTTTCTTTTTTTCTTTTAATTAAATTGCAAGGGCTCAAGGAATTGATAAATAGGAATAGCGAGAGATACAAGAAACAGCGCGCTCGTTAGCGATTTACCAGATGAAAAACCAGGAGAAACCATCATTTGATTCATTCGTCGCATTACTGGATGAATCGACTGCGGATTGAGATTCGAGAGAACCTGTTACTTCGTGTCCGCGACGTCAATGGTCGGCCGATGCTATCAAATCGTATCGCATGGCTATTAGAACGGAAGATGACCTTATCGCGCGGAACATCATCTGACGTGATAAATAATAATAAATTATCACCGGTCCAACAATGAATCGGCCGGCGGCTGATAGAAACGAATTCGATCGGATTTAATTCAGAGAGATCAACCGACCTCGCTCCAGGCTTTCCCCGAAGAGACTAATCGCCATGAAAGCCGCAACGGCGCGGCAATCCGAACGCGATTTATCAGGAAGTTACGATTTAATTGCATTTTACAATTTATCAATAATAGTCGCATATATGTCGATTAAACGACTGCTGGCTATATATCCGAACGAGCTTTATGAACGATCAGAATCGAACGATTCGGCTGACACGGAAAGTCGCGACGATTCGAGCACTGCAAAGTGGACGTTCCATTCGAGTTATTACGGAAATCATTGTTACATATAATTGCATGCGAAGGCTATTAGCGCCTTTATCTACGCGAAGCAGAAACTGAGAAAAAGTCAATGGATGGATTGATTATTTCACGCGTGTTGCTTCATTTTCCATGGTAAACGGTATTACGATGCCATTCAGCGAAGCGCCATGTAATCTATGTTCCTATTAAAGGATAAGAATAAAAAGATCGTCAGGTGCTTTACGAGCGAGGATCATGTCGCTCGAGCGTTTTTCAATTTCATGTCCGGGGATCTAAAAAATACTGTCACGTCGACAGACGCATTACGGATTCATCGTGGATATCGGTATACATGTTACACCGTAAACTAGCTTTACGTTGTAAAGCCAAGGGCCGTTAGCGCGATCAATCGATGGATCGGATGGAATCGACACAGCGTACACATGTATCGTTCTTTTCTTCCTTCTACTCTTTCTCTTTTCCAGAAAAAGAGAGAGAGAGAGAGAGAAAGGCATGCAAAAATGCGAAATTGGAAAAGTTGCCAGTAATTAATTTCAGATCTTGCGAACCATTTTACGGCGAATGCGCTGCGTTTTAATGCGCACGTCGTGTCGGAAATCGAGCACGCCAAAAATGACTTTGAGGATCGCGCGCGGAGAATGGCGCGCCGGGTCACGTGGGATCAACGATAATCGATGATCGATATCCCGGCGCGACGCGGGGATTACGATTTCACTTTGTCACTCGGCGCGAAACACTTTCACGGCGTGGTGCATGAAAAATGCCGGGAGTGACTTTGGCAGTTTCGTAAAAAGCCCGCTGGCACAATGAAGGTCGTTTCCACCCGTGTTGGCCGTGTACAAACGATCGGCGCAAATTAGTGTCTTCCCTTCCATGGCTGACCGACGCCGATGGGAGACCACGAAGGGCCATCAGGGGAAAGTTTAATGGAGAAACATTTCGGTGTATTTGAACTTGCCACATCCGCGATAGTTGCGTCGAAAGGAGAGCTCTAGCGTTTACCCATTGATTCTCTCGATTCCTGAGGTAGAAATTTTTTCGGAGAAGATGCGATCCTTTCCTTTTTCGGAAAATACATAAATCGACATTTAGAGATTTCTGTCTAGAGAGAAATTTATAGAGATGTAACCCGAATGTGATGCTCACTTGTATATTTATCTGCAAATGCGTTCCGAGTGGAACGGAACTGACCAAAAGATGCTCGAGAATGATCGGTTTTACGGTCGAATCTGATGCGACTCTTGAGGAAAACGTTCCAGTTTACACGTCTGTCGGACACGTCGACAGCCGCAAACGTTTCGCGCTCGACGAGCAAGGAGAGGACAAACGTGAGAAATCATCGATCAATAGAAGGAGAGAAAGATAGCGCATCGCGGAAGAGAGAAAGAAAGAGAGAGAGAGAGAGAGAGAGAGAGAGAGAGAGAGAGAGAGAAAGAGAATACATCCGACGAGAATATACCGGGCGTATTTCAAACGCGTCTCGCGCGGCGTGCGCCGCCTTCCTCGAATCGTAAACGTCGCGCGCGCAAGTTTCATGGCGCGAGCGTTCATTTTTCTCCCTGTTTCTCTTTTCCTTTTTCTTTTTTTCTTTCTTCTTTTTCAACACCGATCTTAAATAAAACGTAAGAGCCTGTCGGCGAGGGAAGTCGAGGTGGGAACGTTTCGCCAGGATCGGCAAGAGCGGAATGTTAATCGGATTTTACTGGTGCGCGCGCGCACGCGCGCGCGTCGACTCTACATCCGCACGATGGATGCGATGGCAAAGTCCGCGGCGTAACAAACTCCGGGTATGCTGCAAAGTGGTACTTTGAGCGATTTCCTTCCTCTGTCTTTCCAGATGGATGAGCGGAGAATGGAGCGCGTGCAGCGCGAGTTGCGGCGGCGGATCGCGCACGAGGCCCGTCTTCTGCATCGAGGAAAATGGAAACGAGACCACGAAGGTAAATCTTTATCGACACATGACGGACTTATCAATAACACGGTCATCGCTGTTTCCGATCGTAAGATAGTCTCGGTAAACCATGCGCGAGACGTTTTTACGTATTTTCCAATAATATAAAGTTCTTGAAGCGTGATATAAATGAAAGCTTTCGATTGATTCGATTCTAAATGTTCTTCAGCAATATCCTCCGTTCCCCTTCGATAGAAATAGCTTCTGATTGTCGTAACTCGTGAATATTCGTCTCGCAGAATTTATCGCGGAATTTATCTACCGTATCTTCGCTTTCGTGAACTGTTAAGTAACCATGCACGCGTGTTCGTGTGTTTTATCATTATCCTTCTCTATCATTTCTCATTACTGGATTTAGTTAATTACGACGCTTGTCTATGTTTATGTATTCATATATTTATGTTCGCCAAAGTACGCGTGCGGCAGCCTCTCGCGAGTCCCACGTATCTGCGTAACGAAGTCTCGATTGAAGTATCACGAATCAGAATCGCTCATGAAAATTCTTCGAGAGCGTGATAACGATCCATGTCGATTAGCAAGAATACGCGTGAGCCAGAAGAATCTCAGCGAACATTCGCGCGCTTCCACGCGTGCGACACGCGCCGAGTGCGCGTCGAGTGCGCATCGATAGTGCGGGCGCTTTTCGATGTAGAGACAAATAAATCTTTCAAGAATAAATCTGCCAGCGCGACGACGAAATCAGCGTGCACACGATAAAACGCCACATTTTTCACATTTCGCCGCTGACGTTACACAAGCCGTAATTCCGGCGCGCTTCCGCGTGGCCGGAGCGTTAGCCGTTTCTCTCATCTCGCGGAATTTTATGCCATACTTCCCGCCGCACATGTGCACGTGTTCGTGTGTCTGCTGAGAGGAGTCGCATTTACATACATACGAAGCCTGTCTCGCGTTCTTGGAAGGATTCCGCGATGCCTAACCCAGTTCGGTTCGTTTAAACTCGAGGAACCGTTCGCGAGTGAGTTACGCGCTGTTGCTCACCGTGAAATCTTTCCATTTGACAGCTCGCACGTGTATACGCATGCACGCATCTATGCGTATCCGTAAACAATACACGCCCTGATGTACAAAGTGCCTTGTTGTCATAATTGAATATTTCTCGAGTTTGAGTTTCGATGTACCTAAAGCTGATCTACTCTCGGTTTCTTCTTCGATTATTCGAATCCTAATGAGTTTCTGACATAACACTGACAACGTGAGAGCTCGAGCCTTGATTCGCGATGCGATTGCTTTATTTCCATCGTTTCAGTGCAGTTTTTATCCTCGTTTTTCATCCTTGTGAAACAACAGACTATTAGTATCGCGTAATTGTTCTTCGAACAAGCGGCAGCCTCCCGATTCGTCTTTACAAAGATAACTAATTGCGACATGAAGGGTTCTCACGAAACTCGAATTTCTTGTTCGTGCAACACGAAGTCATCCGTGCGAACCGCGGATCTTAATCGATCAATTTCCGAGATTTTCATTGACGCTATTTATCGTCCACATCAACTCGACGTGAACTCGCGTCCCAGAAACGGCGCGTCAGTCGGCAACTTGGCCATGCAACGCGAGAAAACAAGGGAAACACCCGAGGTTGTCGGCAACGTTTCGTTAACACGCTTACGTCCACACTTGGACTTACATGAAATCCTTATCGTTGCAGCTGGCCGACCACAAGTGCGGCGGCACGCACAGACCGCGCGCTCAGGAGACCTGCAATACCGTGTCCTGCCCGATGTGGGAGACCGATAAATGGAGCGAGGTGAGAGTGCATGCAATTCTGCGCGAATAAAGCTGGCCGCGAGACCGGAGACACCGGAGAGGGTGGTTTCGAATGCCTCGCTCGTATCATTTAGGCAGGCAGACACGGGCTTGAAAATGCTAAGCCTTCGCGGCCACAATCGCGGGATTTAGGTGCATCGTGGTCCGGTGCGGCGAGAATACGCGCGCACATCCTCGCTATCTCCGCCAGCGAGTTTTACTGCGGAACGTACCGGTCAGGAAGGGAAACAGGGTTAATGGTAGCGCGCGATTTGCACGCTCCCCTTACTCTCAGTGTAAATGTTACCGGATTGCTGCGTGCGCGAAATGAGCGACTCGAATAACTCGGAAGTCTTCCTGCGGAATGCTCCCTATTGAAGTAAACGTTCGCCTTAATCGATTGTTGCGTTCGTCGGAAATATTATGCGTTGCGGACGCGTTAAGATCGAGAGATTCTTTATTTATCAATCCTTATTTATTCTTGTTTTCAATTGTTTGATGAGCGTAACCAAAGGGATTTCAAAGCCGTGTCTCGCTAATCTTGAAGTATACTTTAGAATTGTAAGTGTAAGTGTAAATGCAAGTGTAATTGTAAATGTTCCCAAAGTTAAAATGACGATCAAATATCTATCTTACGAAAGTTCGTTTGATTTATTTATCTAGCTTTATCGGCTCAAAGAATGATCATTTTACGAGATGAAATCAATTATTTGAAGGATAACAGGGAGCGATAGATAACTAAATATCTCCATTATTGTAATATCGATTACCTATATATTGTCTCATTAAATTGTTAACGAGAAGAAGATGTATAGACACAGCATCGAATCCTCGATTCCTAATACGGATTCTCTCATATCATTAGGATTTCTAGTGACAGTAAGAGAGATACTTGGTTAACTTTAATTCAAGCCTGCCTGATTTTCGATCGACTTGTAAAATTAAGGATACAGCAACAAGCAGAAGATTGATTTACGTCAATCAATAACCAATGAGAGATTCGATAACATAGTTCGAGATTGCAACGTAGACTAATCCTATTCAAAGATCTCACAATCAGCGAACTCGATTAAAGGCGCTCCGAGCGCTCTCAATGTTATCCGCGTTACTCAAAGTTCGCATTAATTTATCCGTAAATCCCGCAGATCGCGCGGTCCTATTCTACGTGCTCGGACACAAACGCATGCGAACCCTTTAATCACGCGATGATATTGCGAACACGTAAAACTCTCTCTTTCCGTTCTCTTTCTCTCTCTCCCTCTCTCTCTCTCTCTCTCTCTCTCTCTCTCTCTCTCTCTATCTCATCTTTTTTGACAGAATTACAGGCGGTACGCTTAAAGGCAAAGCAAATTAGCAACTGCGCGCGATTTGCACGACGCTTTCGGCAATGCCAACTCGAGAAACGTATCCGCTGTAAGCTTTCTCCCTTACAATCATCATCCAGTCACGTTTCCCCGGTTGTCTTCAAAAGCCATGCTGCCACAATTGCAGATGGACTGATCAGCGACGTATATACGGAATTACAGTAAAGAGATAGCAAGAGGCTCCGCATTGAAATTTGCAAATCATGTGGATGAATTACTTTCCCTCGTTTCTATAATCGATATATTCGAACGTGTTATTAGGCTTGGTATTTAATTGCTTTTAATTTTTGCGGCAAGAGATCCGCGGGCTTGCGATTAACGACGCGGGTGATTTATTTTCGTCTCTCGAACGGAATAAATTTCGCCCAACATACCGACAAGCTTCATTTTTCTTCGGTTCATTAGCTGTCAGGAAACAGCGCGGCTGCGGGAAACAGTGCGTTTTTATTCAGTGCAACGACTGCAAGGCGTTTCTGGAACGAAGGAAATCGACGAGACGCAGAAGATCGACATTACCGGTTTGCATCCGCGCTCGTTCGCTTCACGCTTCTCTCCTCTCGGATATTTTCCCTCGCTTTAGAGGATCTTTGGAGGACGAACGTATCAATCGCGAACCTAAAGCCCGCTCGATTCACGATTAAGTGCAATTTGACGCAACAGGCATTAGATACATGCCAAGTGTCCGTAAAACATATGCTGATCCGCCTGAAGAAACCGCTTTCGGTGAGAACGAGTCTAATATTCATCCTTCCCGAGACGTTCTCTCTCCAGAAGGAGCATCGTGATTCAATAACTGGCTCGCACTTTTGCTCCGTGCGGCGAGAGATAGCGAGAGAAAGAAAGAGAGAAAGAGAAAGAGAGAGAAAGAGAGAAAGAGAAAGAAAGAGAAACGTACCTGCGCTTTCCCTAGCGCGGATGATTGTATCGAGTAGCAGACGAGCAGGGGATAGAACGGTACTCTCGTTCACGACCATCGTCTTTTCTTCTCTCTCTTTCTCTCTCTCTCTCTCTYTYTYTCTCTCTCTCTCTCTCTCTCTCTGTCTCTTTCTCTCATTCTCGTCCGCTCGACGAGTAAATCGGATTTCCTCGCAGGCGAGGAATCGCAAATCGCCCGCGCGGAACAGCCGTTCGCGCCGTTCGCCATTCGCGGCGAATGCTTTTCCGCCGAATGAGAACCGCGAGGTATAACGTTCTCGCTTGCTCGCTCGCGAGGATTCGGGCGTAAAAATGCAGGCGAGACTGCGAGCGGTCTCTCTCCCCGCCGATGTACGAATTACGTTTAAACCGGGCACGAAGCGTAGTCGTGAGGGGTCCGTGTCGTTCGCGCCTCTTTCTCCGCACGCAGGAATGTCTTCCCGGCTACCGCCCAACCCCATATTCGCCCTGGTAGAGCTCTTTGAGGACGCTTCGGGCTACATCAGCCACCAACATCAAACAGGACAATTTAGTCGCCAAATAACCGCCTCTTTGCACTTCTTCTTTCCTTCCGTCAGCCTGCTCCACGTTCCACGTTCCAGGCTGCTCGGGATCTTTGGCCTGATCCGGTAAAAGACAGGACCACCCCGTGCTCTTTTCCATGGTAAAGTCGCGGAAGATAAAGGGGCAGGCGAAGATGGTGTATCGGCGCGAGAAGCTCTTGCCGGTTCGGAGACAGGAATTGAGACGCTGTGATAGACGACGAGATATAAGCAGATGGAAGATCACGCGCGGAGCTATGTACGGAAATACGTATTCTTTCTGTCTTCCTCTTTATCCGGGATACGGCGGGAACAATTCGCGCGAGCGATCCTCTCGTACATTCCCGAATTATAACGCACAATAAAGTCAAATCGATAAATCGTCCGCCGTCCCCGCCTTGTTTGCGAAGAAGAATATCATTAGGTTTCCTCGATTCTTCGACATCGATAAGGAGGAGACGAGTAATGAGAGGAGAGTAATAAAAAAGGAGATAAGATAAGAAAGAATCTAATTACGTGGACAATTTGCCATTTCATACCTCGAACGGTATTGACGCAGCGGGAAGAGATCGATAAATGTTCTCTCTCGCATTCGGCCTCGCCGCTCTTTAAATTAACCCCCTTGCCTGAATAAAACAGAATTACCTCTCCTCGACGGACCACAGCGAGTAATGAGCACACACGATAGCTCTGTATTTCCGAGGGTAGCGGGGGAAGATGAGAAAACGAGAGGTGGATGAGAGATACGAGAGAGAACGCTTTATCAGTTTGAGCTGTCGAGACGTGTGCGTGGATGCGTTCGTGCATGCGTGAATAATACTGTGCCGCGGTACGATACTCTGCAGCTGATACGCCTGATAAGCGCGTAAGGCCACCTTGTTGTCCTTGTCCACTCGTTCTTTCACATACGATGGCTGAAGAATCCCCGAGAAGGTGCTAACGTTGCATGTCGCCACCCGTAACAAATGCGATTCAGATATCGACGAGACGGGACGGGGGTAGGATGGGGTAGGGTTCATCCCCTTCGACTCGCGTCTCGAGGATGCCCGCGAGCGTCCCGACGAGCTTTCTGGCACGATGCTGACCCTTGCGCATCCCGAAAATCGCGGCGGTTCCTGGAGAAATTCCAGAACTGCGATTCCGCCGCGCTGTCGAGATTTAATGCGCTCCGCCAGCCTGTATCTCGGTCAATGGCGGACCGCGATGCTGTTCGCCCCCCCGCCTCGTCGGGCGATTTGAAATTCAGAGACCGGCGATCTACGCGGGATCCTATCCTCCGATAGGAAACGTGTGGATTAGATTTAAAGAATATGCGGAAAACTTGCTTCATGATAATCGAGATTAATTGCCGCCCCTCTGTTCCCGTCACCCTCTGCTTTTCTCCCCTCGCGCGCTCATCGTGCGATTATTTTCTTTTCTTTTATTAACGCGGACGCGCGTATACCGTATTTTGAACACTGAATGTTCAAGTTCCAGTTGAACAAAGATCTCAGATATTTGTGCGAACAAGTGCCCGGTCGAGCAGATAGGACTCAGCGGAAAATCGAACTTAATTAAAATTGTATTGTTCCGACAGCAAGCGAAATGACGCATGCTGCAAGTTTAATTCGACCTAATGCAGTCCTAATGCAATATTCGTGCGCGGATATTTTCATAGTTTTGCCCCGGGGAAGGCCAAGATTAATACCGCCTCAATCGAGAAAACAACATTTTGCGCTCATCAGTTCCGCGCAAAGCTGTGGCCGTTGAATATATCATGAGTTACATTTAAGGCACAAGAAGCCGTAGATACGCGGAGCTACCCTGGAACTACGTCTGCATAAAACATAGGGCGTTCGGATAAATTTACACGACCGGCCTGCCGGAAACGCGCGCGCATACGCGTTCGCCAAAGCCGCCCCATCGCCGAGTACACGCGCTTCAAACGACCGCGATGGATGTCGCATAATGTTCGGACAAGACTCGGCTGACACCTATTAACCAGTTCGCTGGCACACGATACTCTCTGGCACAACAACCCGCGTTTCATCCCTCTCTTTCTCTTTCTCTCTCTCTCTCTCTCTGTCCGCTTCCCATCCTTCTGCTCTCATTTCTTGTCGCGATGCCGAAATACTTACATCCGAAAAATCGATACGCTGCCTGGAAGCCTTCCAAAATCTTCATCGCGGCGCGATTGGTCGCGCAACGTTCGGCTCCCGAGCCGCTCTCCGATTGCCCGGAAATCTCGCTCCAAAATAACGGATGATGAATGTACGTGCGGCTCTCACATCGACGAAGGTACAGAAAATCATACGAGCTTCGTCTTTGGTACCACAACGCGGGCGGGACAGTCGTCGTTCGATTGCAACTTTATGATGGATGCCAGACACTGTACATTCAAGGAAGTCGATCTACGGACACGCACACTTGTCAGACCGTGCCATCGAACACGCGCGCTTTTCTGTTACAATGTTCAATTGAAATTTATGCCGCAATAAAAGTGTCGCGCGCCTCTGCATGTCCGACAACGCGTGGTACTTATCTACTTGGAATTTCTCCAAGCCGACGAAACCTCGCCCGAGCGCACATTCCGGCTCTCGGAAGGTTGTGTCGGGTGAAAGGCTCCGCTTCCACGATCGAAATCCTTCCTGACCTGTACCTCGCCTGCAGAACGCTCTTTTTCTAGGTCGTTTTCTTCTCCGCGTTGTTATAATCTCGAATATTAAAACTTGCGACGATTGCGAGCACGCTTTCTTCTCTAAACTGTTTCAGATCATATGAAAGGCAAATGCGAAGTGAAAGAGACGAGCAATTCGAGTTAAGCAATTCGCTGATTCGTTATCGCGTAACAGAATGGCCGACGTTTTCGATTATTAACGTAATTATGCGCGCGCAAGGAAATTTAGAAAAAAACTTGAATCTCATCTTATTTTTTTTAAATAAAAAGATTGAAGTGCCAGCGTGACTCGATCCGGACCGAAGCGGATATCCGCTTATTGGAGACAAATTTCGCGCCGGGAAACCAGTGCGAATCGTAAATTCGCGCGATTCCTGTCTGGTTATTCGTCGGGCCGAGGACACCCGCTGCGAACGAAATAGTCTCTCATGATCCTCAAGAATGCAACCCCGTTGCATAAATAAGGACACGACGATGAACGTCCGGGAAGATAGCAGTAAACGATGGCGTCCTTACGTGTTTTCGTGAACACCAGCCTCTGCTCTCGAGCGAGCCGAAGTTTCTTGGGAGATACGTGAAAGGAAAAATCTCCGTGAGTTCTTCGGGAGAATGTAGACGTCGTGATTTATTCATGAGATCGCTAAATGCGCCTCGTTGCACTAGATGTGTATTTATTGCGATATCTCGCTGACCAGCGATCGCACTAATAGTGGTTTACCAGCGGGACCTCTTCAAATATTATTTTTCCACTGTTGTTCATCGACTCGTTTGCGCGAAACGAATTTTCAAAAATACAAGAGAGTCATAGTCGGTGGTCATAAAATCCCGTGCGACTCAATTATATGGAGAACGCTCATAAAATTCAAACGCGTTAATAAAGAAACCTTTTTTATCAGTTACATGAAACTATTTAGCACAAGAATTTATCTTCGCCTACGCTGTAGCGAATCGCGCTTCTCTTATTCTCCTTGAAAAATTTATCTATGATTATGATTATTTAAGTGGAACATTCCGATGGACATTCTTTTAGGGATAGCCGAACAATAAAGAACGATCACGCGTAATGATACTTATTTCGCGCAATTGACAATATAGATGCGAGCGTGTCATGTATCTCAATCTTCCGGAGGACGAGCGCCATTTGTCTCGCGCGCGAGCGAGCGAACAACGAATCGCCACCCCATTACGCTCATTCGCACACCCCACGCAGGTCAATGAGTGCATTACACGGGATGCCGGGCTAAAGCGCGGGTAAATCTTCCTAGTCATGTGCACGCAAAAGTGCGCGGCTCCCGTGATTTACGGCGCTTCATTTCTGATCAATATACAATGGTCCGTCCCCGCTCGCCTCTTCTCTCTTTCTCTCTCTTCCTTCCTCTCTTCCTTTCCAACATCCAGGCAGCATCCAGGAAACTGGGCGCCCCTCTTCTGATAGCGATACATAAAAGCTCCCGTGCCCGTCAGCCGTAGCACGGTAATGATTTCATCCGAGGCGGCGGAGCGCGCGCGCGGAGGAGCGAGAGGACAGGAATTGATAGATTTCTCTCTTTTGTGAGCTCCCGGCAGCCATGCAAATATTGAACTGAAAGCACAAGGCTCCTTAAAGCACTCCCCTGCCCCCATCGAGAGACTCTTTTCGAATCTTATATAGCAGCCCGGCCAGCATGAGAACGGCGGGGTGAGAAGCAAAGACAGACGCAGGAAGATGAAGGATGAAGGAAGCCGGGAAGGATCGGGGCAGACATCGATGAGAGACAAGAAGAAGGTGGCGGAAAGCACGACGCCTAAAGTCGAGCAGGTCGTCCTTTTCTTTCCACATGATTTTTCCACCTTCCAATTTCTTTCGCAAACGATGACTTCCGCGCTGCTTCGCTCTCTTCTTCTTCTTCTTCAGTTTCTTCTCCGATCTTTGTAGTCTTTGTCTCTAGCTCTTCCTTCTCTCGCTTTGTCTTCCCTAGCCGTCGATACCGTCCTATCAGGTTCCTGTCTTCTCTTCCCCCCTCCCTCGCCCCCCCCCCGATTCTTCGTTTCTGTTCTTTCTCACCCCGCCTGCTTTTCTTGCCTTCGCGAGACTTCGCTGCGAGCGAGTAACTTGGAGAACGTGCGTCTCGAATGAGACTTTCCGAGACTTCGAATAAGAACCGAAAATGCGGCGAAATTTTAAATTAAACTGTACCTCGGCATTAGCGCGGTCCCGAATGTGGTGTTCCATGCGCAAACTTGCCCGTCCCGCTAATGCTCCATGAGGAGTTTCGATTGCATCTTTCCGCTACTTCTCCGCGGAAAGCCGCAGTCGTCTGACTTATCCCTCATCAAATGGACTTTTCACTGCTTTGTTTCGTGCTTCTTCGTAAGCCACGCCAGAAGAAGCGTTACCGAAATAGGGAGGACTTCTTAACGGCGAATGCATGAAATGAATGCTGTTTCTACATTCGCGAGGCAGCTTAATTATAAATCAATCTTTCGTAATCGTCATGAGATCGCGATTAGATCGCACGCAGATTATTACTATCGCGTCGTCGTTCTCGTTACGATTCGCAACTTAAATAAACGTAAATTGCCAGCTTTGATAAAAGCCGGTATATTATTCGCTCTTCATCAATCGCCCCCATTGCATCTTATTACAATTCTACACGAAGTGCGCATTTTAACTTTTTATTTATGCAGTGCTCCGTGAGCTGCGGCACCGGAATACGGACGAGGACAATCGAATGCAGAGACGGCGTTGGTGCCATCTCCGGGGACTGCGACCCTGCGGAACGTCCCCATACCAAACAGGAATGCAACGTCGCCTGTCCCACATGTAATTGCATTATGTTCTACCCGAGTTAGACTCGTATTCGCGATCGAACGGTAATTTGGCGGCAAGGAACGAGCGGAAAACTCATACGCGACGCTCCGCTAAGCTAATTGCACCGCGAGCAATTAGAGGTGATTCTGTACGAGAATTGCAGCGACTCGACGCTTCGTACTATCGAGCTCGAATTTCGCCAATCTCGCGCGAGGTGCAATCCGCGCGAACATCTCAGGCGACCGTTAAAATCCCGGGACGCGCGAGGGCAAAGGACACCGTGAACTTCGTGGAACGTGTCTCCGGAGAGGCGCTTCTCGCGGCTATCATCGCGCACGAGAACTCGCGCGGGCCGAGAAGGGAGAAGATCCGCGAGATAATCCCTCGCTCGTTCAAGGGATGTTAATGCGCGCGGCGGGTGTTGTCGGCGGGAGGAAAAGATCACGAAAAGAGGAAGAAAAAGATCGAACCCCGCCGCGATTCGCCCTCGCAATCCGCGGATTCTCCGGTTTCGCAGCGGCGTGCCGGAGAGACGTTTCCGTTGATCAGACTCTTCCGTTTCATTCGTTCCGTATTTCTATCTCGTTGCCGTTCGTCTCTCGCAATTCGCGAGAGCGATTCCCGAAACGCGACGACCTTGTCGTTTGTTTCGCGAAACGGCACACGTCCGGGCGATTTACGGAGCGTCGTCGGGAATCGGGCTCGGAGCGTTCGATCGCACGGAAAAGCGCGCTTCGGGAATAACCGAGCCGGAGAAATATCGAGACGCGCGCGCGCACGCTGCGTGCATGGCAAGAAATGACACGAAATGTTATCCAGATGAATACGGCATGACGCAGCCGCTGGTGCAGCCGTATCCATTGTCCCCAGTGTCGGAGAAGCTGATGGACCAGCCGATACCCTCCGAGTCGACGTAAGTAGCGTTCTTTCTTAAGCTTTGCCTTGCTAATGCTACTTAAGCGCACACGCGCATATACCGATACACACATCCATCGTGCTCATTTTATTGAGCATTTTACTTTTTACCGTTTACGTTCCGCGATGTACGTGTCGATGTTAACTTTCTATGAAAGTCTTATAATTTTAGATCACCTATACCCTGTCGGGATAGAAATATTGCATCTATAATTGGCGCGACGCGATATTTATAAGCGTTATCGTAGACGAAAGGTCTCTCTTGTTATGTTAATCGCGCGGGCTCTAATTACACACAAGCGTATCGCGCGTATCCGTACTTCGCGAAAACGAAGGAAGACGCTTTCCTTCCGTAATTTCCCGATCTCTGGAATCGCGGGAATTGTATTGCCGAATTGCATGCCATTATTTACGAGGATGTGGCATTAGCTAGTAGAAAAATTGATCAGGTCACAATGTTTTGTTTAGTACAATCGGAAAAAGACCGAAGCGCCGTTTTTCCCCGTTTCATCGAATTCATTCGCGTATTTATCAATCGCGCCAATAAATAACGGGCTTTTATTTATTTGTTTGCTTTTTTCCCCTTTTTTCTTTTCCTTTTTTTCTCTTTTTTTTTTCATTGCGTAACTTGTAAAATGCAGAAAGAAAACAAGTGGCTATTTTGTTTGATCCAATACAAAATTCGATCGGTCCGCGATCGAAGCGGCCACCGACGCGATTAATTCATCGAATTCTCCGTACGAACTTTCCGTTTCGCCATAATCCTCGCGGGACATGTAACATCGATCGCAATCGGGGAACAATGGCAACGACTTTAGAACAGCCATTACTATCGCCAGCGAGATCCCATAAGATGTTGCATTTAGATTCTCTTCGGTCAGCGTTTATAACTTTCTCTCGGTGCGCGATATTATTTGACAATTTCGTCGTAACTTCGACGCGTGACGCGCGTTATCTCTCGTTATTAAAACAATCTTGTCCCTTACAAATTTATCTTGCACGAGATCCATCTTAAACATGATTTTAAGTGATTTTAACGCTGCGCCCCGATCTACTGTTCTTAATTCTTGATCTCCAGCGAGAAAGGTAATTACATAGGATCCAAAATTGGATCCATGGAAATATGATATAAACGATGTGTCTTCGACGTCTCTGATTAAAAATAGAATAGAAAAAGAAACAATTTATTTTTATCCACTAGGATATATCGAATGTCTTTCGTCAGATTAATTATCTTACGACAGATCTCGCAACTTAGAATTCTTAATTCTAAATTCTAAATTTATAGCTCTCAGCTATTCACAATTCACAACTCTTTTCTCGCAATCTTCACAGTTCGCTCGTCTTGATATGACTCTCTGGATTTTTCGATTTTTCGTTTCTTCTCCGACAATCTCTCTGCGCGTGACTTCTTTAATTTTAATTTTAATTTTAATCTCACATGATTGCACGGAAATGACCCCGGAATATTTATATCCTGGGTCAATCACTACATATTATCATTTAATCTGGACGTTGCTTCGCAACTCTCGAGCATCAACGGTTTTCTCCCACGGTTGCTCTTTCTTTTTGGATACGACGCGTCCAAACATATATTTCTAGATCATTAACACATGTCAATCATAATCCTCCGGTGTCTTTTCTTTTATCTTACAATTTCGAAAAAGATGTTTGAAATGTTAAAAGTTAAAAGTTTTTTGAAGAGGTCTATTACAAAATTGATACCTAACATCAAGCTGCGATCTCTCTCTCTCTGTCGAATAGAAATTAAATATGCAAGAAGGGCTCCAAAAATACATGCGCATGCAGCCCTTCTTTTTATATCTATCGTAGATGATTCATGATTTCGTAGCGCGCTTTTACTTCCGTTTAAATGCACATATGGTGGACAATGGTCCACAAGATCTCGGCGGGTCGCACTTTTCACCCGTCCGTGACCCGAAAGACCCGGAATTTCCGCTCGGATGCGCGTCCGACTGGCTTATTATCTCGCCGATGCGAATCAACGGGGTTTCCGGGAGATCAATCGTAGTACCTCCGCAGGTACATCGCCGAGGAATGGTCCACCTGCAGCGTGACCTGCGGCGAAGGTGTCAGACGGCGTGAGGTTAGCTGCAAGATATTCCTCGAGTTCAGCCAGACCATCGCCAAGCTGCCGGACAGTCAGTGCACGGGGCCAAAACCCATCGAGACGGAGAAGTGCGTGATGGAGCCATGCGGCCTCTTGGAGAACAGTCTGTACAGGATCGACACGGTCGGCGACAGCGGATACGCAGACTCGGGTCTGACCGAGTATAGTAGATCATCGTCCGGCGGTTCCGGTGGAAGTGGTTACGACAGCGGCATCAAGGTCGCCCCGGGTAGCGACGTGCAGACCACGTACTCGTGGAAGGAAGCTGGATACACCTCCTGCAGCGCCACTTGCTTGGGAGGTAATCGGCTGTTGTCTCTACCAGGCTTGCTTCTGATGATATCCCACACGGATAAGAGGGGAAGGTGCGGAGAGGGAGGCCTGGACTACCCGGGTGGTCCTGGATTCGACTTCGGCGCGTCACGCATGGATTTCGGGTGATGGATAGTTTCCGCTCATGTCCGCTTAAAACGCGTCGATCCCATGCTAATGCTAACAAGACGAGGGGAAGGGGAAGAGGGGGCGGGGAAGAGGCCGAGAAAAATTATTTCGACCATTCAGTCTCCGATTCGGTGGACGATGCTTGTGAATAAGAAACGCGATTCGGACGCGGAGCGGGTGAAGTCGCGCGTGGGTTTCGTGTAATCCGCTGGCATCGATCGCGCGCTCATCGAGCGGGATTAGCGAAACGAGTTTAACTCGTCGACTCGCGGCGTTCAATTAGCCCGATTACGAAAATCGATGTCGTTGCGCAATCAACGGCGCTCAGATATAATCGTATTAAGATTAGCCTTGTGGTACGTCTTGATTACCACGATACAAAGGGACGAGCGGATGGTACTCGAGCAGATTGGCCTGTTGTTTACGGAGGATCGCGTGCTTTGATTATGCACGGCAGCGGATTCGTCCGTACATGCTGATATACCGTCAGCAACTTCCGGATGTTCCTTTCCGGATAAGATCCTTATTTTTATCAGAGCAATTGTGTTACATCGTAACGGACGATGGGCCGAATGCGGCGGGATGTTTCGTTTAAATTAAATTCAGATCCCTTAAAAGCTTGAGACATATTAAAATGCTAACAAGTTCCAAGAGAAGAATTGCACAAGCAGTTCCGCGACACCTGCGAAGCAGCATTTGATTGCTGAACGTATGCGCGTCTTTCTTCTAGGTGTTCAAGATCTGATTATAAACTGCGTGCGAGACGATACCGGAAAAACCGTGATGCCGCTCCTGTGCTCTGCGGAGACGAAGCCGGAGTCAAGAGTACGAGTATGCAATGATGTTCCGTGTCCTCCCAGGTAAAGCAACGTCGCGATGAATATCGATTGCTTCAGTATCTGAACATCGAGATGCTTCGTCCTCCAAAGCGTTTGAGTTTGCTATTAATCTCAAGTACAACTTCAGACTACTGTTATATCTTAATCAAAGCAGCAATGTATCAGCTTCGCTGATATTCACTGATATTCGCTTTTATTTATTTTCATCGGTAGAAACATTCGCGAATATTTAACGCGTACAAAAACAAAGAAAACAATTATGGACAGGACGAAGATGCGATAAAATTTCTTTTATACCTCTCGCTCTTGAGACTTCATCAGATCCTTAGCGATAAGAATCTATCATGATAATAATTACTAAGATAACTTTTACCTTCACGCTTTATCTTCGTAACGCATTTGAGGAAACTCGCTTTGAATGACATGCATTGAACGACTGCGCGCAATCTCGATGCTAAATCTCGATCCGCGCGATGTTCCTTCACGAATTTTTCATCCGCGTTCGCAGGTGGAATTACAGCGAGTTCTCCACTTGCATGAGCCCCTGCGGCATCGGCATACAGACCCGTGATGTTACCTGCATCCACGAAGTGACACAGGGCACCGGCAAGGCGGTACCCGTTCCGAATTACATGTGTCCGCAACCACCGCCCGCCGACAGACGATACTGCAACGTCTGGGATTGCCCCGTCAAGTGGAATGTAGGAGAATGGGGAAAGGTACATATTTGCACGTGCTGATACGAAGACTTAATCATTCCGGAAGCAGCTCTTTGTTGCACGCGAGACCATCGAGCGTAACGCTACGAGCTGGTCCCTTTCATTTAACGAACGATGATTTCATGAGAGAATTTCGCGAGAAGCTCGCAAAGGCTTCGCGAATGGAAAGGTCAAAATAACATTCTATCATTCAGCAACTCGAAAAGAGATATTGAGACTCGGGACGACCGTTCCTTTCATTGAGATTCTCTCGTAACGGTTCGTGATTGCTAAATTATTCATCTAGGATCTTATAATTTGAACCAACTATCTGCTTTGTCTTATATAAGAATTTTACGTTTTAAAATTCGCTGGACTCCCTCGAGGGCTTGAATCGATCGCGTAATTTTAGTGCTCGAAATCGTGTGGCGGTGGTGTGAAGAGGCGATCGGTGCTCTGCGAACAGATAATGGCACAGGGTCGTAAACAGAGTCGCCAAGAGAACGAATGTCCATCTCAAAAACCGGCTAGCGAGAAGCCTTGCAACACCAGGGCCTGTCACGGTTCGAACTCGAGCGTGCCGCCGATAATCACCAGCTTGAATACGACCTACAATCAAACGGATATCAACGCGAAAGTGGACCTGAAGATTGGCGGAATCGCCAAGGTTTTTCAAGGGACGCCGTCCGTTAAGATCCGCTGCCCTGTCAGGAAGTTCGACAAGTAAGAACGAGCTGTGCAATATATAATGATATTAATAATTGATGCTAATCGCAGCTGATGATGAATAATAATTTTATCGAGTAAGATTATTACTACTATTGTCATTATTATTATCCTACAATTATTAATTTTGGACTTAATCCAATCATAAATCGTTAATCGTGTTGATAATTGAAATTAATGAAATTGTGCGTACAGAGAAAATGATTAAATGTATAATGTACGTATAATGAGATTATTATGTATATTATACATCAGAGCGCAGATCGTGTGGACGAAAGATAACAAGGAAATACGAAAATCAAGAAAGTACAAGATCAGCAGAAAGGGAGCTCTGAAGATAATCGATATAGCTTCTTTGGATTCGGGGATCTACGCTTGCATGGGTAAGCGATCCTGATCTTGGATCTTATGGCGCGTTATGGATCTTATTTCAATCTTATTACATCGCCAAGATAAAGTGATGTTAATGTCTTTTTTCTCCAGCGGGAGATTCGCAGGCAGAGACACACTTGATAGTAAAATTTCGCTCCAAGGAGCAAATAAGTAGCGAGGAATACTTGCGACTCAGTAATTCCGTTCATCTGCAACAAAACGTGAATCTCGACTCGGCCCCGGCGAATTCAGCAGAGAGTCCATACACTGATCACATAGGTAAGCAAAACTCGAGAATCCAAAGAGGAAAGGTACATATTTGTTTAAGAAATATATTATACACATTAGCTCCGTTTGCATACGGTAATAGTGATGTGAAAAATACATTCCGTCGACTATATGCGAAATCTGTCCGATCGAAAAGTGCTATTTTAAAAGCAAGTTCGCAATTCGCGCACGTATCAATCTCTCTGCAAGATTCTTTGAAACCGCGATATCAAGAGTTAGTTAAAATAAAGAGAGAGAGAGAGAGAGAGAGAGAGAGTGGCATGTTAATGAAGCCTTAATTTGCTAGTTCTGATGTCCCTTATTTTGCAGTCTATGGGAAAAGTTTCGACAGCGAAGACTTGAGCCACGAGCGCGCGTTTCCCAACAATAAACCGACGAGAAAGCCGCATCAGAAGAAGCAGAAAACCAGTCCCACTCCGTCAGACTCGACCATGATGCACAAGGAGCACGCAGCCACCACGCTTAATCAGGTATCTAGAAGAAAAAAAGATTCTTCTAGCAGAAGAATTGTCTTAAATATAATTCGCGATGTAACATCTAGCGCTTCATTTGTCTTTAACATCGCTTAAGCGCACTCGGGATCATGTAAAACTAACTCTCTGGTGATGGTTCAATATCTTCTGCTTTGCGCTCCCTGTGGACTAACTTTCCTTGGTGTCGGCTATTCGTTGTTTTCAACTATCGATCAGCCGGGATACCACGAATCCGTGGAATCGCCCGTTTCCTCGAGCGCCTCCACCCTCGTGCCGCACCTGAGCTATCTAATGTCGAGCCTGAAGGTAAGAAGAGAGAGGCGCGCGAGTTCTATTAACTCTTTATGAACTCGCGTGCTTCGCGTGCGTCTTATCATCCACCTGTCCTTTCGCTGCAGTAAATTCCTTCGACAATTTACTCGATGACTTAGATGTCGTGACACGTGACGTGTCAGCCAAATTCTGATTTCGCTATTAACGCGCTTTACGACAGGCCTACTGGCCGTTTCACAGCGAGACCTCCACGAGCCATAGCGATCACAGAAACCGCGTTTCCACGCCGTTCGTCAGCGAAGGAACAGCGGCGACTAGTCAGCACAGGATATCCAGCGAAGGGCACAATTTGATGTACCAGAGCATAGAGGACAGTTTCGATAACTTATATCGAAACACCGCCATCCCTGACGAGACGTTCGGACCGGACGAGGAGCGAATATTCATCGACGTCGATCCTTATGATCTGAACGAGTCTATATTCGGACTGCAGCACAACAGCGATATCAAGTCGACGACTAGCACGACAGAGAAAGCGGACGACGAATTCGTTGCGAAACCCGATATCGATTACATCGAGGAATCACTGAAAAATGTGAAGAGACAGTGGCAAGAATCAAGAGGCGAACACGATAATCGATGGACCACGTCCAAGAGTCACGTTCAGGATGCAATCATGACCAATCCCGTGGTGTCACTGGAGAATGCTGGCACGGACACATACTACCTCGAAGATTCGAGCACGCGAAAGGAAATTCCAGTGAAGGAGGGCAGCAGTTCGGTGGACGCTAAGAATGGTGATAAATCCATCAATCACGGAAACTCGAGAACCGACGATTCGTTCACCGTTACGTCTACAACGAGTCACGAGAACTGGTTGAGGATATCACCGGACCAGAATCATCACAATATGAGCCATACGAACAGAAGTACAATCGAATACAATGACGCGTTCCTTGATGAGGAGGAGGATAAGGAGGAGAACAAGCGAAAGACCGAAGCGCGCGCGGAAAATCGCACGACAGACTACGCGATGCGATTTCTGGCCGGTTGGGATCCAGAGAATAGAGAAGCGAGAGAGGATACGACGTTGACGGATGATCGGCAACCGAGCGTTATTGAGGAGGATTCCGACGAAGACATGAACTTATCTCAAGAAGATCGCGTCGGATTCGTGGAGAAAGCCTTGGTTGATCTGAAGAATATCGCTGAAGAGAGGCAGCGTTCGAGCGATGAAGGCGGACTGGCGAACGTTTCGACTTTTGCCTCCGTGACGAGGAAAGATGACACAACGAAGGATCCCATCCTAGAAACGCTCGCCGCGTTAGGTAAGGCTTTTATATGACTAACATTATCTTGAATGTTGAGTGGTCCAATAATTAAACGTGGAAATTGCAACGCAGCTGCCGATGGTGCGGAGAATCTGATGTTCGAGTGGGTCACCACCGACTGGTCAAAGTGCTCCCAGACTTGCGGAGGGAGCGGATTTCAGGTAAGACTAATTCGCTTTGAAAATTTGCGACTTTTGCGAGTTTTGAAATATGATTACCGATAACCAAGTGCTTGAAAACGATTTTTCTTATTTATCAGGATAGTCAGGATTACTATGTATTTCCTGCTGTATATAATGTTGTATATTACTTCCTTGTATTAAAGTAAAATCTATCAGAGTTGATTTTGATGTTTGCTAGATGCGGGGCGCGCAATGTACGGTTCGATCAGCGAAGGTGATCAACAATTCCACGCGGGTCATGAGGAGAACCGTCATCGACGCGAGATTGTGCGAGGAGGCCGGTTATGCTGTGCCTGAAAAGGTGAGATCGTGTGGAACAGGATTATGCCCCCAATGGCACGCGACGGAATGGACTCCGTGCGAAACATCCAGATGCTTCAATTGGAAGACAGCAATGCAAAAGCGAGACATTAGCTGTCGCTTGGTATACGACACGAAGAACATCACACTGTTGGATCCAAGCAGATGCGACGAAGCCTCGAGGCCATTGCAGAGACAAGAGTGCTACAATGATGCTTGTAAAGGTGTATGGAGAGTCGGCGAATGGAGCGAGGTAAATGCGATTGAAAGTACGAAAATGGTAATGTGACGGCGTTCATAATAATATTATCGAATTGCACAGTGCACCGCGTCCTGCGAGAAAGACGGTATCAAGTATAGAATCCTGCAATGCGTCTGGTTCGGCACAAAGAAACCGGCGGGGAACGCTTGTAGAGATATATCACGACCGCCTGTCATGAAGATCTGCAGAGGTCCGCCTTGTTCTGGTGGGTATCTCAGAAAGATGATAGAAAAGAACAAGATTTTCAAGATTTTTGCAAATACAAGTTAAAAGATTGTAATTATCGAGAGTCAACGATATTTGACGTTCTACTTGATATCGATTTTACAATTTCAGTTCTAGAAGATTGGATATTGGAATATATATCCCATTTAGATATTTAATTTAACATCTTTTATTAAAGATAATATTGAAGATATAAAAAAATAATTTGTAGACGTTGTTATTAAACGATCAAAACGTATCTCTCTGATTTTTTGAAATGCTTGATGTTAACTTAGATATTTCCACTAATAGAAATATAGGACTTGATAAGATCAATTCTGTTTTGTCGCATTTGCAGAAGAATGCAAGGATCACACACAATTATGCAGCACAGTGAAGACGATGAAGATGTGTAAGTCATCATTATACAAGAAACAGTGCTGCGAAACGTGCCGTTAGAAATTGATTGGGAGTGACTCATTGTGCGGATTAAACAAAATGAACGATAATGAAGAGTACGATAGCGTGAAATAGAGAGAGAGAGAGAGAGAGAGAGAGAAAGCATATGTGTGTATGTGTGTACAAATTGCGATTGATTGAACGATTATTTCGTGACATATACAAACGCACCCGGGATGCCTGTTGTTAGCAAATTATATAACACGCAAAAGCAAAGCGCGTGTCACTGTGGAATAATATTGCACAATATTACGGTATGTCCGATTTATAGATAAAGAAATATCCAAAAGACGGACTTGACCAAAAAAAAAGCTATACGTCGCTGTAATAGTATTCTCGTCGTTGCGAAAGACTCATTCACCTCCTTGCCTCGAACGTTTCTCGTGTAACAAAGAAGAGCTACGCCAATTGTCTCACGATTTATAATTCTGATTGAACCGTAATTTTTTAATGTACATCATGTTGCGTGGTACGACGCGATTCATCGATCGCATGCGTTCATCGCCCCCATCGAAGTTGTCGAAGAAGAAAAAGAGGAAGAAAAGAAAGAAAAAAAAATTAACAAAAAAATAATCTGGCATTCGTCCAAGAAAGTTGAGAGTATATTGTTATATAGTTCGACAAGAAGAAAGAGAGAGAGAGAGAGAGAGAGAGAGAGAGAGAGAGAGAGAGAGAGAGAGAGAGAGAGACAGACAGACAGAAAAGCAGTAGAAAGACTTATTACTTATTATTATATCTTGGAGAAAGAGACGTTTAAAATATCGCGGCGTATCGTTAAAAACAACACGTTTATTAAATGTTGCCAGTGTTGGTGCTTCGCACGAAAAATGGCTTTAAGCAAAATTGATATTTAAATTTTAATGAAACGCTAAGCCTACGAAAGGTCGGCAGGCGCGGTTCATCCGCATCGCGAGAAAGCCACGTCACAGAAACACATTCCTCTTCTTGAAATTTATTTTTTTACATAATCCCCCACGACGTAAATGCAATCGATTTTATTTCGAGTTGTCTCTAAGACAGTTGTCTGAAGACGCTGCTGTTTTCGTCTCTAAAAATCTTATCGTTCTTGTTAATGTTAATGTAAAAGCTACGAAACGATTCTTTTCACATTCCACGAATACACATATATTTTGTCTTCTAGTTCTTAAAAGTATACCTGTTCATCTTACGTTTTGTTTCTTTTTACGTTAATAAATTTCGATATAAATGATCGCGGACATAAAGAATATATATATATATATATATATATATATATATATTTAAAATTATAGAAAAATATAAGTTATATATATATATATATTATATATATATATATATATATATATATATATATATATATATAAATTAACCATTATACGCCTATATAAGTATCTCCCATTGGGCGATCTCGTAAGCCAATAGATCCTAAGCAATAAAAATACATAAGTATTGTAATATAATATTTTGTTAATGAGATACATATATATCTCTAGCGAAAATTCGTGAACATGACTGTTTCCATCGTTGATTGATAATGGGCCCGACTTTACTTATGTGCCTCTACTCAATCCTCTATCTTAGATACTATCACAATTATTGCGATATTCATTTATCATGCACTTACAGAACTCGTTAATGGAACTTGTCGGTGTCTTAATGATTCTTGCACGAATATCGATTGTACGAAATGTGATGGGAGAAGATTTGGGAGGGCCCACATTATAGGAAATATTAATAATTACGTTACTTTAAGGAGATTGAAATTAATTTATAAGCGTCGCCAGATTTGTCCATATGAGATATGCATCACTACTATCTCTAACAATCTCAAAATCCAAAATCTTTTATGATTATTGTAGACGATACGTAAAAAACAAACTAAGCTCGTACAGATGAATGCGCCTCTTTGCATTTATTCTTCGCGCGACGCTCTTAGCGATTACGTACTTATTGATATTGATCTGATTTCGACGAATGTTTTAATGACAAGATTGTGAACAGATTTTCGCTACCAACGAATTTGCCTCGATACAGCTAAGCGGTTTGCCAAAACGAGCTGACGTAAATGAGATAAAGTATAAATTAGACTACTAATAAACTCAAAATACAGAAGAGCTATATTATACAAGCCACTTAAATTATTGAGACGCGTGCGCACACGTACATACGTATATAAATATAACTTTATATGTTGGCTGAACGAAGAAAATATACGGTGATTCAAGTTCAACTTGAGTATCAAATGCACCGAAAGGCGAGAAATTTCTCTCATTCCCCGCACTTCTTAATTCTGAGAGAAATTTTCGATGCATTCTGTGATATGGATGCGGCTGTCAAGCGGGATAACTGACTCGCCGTATCATATCATCCGTGCATTTAATGATCCTGTGTTCGTAAATCCCTGAAGAATTAATTTCCTGGACATTCAATACACTTACCTTAAAACAATGCGATCCTGACGTATCGCTCAATCGTAACACAATTACTGTGTACTGTGTTACTACGTATTGTAACTGTGTTACAATTGAACGATACTATAAAACGATATCACTCGAGAGACCAGTTATTTTCCTCCCGGATATTATGTCGTAACGTTAATGAGACACAGTTCTTGAGAAGAAGAGTTGCGAGACGCGTAAATTTTTGTATATATCACCATGTAGGTAATGTAAAATGACTCCACACTTAGCATCGTACGTAAGCATTACTGTTCATTATATCTATGTAAATATGTAATTGCCTAAATGCGTATCAAACAAGAGAATATATCACTGCAAAACACCGCAATCTCTTTTCGAAATTGACTTGCTTACCGAAATATCAATTTCTGATCTTTCTTTCTTAGCACACATGTTAATTGTTTTATGCTATCATGCTCGATTGCTGCAATTGAAATAATAGACAAGGATTCGGGATCTAAAATCTCCGTGCTTTGAATAAAACCTGAATCAAATATAAATAATGGCTATAGAAATACCTACGGTTAAATTTCTATTATAGTATTTTTAAACATCTTTATTATGCATATCGTTATGCATATAATTGTAAAATACGATCATAAAATTATTGCCTTCGTGTAATTGACCATCGTTTTCAATATTGAAATAACTTTTGATCGATATATGCTCGCTCGTTAATAATTACAATAATGATGTAAAGTCGTTATATAAAAGCAAGTACGATAAATACGAAAGATTACAACTTTTCTTGAGAAAATTTTGCAAAAATTTCTTTTTCTTTGAGATCTTCCATAGAAAATTAAATATAATCATAAAATTACAAATGGCGTAATTATGATTGTGATTAGATTATAGCAGAAAACAATTAAAAGAATGCAACTATGATACTTTCAGTAAATGCCATCAAGATACTATTAATAAAAAATATCAGTAAATCAAACATAAAACATGAAATATTAAATCTTTCAAAGTTTCGCATTTCCATTTCCATTTAATTATTAAACCTAACGATCATCCCGTTCACTTCATTTCTCAAGTCTTGATTCAACTATCTAGCATAAAAACGTCGACTAGGATGATCCCAATTAAGCATCTGAATGCTTCAATCCTGATGTTATCTGCAAAAGGTAATTCAGCAAATCAATTAACGATGCCTCCAAGAAGCCGACTGTTCAAACAACCGTCAGTCCCCAGACTTGCATTACATCGCTCTGACACATGGGCCACAGTCTCTTCAGCAACATCCATCCAGCTTTCTGCGTGCTCAACAGGTATTGATTATCAGGATCATGTAGATGCGAATAAGCGCCCATCACTAGGCTCTGACACATCCGCGCGCACACGCTGACTTTGAGGATTTTCTTTTCCAAATCAGTCAATTTCCTCAGCTTCTCATATCCTTCGATAACGCACTTGCCCATCCCTACGTCAGCTGCCTGCAGAATCATGTAACAGAGAACAATGGCCAACTCGAAGATACGGCAGCTCCTGTGGGAATCGCCGAAATCGATCACGGCGATTACATCCTCGCCGCCAGAATTTACAATGATGTTATGCTCATTCAGATCACCGTGTATCATCCCTTGCTCTAATCGATCCATAATCGGCAGCACTTCCCGTTGAAAGCTCTGAATCACGTCGTGCACCAGCTGCCGGTCTAGGGGGCTCTTGACCGCGTACATGAACTGCTGTACCCGCGGCACCGATGACAACATCCAGAGCGTCCTATGATCGTGATAGGCGGGATGATCAAAGCCCGCGAGAATTTCATCGATCCTGGCGACGAAGCAGCCGACTCGGCGCAACAGCTCGTCGGTAATCTTCGCGTGATGCAGAACCTCCCCAGGTCGATAGACCAGCAATCGCACGGCATATCTCTCCATCGTATTGTCACTCTTCAGCTTCTCCAGGGAGAAATACGCACCGCTCAGGTTTTTGATCGGTAGCGGGCAACAAACATCCCGCTGATTCAGGAAGATCATGAGCTCGTTTTGCGCCTCAATCACACCGGTCTTTCGCGAGTCCAGCGAGTTGATCACCTTGAGAACATAGCCGGTCTTCTCTGGACTGGCCACGTGTGGATTCGTGTGCGTCTCTTCGCAGAGCACGTGATAGTTACGGTCGTCATACGCGTCTAGTTCGCGCACGCTCGTCGCCTTCATGCCATAGAGTCGCTCCAGTAAGCTCATCACCGTCTCTTCAGTAATGGGCGGGCGTATGCGCTGACCCGGTATTAGCAGCGTGTCGTTGTATTCCATGTTGCCAGCACAGAAATAGCCGCGAGTTATTAAGGGGGGGAGCGTCGGGTCGATGAAAAAGAGAAATATATATCCTTCACGGTGAACACAGAACGTTCGAAGAGAGCAAACGTAGCTTCAGCCTGGAGAGATATCTTCTTTGTTCCCTAATTCCGATAAATCGGTTTACGACTTAAACTGCGCTGATAAGTGACGCTTGAGAAATTGATTATATATTGGCGGGAGTCCGAGAAAAATTATCGGCTGCCTGAAATAATAAGCAATGAAATGATGAATGTTAACTGGTGAAAGGATATTTAATATAAAAGTTACGTTGGAAATTTTTTATCATTGATTGATTTATCATTGACTATTAAAAATGAACTACAAAATATTTTATAATAAATATTTTTGTTCGGCTTCATATCTATTTTCTTAACGGCAGTAGCTTAAAATGCATTGCAATGCAATTATTTTACTTAAAATACATTAATTTTAATCCAAACTAATTTGCATTAACGAAATAATGATATTAATTAGCCAACAATTTATCTAAGGAATTCAATATAATTAATAAAATTAAATTCAATATAAAAACTTTGAGTAGCAATTATCTCGAATATTAAAATAAAACATTTTTTTGTGTAACTGTTTTCACTAGAGTAACAATAAAAAAATGTTTTGGATGTGAAACAGGAAAGTTAACGAAAGTTGAGTTTGTACTGTAACGAGTACGTACATAAATACATCACTTACCGGACACAGAGAGGGAATGCGTGTTTATCCGACCGAAGGAAGCAGCGCACTAAGTTCTCAGACGGACGGCACAGTTTACCAAGTTAGGCAAGCGGCAGTGTGAACGCAATCCACGCTCAATCATAGCCGAGCACAGGGGAGTGTAAATGTACAATGATATTTACATTAATGGTTATTGAGCATAAAAGGCGATACATAAACGCGATACGATACGATGAAGCGTATCGTGACGACTAAAACTCGGCCTTATCAAGAGTGATAAAAAGATCTAACAGAGATACGCATGGCGCGCATAGACACCGGTTATCACTAGGCAAGACCCACTCTGTCCGATCGAATTGAGGCGAATTAATCGATTCGGAAAACGGCGAAGTTATCGAGCATATGATGAATTCTTTCGTCATTCTTTTTAGGATTAATCAAGGATCGTAAAAGAGCGGAAATCACGTAACGAACTTGCCTTTTCTTTCATACCCAACGGATATTTATATTTTATATTTATAAATAATTCTATATTCTAATGTACGCGTCTATGCGCCATGGATATATACAAGAGAAATATAAAGTTTCTAAAATGTACACAGTCACAGAAAAAGTTTTGTCGTATATGTACGGAGAGAAGATATAATCCTCGCTGTGCGTCTCATTAAAAACGCTGAGTGAAGTACGTTGAACTTCAAAAGTAGGTGAGGCAACAATTAATGTTGCGTAAACAGTGTTCTTAAATCATTAAAATAGGTAATATAAGAATATAAGAATAAGAAACAAAAAGATTATTCCTTATAACTAAAATGCATCACAGCTGTCTCATACATTCATTCTTCCATTAGCAGTTGGAAACAAGTATCGAATGTACACAAAGCGGACGGTATCTGTTCCATCAACTTTATAATATTCAGAGCCTCCAATACGTATTTTTGCTTCTTCAATTCGCGTATGAGTATTCTTGCGTTTTCCTCGATACCAGTTAAGGATTGATTCACAAAAACGTGCTCGATTATTTGATTATACACGGGATAATCTGGTTTGAATGATGCCGTTAGGCCATTTAGGAAAAGTTTCTCCAACAGCAGCAGCGGCAACACAACACTCTGCAAAAATAAAATATCTTGTTCATATAAATACTTTTCAACAATCGTTATATGTATAAAATAAACTAACCTGTTCCTTCTGTTTAATGAGATCCACTGCTTCCGTGCACATGAATTCGTCCTTGGAGCATAATCTTATATAAAGACTCTGCACAAAACTGATGTGATCCTGTTCGGTTTCTAGGAACTGCTTGAGAATCTGTGTCATAAACGTTTAAGTAATATTAAATTAAAAATAAGATTTATGAGCAACATCATAAGCAAGATCAATATAAAGTGAAGAGAAAATGATGTGCGATTAATCACGGTACCTCTTTGGAAGCTAATAATTCAATGAGCTCTTCGTGCTCTCGCAATATTTTATTCTCAAAATCGGCCATGTTCGTTTTTGTGATCAACGCAATTATCGCCTTCATCATCCTCAAAACCGGATTTAATGCAACTTGATCCGATATGCTAAACTTCGGCCATTGGAACATTAGTTTTTTTAATTCCGTATAATCTTCCAAATTATTCATACGAATGAACATTCGTTGGAACATGACGAGTCGATCTTCTTCCGTTGTGCATTCGGTGATACTGTGTTCAAAGGCAATGACCTCATCTTGTGAGATCGCCTCCATTTCTTCGGATCTATTCTTATTCTTCTTATCATCCGTCGCTTCCGTATCAGAAAAGTCACCCCAATCGTCTGTCCATTCTACGTCAATCTCATCCGAGACGGTACTTTTTTGTTGATCGCTCACATCGGAATTAGTGACTGGAATATTATCGATGTGTTGTGCGTCTCGTGTTTCTTCCGAATTTTCTTTCTTGTTTATGATATTCTGTTGTAATTCTAATGCATCTATGCTCATCGTTTGTTCTGTTTTAGCGATTTGTACCTCATCGAGCAAATGATTTTGCCAATATCGAAATGCTCTAACAATCTCATTTTCTTCAGACATTGTTTGTGCTGCAACTATCATGTGCCTTATTAAATCTATCGGTTTGTATAGATACAGTTTCTCGCAATCGGTGTACAACGTCTTATACAATTCTAATGAATAGTAATAAAGTGCCGTTTGTATGTACAATTCGGTGTGCGGTAAATCGACGAAAAACGCTTGAGCATCTAGAATATGATCTCTATTCAGGCTTAATAGATACGCCATGCCGAGCAACCAGTCGTCCGATATGGTATGTTTCGCGCATTCTAGGAGTACTGAAATTGATAAAACAAGTTACATGTAATTATCATTGTATGAATGTAAATCGAGTTTCTCAAGCTTTTATAAATACATACAATTCTAATAATAGTACTCTAATAATACTACATAGTACTTACAATGATTGATATCGCTTACTTCTAAGCCATAACAGGAGGATTCGCTTAGTATAGTTATCCTCAAAAACGCCCGGCAACATTTCAATTTCGTATTTTGCACGTCCGCCATAGAATATTTATTATATTGCGTCCCATTGGCACTTGTCTCGCATGTCTCGTGTAGAGATTCGTAGAATTGCGGAAAACTTTGAAGCTCGGTATTGTCCTCCTTTTGTTCTCCCTCAGACTCATGCTGTACCTCCGTTTTTAAGTTATTCGCGAAATTAAATCTCAGCCTAGACTTCCAAAAGCTCGTATCACCGATATTCTTTATCAAACCGAATGTAGATTGTTTCATAATATTAGCCGAGCTTTTTACGATCCCCGTTGAAGTCTCCAACATTTTCGGAATGAACTCCTTCATCTCTACTTGAGGCTGCAAATCAACGATCGATTTATCTTATTGAGACAATAAAGAGCAACAAAAGCATCATTATCGAAGTGTGCAATATCTTCATACCGTTGTCATAGCATCTGTGAAATCATCTTCGCTTTCACTCTCTTCGCTTCCGGGGCTTTCCAATTCTACAGTAGGCATCCATAGCTCTAAATTTTTGTGCAGCATCTGTATTTCTAACAAATGCATGTGTTCCAATGCGTTACCTAATATGTCGCTAGGACCATTATTTATCGCAAACCACAGACACTTTTGCCTAACTCTCAAGTCCTGGTAATTGCTGCAACATCCTAAGTTTAGACAAATCTCCCAGGCAGGAAGATAATTATTTTGTGCCAATTGTGTGCATATTGTAGAACATATATTATAATCCTCAGCCTGAAAAACAAAGAAAAACCAATCACTATCAGTCTCTTTGCCTATTAATTTTTTATATTAAGGATATACATATATATATATATATATATATATCTTACCTGAAGTGCCCTTTTAGCTATTAATTCTAATACTTTTCCTTCACGAAGTCTATTATTATTCCCTTCGATTCGTAAATAACTTGCTAATATTAATAATCGTTGTCGATTCTTGTAAGCGTCTTTGTGATTATTTAAACACTGTTCGATCAACGTTAATCTATCTACTGTTAATCTAACTTGAAGAGGTAATATACTAATGTTGAATTCATTCAATATCTGGAGCGATTTAATAAGATCGTATTCTTCTTTGATTTTCACGTTATCATCTTCGATGAGATGAAGACAAGCTCTACAATAAAATTCAATTACAAATTACAAAATTCAAATTTATACTCAAAATACACGCGAATATATTTAATCAAAAATATAAAGCAGGTAAATATCATAATAAAATATCAATACAAGATATAAATTATCACGTATATGAATATTAATATGCCAGAATCAAGATACTCACTTGGCCAATTCCATATTCATATCCATGAGTGTTTTCGAGCCATTAAAATATTCCTTGGTTGCCTCTAATATAAGATCAATCGCTTTCTCATATGATACCTTGAGCAGAGACTTCTCATTCTTTTTGGTCTCTATCAAAGAGGTGCAACTCTGGATAGTAGATTTAATCCCTGAAACTAAGCGAGCGGAAACGCATATCTCGAAACAGGTTTCCACAGCAATGCAAGAGAAGATTAATCCATGTATATCCAACATATCGTTTAACAAATGCGCCCATTCTTTCTGATCTGGAGGTATGAATCTAGAATGATATATTAAAGAAGATATATATTATGGTATCGTTAAAGGAATTACAAGAAATATTTGAAGCTTAAGATTAATTTATAATAAAATACCTTTTATTCAAGCTTCTTGCCATTTGAATCAGCAATGATCTCGCAGTGTCAGAATTATCCTTATTTTTTCGCACAAACTTTAACGTCGTCCTGACATCGTATTTGCTTAAGAGTCTCACGCAATCAAGTTCTCTCTTGAGCTCTTCTAATAAGCTAAATGTCGCGTCTGTTCCCTTTCCATCTTGATTTTTCGATATCGAGTCCAAGATACTATTCGCTTTCTCGTACATATCGAGATCATCACAAGCATATATGCAATCCAAAGCCAAAGCAGCGATATCGTTTATCATTTCAATGATTTCGGCATCTTGTGTTTGCGCTAAATAATCGAAAAATTTTACGGGGTATGTCAAGTCGTCCTTGCTCAAAGAAATCAGATAATCGCTTAATAGATGTTTCTGAAGATTTCCGCCCTAAAATTTTATATATGCTATTTATAAATATAATTAGAAATATAAATATTCTTTATGAATATATACAAGAAATTTTAATTGTCTGGAATATGGTGCTACATACTAAATATTGATGTCTTCGTTTAATGAAAGGTAATAAGAGATTCTTGATGTTTTCGACGAAATTTGCTTCGCTTGATATGCTCATTAAGAGTTTAATTTTCTCCCCATTATTCAGTTTTTCCAATTGATCCAGCGACATCTCTTCTAGATAGACCTTATACACAAGATCGTCCAAAGTTTCCAAATCCAACAATAAATCCTCCATACCGTCGATGTTATGAGATTTGGCGATTTTCACCAATCGCAAAGCGTTATCTACCATAGAACTGTTCTTCTCGATTTCGTAAGCACGTGTTTGGTACCACTTTTGTAATAAGTCCAGTGTCAGTTGCGTATTTCTGGAACAAAACGAGCATTATTAGAGATATAATGTAATTAACACAGAATCATGTAATAAAATCGTTTTACCTGTATACTAATAATGAGGGATCCAATTCGTATAAGACTTTTGATCGGTCATCCAAATCCAGATTTATTATCTCAGTAAACTCGGGTTTCTCCGACCAATCCTTCTGTCGTAACTCGCATTGATTTAATAAAAGCAATTGGCCGTCCAAGTCTAATTCTGGTAGTAATTTCTGATAATGGAATGGATCTAAGGTTTCTGGAAAGAAACTGATAATTGCCAACCAGTGAGGTAGCAAACTTTCGCCATAATAAGTAAACATGATCTCAACAGCTCGACAATTGCCGTCTTTAGCGAATCTGTACTTAAGAAAACAAAATGTACATATGATGAGATAAAAATTCTTACGATACTTCGTAATATGTAACAAAATATATAATTGCATTAATACCTGATCGCGTTTTCAACAGCTGACAATCTTCGAAGTTCCTCGTAGGATTCCTTTTCGTATTTAAGAGGCGATTCCAATATGATTTCGTAAGTGAACAATTTATCTAGATGACTTAAAAGCCACCGTCGATATTTAATTAAACTCTGCTGCGCTTCCGATAAATTCCCGATGTCTATTTGCTCGAGCATCTCGTTTGTCTTTTGCACCTGTTAAATTTGTTTCAAGTTACATTCTATTAATTCGCAGTGTTTTCTTTTTCATTAATATCGTGTGCATGATATATGATATATATTATATAATATATATCATATATCAGTATTATTGTGAAGAAATTATCTCTTTGAACTTACCTGCCTCAAACTTACAGCATTTTCGTCTGATGTTTGCCAATCGTCGTCGGTATCGGTTACGAATTTATCATTGTCGCAGATATCGATAGCTATCAGAGTTTCCAAATTTGCAGCTCTCAATCCAAAATTTAACAATTCTCTTGCAGCTTCCATAGTATCGGGAACGCGCACGACACACTCATTTAAAACCCAGGATCGCTTACTTATTTTACTCAAGTGCTCCGCAATAGCGTTCAAAGATAACTCTGATTTTCTCCATTGCGTTTGATACACAAGATCCGTATCCAAATTGTATGTATTTGCTAGAGCTAGAGCTTCCTCGTATTCCTAAAATATATGAAACGCGTTAATTATTTAACATATTGCATTCAGATAATTGGTCCGAGTCAGATTATTTGTTCACCTCGGTATCTATTTTTCTCGAATAAAGCTCTTCTGGCGTCGTGCTCTTCAAACCCAAAATTCTGTAAGTTCGATGGAGTATTTTGAACTTTTTCCTTTTCGGCTGAAATCTTTCGATATCTGTTATTGAGTACAATGTACTCTGTACCAGATTCGTAGTATAATTTAATATAGTAATAGGTTCCAATTCATCGTCATCTTTCTCACTTTCTGACGATGCTTCTGTATAAAAAAAATAAAAAATATTCTGTTATATATACGATAATTTTTATATTCTTTTCCATATTTTTTATTAATATTCCCTTTTATATTCTTACTTAAATTAACAAGTAATTAATAAATAATGATAAATGTATTAACAAACCTGGCAAATGACCATCACTAGACTCCCTGCTTCGCTTTTTACTTGTTATAATAGTTTCGCAGTCTAAACATAAACATCCTTTCTCCGAACTAAGTTCACATATCTGTGGTTGTTCCGCTAAGAATTCTGGACTAATACCTAGCAAATTTTTCAGATTCCATGTAGAACATACTGAAGTGGATCCCGAATATCTAGCTATTATGATAGCCTTAAAAAGATATATTTATATTTCATATAAAATATATCATTATAATTATTTCAAAATCACGTTTAAAACATGTCATGTCTGACATATCACATACAAACGATCGAGACTGTACCTGATTAGACCACCAGCCAATGTCGACAGGATGAAATTCCGTAAAACCTGGCGGAAATTTTTTAGACTTTATGAGGCCCAAAGGATTAGGCACATTGTAGTCCGGTTGTTCCAATAATTTCCACTTCTTTTGCAATATCAAGTTCGGCAGACCCCACAGTGAGACCGAACCGTCTGTGTGCAGACATATCAGGAACTCGCCATTTGGCGAAATCTTTATTGAGAATATAATCGATTCCGATTGCAAATTGAAAGTGGGAATGAAATTCCATATGGAAAATCGTGACACGTTGGTAGCAGAGTTCTCGAAAGCGAACGATAATTTACAATAAGGATCGTCGTTCAAAAGTCGCCACGACGTTAATCCAGATTCGGACGCGGTAGACTATAAAAAATGTGTGTAAATTCGAATTACTATCTATACATCTATGTGCATGCAAATGATAAGCAGCGATATATTTACAGTTAATTTTTGCGTGATCGTGTTGCCAGCGACATAAAATAAGTTATGCTTCTCGTCATAAGCGACGGCGTTAATACCATTCTTATAAAAGTTGCCAAAAGAGAAATTGTAGTTTGCACTAAAACTATTCGCAGAAATGTGATAAGATCTGAGTAATCCGCTATATGAAACGAGTATAAATTCATAGCTCCATTTTTCATTCTCTGTTTTTGGCTTAAGAAATAACATGGATGCTATTGCATCGCCAGCCTCGAGGATTTGTGAATTTTGTGACATTGTTTTCGGACTAATATTAAATATATTGTTTCCTAGTGCATTGTAAAAAGATGTGTAACCACTACTAGATGCCAGCACTAAAATCATTCCATCAGGACTCCATGCAAGCTTACGCCATTGAGGAAAGGCATCCTTTGAAACTAAAAATCATATATATACATAAATCCATATAAAAGATACATGACGTTTGTTATATAGGAGGTGCAATAAGCATGCTGATAATGTTTCCATATCATTTACCAGATGCTTTGCTCACTATAGAAGAATATTCATCCTTAGCTTTCCGTATCTCAATAAAATTCTCCTGTAAAATAGCGAGTACGCGTCCATGATCACCGACAGCAAATTTCCATGGTAATGTTAAGCTAACTCGTCGTGAGATACTCTCAGGTAAAGAGTATCTATTGTTGAGATATCTGAGAGCATTCTTTATTGTGCCAGTAGCCGGAAGAATGACTGCATCATTTTTGCATCTCTAAAATGTGAAACATTTTTCTAGTACAGCTGTGCAATGACATTTTACAATTTAAGATCTCCATATGTATTTTTTCAAAAAATAATTATTGAATACTTCCAGACTTACTATCAGTTCCGGTTCTTGCTGGCGAACAAAATATTCCAATAATTCATAAAGTATAGGCTCATTTGACGTTTCAATCAAATTGCTCATCTTGTTGCCGCAAACATAACCCAGCACAAGTGAAGAGACGTAAACAGATCTACATATGCAACTATTATATCATTGATTATCCGCTATGAGTAAACCATTCCATAGATAATTTCAGTTAAATAAAAAAGAGCATAATTTAATAATGCATGAAGAAAAAAAGCATAATGTAATAATAAAATAAATTAATAATAAATAATTTCGCAAGTAAAAATAGTTTCTGTAAGATAAGAATAAAACAGATTTGAAGCCATTTATTTATATGTATTATTTGAACAATATAATTTATAAATCTAATTTACACAAAAAGATTTATACAATTTGTCATCAAATTCCGTAAAAATATGTAAAAATTAATATTTGGTCTCAGTCGTCTTTCTGAATCATATAATCTTGAAATAAATCCACTTCATTATACGCTACTGAGCTGCACGGGCTAAAAAAATAAAGCTGCGGCTGGTCCGATATTAATGCGTATCACTATTCCGCTTTTCTATCGGAAGCAACGGACGCTCGCAGCGGATGCTTTTAGAACTAGAGATGGAATTTGAAACTGTAGAAATCTGACTGGATTTGAAATTGTAAGAACATTCACGATAAGGACATACGAAATAGAACCTTCTAATATCTAATTCTTATCCTTCTTCTTATCAATTCTCTTTCTTACGAACCTCCACTATCCTTGATCAAAAAATAAGGTAGAAGTGCGACTCAACATCGAGCCAGGTATAGACTTTGTTTTTTAGCGAATGAGATAGTAAATCTCAATAGCAAAAGGTAAAGATTTTATTTTGCAATAATACGATTCAAAGATTGAATGATATTTTTATTTTCATGTATTGAAACTTCATGATAGATCGCATGAATTTGACAGTTTTAAGATTAAGCTAGAGTTGCACAACTGTGTCAGGTACGTAGTTCACGAATCCTTTGTATAATTGATGAATGGTGCGCAAGCGAGTTTCAAAATACGATTTGGTTAGAATGCAACAGTAAAGCTATCGTTGTTGACAGCATCGAGCCTCTTTGTGTTAATTTTCTACTGAGAACAGCCCGCAAAATGTCAGACGGCGAAGACGATTTCATGTGCGAGGAGGAGGAAGATTATGGATTGGTAAGTCTTCTTCGAGATGAGATGCAGGTTTGGTCTGAATGAGCGTTTATCCGGCGCGCGGTGAGGTTAGAATTCATAGAATTATCGCACAGCGATAGCGATTTAGAGATACCTCGAGAGATTTATTTGACAAGTACTGAATGTGTGGAGCCTCGATCATGATTTGATTTATATCCTGATCGTTATTTCTTTTAGGAATATTCTGAAGATTCTAATTCTGAACCGGATGTAGATTTAGAGAATCAATATTACAATAGTAAAGCTCTCAAGGAGGATGATCCAAAAGCTGCTCTACAAAGTTTTCAGAAAGTATTGGATTTAGAGGGTGGAGACAAGGGGGAATGGGGTTTCAAGGCTCTAAAACAAATGATCAAAATTAATTTTAAACTGGTACAGAGAAGTTTTGTTTATTCTTGATATTTTTCATAATTTTTCATAGCTTTTCTATTTTGTTTGATTGCGGAGTATGATTACATTATATTTCCAGTCCAATTACAAAGAGATGATGGCAAGGTATAAACAGTTGTTAACTTATATTAAAAGTGCAGTTACTAGGAATCACTCGGAAAAATCAATAAATTCCATATTGGATTATATTAGCACATCGAAAAATGTAAGTTTTATTGATAGATAGAAATTGTGTGATTCTCAGACAACAATATGGATAAAAGAAGTAAGAAGCCAAGATGCGCTTCATGATACATAAATAAGAGATAAATGGCATCTTAAGTTCTTATCTATTCACTATTACATTACATTTTATAAAATATTAATCAGCTTGAATTTTTTATCAAGATTTCCTGTACAAATATTTAAGTAATCCTTGTTTCTTTTTTCTTCTTTAAAAGATGGAATTATTACAAGATTTTTATGAAACCACCTTAGATGCTTTAAAGGACGCGAAAAATGATAGGTTATGGTTTAAAACGAATACAAAACTGGGAAAACTCTATTATGATCGGTCTGATTTCAACAAATTGGCAAAAATCCTGAAACAACTGCATCAAAGTTGCCAGGTGTGTAAACGTTAGACGTTGTACACAGAAATAGCATTGCACGAAATATACTTTCAGACTGATGATGGGGAAGATGACTTGAAGAAAGGAACACAATTGTTAGAGATTTATGCTTTAGAGATACAGATGTATACAGCACAGAAAAACAATAAGAAATTAAAAGCATTGTATGAACAGAGTCTTCATATCAAGAGTGCTATACCGCATCCATTAATCATGGGTGTTATCAGGGGTAAAGAAATATGAGACATTTCAAAATAATTATTTATTTTATTTAATAATTATTCACATTTTTTTTCGTCTTTATAATTTTTATTATCTGTATATGCTGTATATCTCTATCTTTGAAAAGATAGAGTATAGTTCGCATTCTCTTTTTAGAATGTGGTGGTAAAATGCATTTGAGGGAGGGTGAATTCGAGAGGGCTCATACCGATTTCTTTGAAGCGTTTAAAAATTATGATGAATCTGGTTCACCAAGACGTACAACATGTTTAAAGTACTTAGTTTTGGCCAATATGTAAGTGTGATTATCTATTTATATTAAAACTTGGCAACTATCTTGTATGCAGCTGACAGTTTGAATAATTCAAATAGAAATAACTTATGAATTTTTTATTAATTTTATGAAGACAAGTACAAACGTTGAGTCTGAAATTATATATATATATTTTTTATAATATTAATATATATTATTAATATAAAAAACAACATTGCAAATATGAGCTCAAAATTAGGCAATTACAATGTTGATAATTATTATCAACATTTTTTTCTATATTTACAATTTATCTGCAGGTTAATGAAGTCTGGCATTAATCCATTTGATTCACAAGAAGCAAAACCATATAAGAATGATCCCGAAATTTTAGCCATGACAAATCTAGTTGTCAGTTATCAGAATAACGATATTAATCAATTTGAATTAATTTTAAAGCAAAATAGGAATAACATTATGGACGATCCCTTTATTAGAGAACACATCGAGGATTTGTTGCGTAATATACGTACACAGGTATCTTTTAATTAGCAGCTTGCATCAGTTGACAGCATCGATACAAAGCGATGTATAATACTTTATCATTTGCGGTAATTCATTATTGCGTACCGTTATCTGTTTCAGGTTTTAATCAAATTGATAAGACCCTACACTAGAATTTATATCCCTTTCATAAGTAAAGAACTTAATATCGATGTTTCGGAAGTAGAGAGCCTTTTGGTATCTTGCATTTTGGATAATACTATTCACGGTCGTATAGATCAGGTACCACCGCTATGATCCGTAATTTTCCAAGATTATATCTCGATTGGGAGGTAATATCACGGTATCCTCTTTTGTATCTTTCGTAGGTAAATCAAGTTCTTGAATTGGATAAAAAATCTGTGTGTGCTGCTCGTTATAATGCTCTCGATAAATGGGCAGGTCAGCTCCAGTCTTTACACACGGCTATCGTTAACAAGATGTCTTAAGCTGCAGAAGTCGCGACAAATCCAGATTAATTTTACTTTGTATAGTATATCATAAAAAAAGAAAACCAATACAACAAGAATACAAAAATACGAACAAGAATACAAATACATGAAGATGCAAGATCTATTGTGATATAATAAATTTAGCATTTTAGCAAGAGAGTTTTCATTTCCAAGCTTGACCTCGATTAAATCTCTTCATTCCATGAACGAATAAACATGATACGATAAAACGAATATTCGTTTCAGTATGCGTGCGACATGTATCTATCTCGGTAAATGATTGGAAAACTGCTTTTTTTATGTTTTCCTTTCTCTTTATATTATTGGTTTCATGTACGACAATTTATATCCATTGCATGAAATTTCGCGAAAATTTAATATAGAATTTTAATATATCACAAATATTTTTTGCGCATCCTATAAAATACGCGATATGCATTTGCGTATTTACTTGGCAATTGTACAACGCCACTTTGTTACCGACTCCGAGATGGAATCTCGTTTAATGCACGTCCATAGATAAACAGCATTTGGCGTGCATGGAATCCATAGTCTAGACCAATATCTGGACGATATCGACAATCATTAGAACTTTCGGCGTGGAAAATCGCTGTCACGAAATTATGGAAAGTCGGCAGTTCGATTTCGGCAACGACCATGGCTCGAGTCAATCGGGATAATTTAACCAACGACGAGAATGTAGACGCTGCGAAATCGCTAGAAAGGCACGTCGGCCGAAGAACGAGAGAGACAGAATGAGAGAGCGAGCGGCAATGCACGGAGAACGTAGTGGTTGTTCTGCGTTTCTCTCATGCTACCGCTCGTTATCACTTCTCGCACGTTCGTACGCTTAAGTAAATCCCGAAGGAGAACTAACAAACCTTGGTCCAGACGTGTGATGTATATGTATCCTTTGCAGAGCGATTCTATGCTTGATTATCGGTGATTCAATTGTAGCGAGCATCGATTGTAACATAACGACTGATAAATAATAGATTGTACTTGACTTCGATGTAAAAATCGTCGCATCCGCAATTGTGCTTGAAGAAATCACAGAGCTCCAAAGAAATAGATAAGAAAGATACATGAAGAATACCCGTGAAATATATTTAAAAGATTTATAACTCTTAGATTCCTTCGCTATATCTCATAGACGTTAATTTTGTTCAGATATCGGTTGAAAGTCTAATCTTCGTAACCTTTTTTCAATTTATTGAAAATGCTGCCTCTGATATGGACATTTGATCTCATCTTTTTAAAAAGTTATTAAATAGCTAAAAAGCTAAATCTCAGTTGCAAAAGTAGAGTAATATGAATCATCACAATACTTCTTTTTTTCGCTATGTGGAAATGGAAGATGCATTTGCAGGATTGTGAATTCGAGAGGGCACAGCGAAGCCTCCGAAGACTTCGGAAATTTGGGAAAACGGTCGGAATCCGTCACGATGCGGGTCAGATCGTTAAAAATTAATCGTCCGGTCGAAACGTCCGATTGAAAAATCGCCTGTTCCACATTCGCAAATGGCACGAATTGCCGTGAGCGATTTGTATCACTTCGAATGACTGCGGCGAGATGGTTAATAATTTCCGTCTGAATGATCGCACGAGTAACAAACAAAATTCGGAGACATCGTGAGATCTGCTACGATTATCGCCGAGGAAAAAAGCGTTCGATGCTTCTTGCATCATTGCGGTATTTCAGCAATGACATACTTTTGCTCAGTATACCATCGGTATCTCAGTATCTCCATCTGTGTATAAGTATTTTTCCGCACGTACATTGTTCGCATGCCGCGCAAATTGTTAATTATTGAGCATTAGCTTATTAGAGGCGCATTCGATTTAATTAGCTCGAGACTGATTTTATTGCTCCTTCATTAACATGCCGTGATCGCGCGAGATCGCTCGCTTTTATCTCGCTCCGACCACGTACGCGCATATTACGCACGTGATGCGTGCTGTAAGCTAATCGTACCGCTAATTTATGTTATCGCGAAATGTTAAATTTTACACTGCGCATATCTGGCTATTGGAATATTTTTGTATCGAGGTTCTCGTGCGGATGTGTTTTCTCTTTAATTTGATAAGTAGACTTCGATATCTCAAATTTGGATTTGCGAAAACATTGGCAAATCTCACAAATGTCCTGCACTATATATATGAATAATTTTGAATTTTGAATTTTCGATTTGAGTATTCTTTCTTCCCTAAATTTTGACTACGCGCTTTTGGAGAATTTTTTCGAGAAACGAGTGTAATCGAAATACAAATTCTAGCTATATCCGCATCTGTAATGCCGAGCGCGTAAGAGAACGCATATGGCGCCAACACTTGGCTGTAATTAAGTGCCAATCTTGAAATGGCTTCGCAATCAAGTATATTCATATAGATTTCGCGGGCAATTGTCAACGCTCGTAAACTACTAAATTTGTTTACACCAATTCACCGAAGTATTTACTGGCAATGTTAGTTGTTTTATCAAATTTAACAGCTCTTTCCTATCTGACAACAGCGGGCAAATACTCTAACAAATAATGATACCGGCACGAGCCAAAAACAGACTAAAATTCGCATGCACGAATTATTAGATTTCCTCAAATTGACGCTTGTCGACTGAATAATAAATACCGGTTACTGTTACCAGCACCCATCGATGTAATAGCAATTATTTAAGCGGCGATACGAATATGCGGGTATAATTTAATTACTGGATGCGCTACAATTAAAAGTATTTTTTTTTCACAAACGCGTGATAATCAGAAAGAACAGCACGCATTCGGGCGCTTATTGGATACATCAATATCAATAAAACGCGATATTTTCAAACAGACGACATAACGAATACCATACACATATCGTTAAAATCAGCACGGGAAGCGGAATTTTTCTGTTAAATTTCGAATCCATTTGTCTGTAATGAAAATGCAAAACTGACAATGAACTTTGGGCAACGAGCGATCGAAAAAATTCGAGGAAGTTTTTACGTGCCTCCCCGTGAAATTGTAATCAGCTTTAAAACTTGATTTAAAAATAAATTAAGACAAAACTGGAAGATTCCGAAGAAACATCTGCGAATTAGGTCGCCGACTCGTTTGAAGATCTTACAAACTTTCACAATTCTCCCCCGGAAGTAAACCAGTGAATCGATGTGACTAGAGAACAGGAATAAATCGAGAATAAATCGCGGTAACTCGGGCATGGACATGTCGCGCCTTTGTCACCCACAGTTCACGACGAATCTGGAATCCGAAACAGTTAACGCGATGAAAGTGTACGAGACGCGAATCGTCGGGCCACGGCCGATTTGTTCATCGCTGGAAATGTGAGTGGAATTATCCGTTCGTCGTGGACGCGCTGCAAATCCCGCAGCTTCCCGCCAAAGCGGAGACCACGGCTGATTTTGGCTCGGTTTCAGGCATTGTCATTCAGTCTACGTTCGTGCCTATGTAAATGTTGGTTAAGCCCACGCAGTTTGGTAAGGTCCCTCAGGCTCGTCCCATATCCTGCCAGCGAGCTACAATCTCGCCGCCTGCTCTCTGAGCAGCTGAGATGGTCCACGCCACGTTCAAGGCGAAGCAGGAGGCGTCTCCTCCCGAAGATCACGTCCATCTTCTTTGAGGACGCATTTGAATCTGAGCCGCGATAACGCGGAATCTGCTGTACAGTAGAACAATTCGCTTCCACGTAGGCCTCGCTTTAATTGAATCTATTTGATTCGAGCTGAGAACGAGCCGGAACACTCGGCGGAATATAAAAATGTGGACACATTGGAAAAATGTGATCGCAAGGTCATCCGGTTGAAAGTATCAGCAATGAACGGTGCGCGAGTGATTTTAAAATTCATAAGAGACTATTGAATTGCCCAAGAAAGCAACGCGTCAATTTTCTGTTAATCGATCGTGCGTACTTCCATTCGATTATATTTGGTGCCTTTTTTCCATCTAGCTTTCAAGTGGTTAGATTTTCAAAATGATTAGTACGTTTAAGAATCTTCCCAGCGCACTCGGATGGAGGAGAAATATCAACGGGAGGTATGGTAACTGTTGATGTGATTCTGATGGGAACACCCGCAGAAGAAGCGACATTTAAGAGTAGACGAAGGTAAAACGGTGCAGATGTATGTGCTAATTAATTAATTAAAATGTAGACAAGTGCATTGAACGTCAAAAGGCTAGACGGAACGGTGTAAAACAAGGCCGCGGTTGTCCGTCGAGGTAAAAAAGATAACAGTGGAGGATGGAAGACGAGGAGGATGGAAGGACGAGATAAACCGTAACTGCGAAGTAGCCCCAGGAAATTTTGCATAATGGCAAGATCACGAAGGGTGTAGCAGCGCCGGTCGTCAGAGAGTCGAGCAAAGTCGAGCGAGGAAAAATCAAGGATGTACTTAAACATCTACGAAACTCCCCTCATCATCTCTCTCGCGCGCACACATTCCCTCTCTTCCTTTCTCTCTTTCCTTCTGCCCTTCTTTACTCCATCTTCTGGCTGCTGCACGTTCTGCAGCTGTAGCAGGGGTGTGTTCGCGAGGGATGCTCCGCGAGCCTCGACGACGCAGTCACGGGGAGTTAATTTAAGAGTGAACTCCATTTTCCGTGTCCCCGGCTGTTGGTAGTGTCGGTTCTAACTTGGCCTTGGCAGGAGGAACGGCACAGTCTAAAAGATGAAATCTCGCGCAGTGCGAACTTTTAAACCCGCTTTGGTAGCCCGCTAAAACTGTAAAACGCGCTGAAGAAAAACAGAAGAGAGCGTCAGACAGCCGGACAGACACGGGGCACCGTTTCCCGTGCGGGGTGGGAAAGGGGATGAGTAGTGGTCCGTCGTCGCGACGGGGCACTCTGATTTCACGAGCTTGTCTTGACGAGATTGTCTCGCGGTACGGGAATTATGAGATGAAGTAAGAAGCGGTTGTTAATTACGTCCGAATAAGGGAAAGTCGAAATAGAGGATTAAGAGGGCAGAAAGAAATGAAATAAGAATATATCTTATTTTATAGAAATAAAATAGGAATAAAATAGAAATAAAATTGTGTCATCTCAGTGCAAATGTATATGTCTGTTTCTGGATTCAGAATTCTAACTACGTGAAACGTATGTCTTATTTTATATAATTTATATAATTATGTGATGCATAATTATATAAATTTACACATACAACGATCGTCTTTAGAGGTCGAAGCTGTAATAACACAAGACACAATTGAGATACGCTTACGGCAGAAGGACATATTTTTAAATTTAACGAGTTTCAGTAAAATAAATATTCTCTCAATCAACGCTCGGTCCAATTAACCAAAGGAACATTCATCCCTATCAATTACTTCTGTTATCTCGTCGATATAATTTCGATCGAAATCTATGTCCCTCGGGCCAACTCGATCAGGCCGGACAATCAAGATTAATCCCGTTAATTAATCGGCGAAGAAACGCGGCGAGATGAAAAGCGTCCATTATTCGTGACGAGATCGGTGACCGGACGAGGGTGCCACGAGTAGTGCTCTTTGAACCCCTTCCAGAGTTGCTCTGGCCACGTCTGGAGCTTCATTCATCTCAGGAAATCCCCCTGAAGTGGCCTTCTTTAAATTGAAACTCAAATACACACTCTTAAAGAGCGAGCGAAAGAGCCCTCGAGGCGCCGTTGAGCCCATTCGGGGCGGTTATTTTTCACACCACAGCCGGCAGAGAGGGAGGCTCGTTCTCGTGGCGGTAACGGGGTGGCCGCTGCACGATAAGGCCGTAAAGATAACCGTCGCGGGAAATTGATTTCGTTCGCCGTTAATCGCAGTAAATACACGTTGAGTATCAATCAGGCACGCACGAGCGAAGCCCGGTTTAGAGAGCGACAATACGGAATTATTTGTCGGGATATGATTAGGATACGCAAATAGTTAACAATAGTTAACGATAAATACGATCGAAGATAATTACATAATTGCCGCGTGATTGCGTAATTCGCAATCGGATTCGGTTGCGTAATCGAACCGTAATATCGCGCGGTTCTTAACCCGAACGTACCAGCGTGCGGCTTGCAGATAAGAAACTATTTCCATGACGCAATCGCGATATTTAAAGCTGCTTTGATCCTGCGCCTGGACCAAGTTTATTGTCGCGCGAGCGGATGAAGCGCGGCGTCTTCAGCGGCTTCATCCGCGCCCGTCAGCCGCGCCGCGCACGATCCTCTTTCATCCTATTACCTTTGATGCCTGTTTATACGGAACAGCGGGCTAGGTCCCATCGCCGTGATTAGGATATACTTTCTGGAAGACACTTCCGGCTTCCTCGGTGGCACTAGAGATACAACCCCTCCGGCACGCAAGCAGCTCCGGGTGCCAAGCGCGGGACAAAATCTTGCCCCTCGACCTCGTAAGTGAGTTACGCTTTCTTGCTTCTTTTCCCCCGCATTCCGTTTTATTTATCGTCCCGCGTATCGTTACGTCTTTATTTATCGTTAATGTGCTTGATGGTAATGCCGGGAGATGGATGCACGCACGTGGATGAATTTCTCGCAGTATTTCCCGGCCAACGTCCACGCGCGCGTGTACGTGCATAATTTGAAATTCAAATCCGGATCGAACGACGGCTGATCTGCCCCCCCCCCCTCTCTCTCTCTCTCTCTCTCTCTCTCGCTCTGCCACAGAGACGTTGTCCTTCTGATTTTTACGATGTTCGCGTAATTCGTTCATCGCGGTCGTCCGCGCTCTCGCTGCATCCGGCTCGAGATGGAATTGAACGCGCGCGCACGCGAGCGTCTAAGTCGCGCCACGGGATACGCGCCCTCCGCACCCTTTAACGCGTATCTCATTATGCCTTGATTGCACGCGGCAAACGCGATGAAGCGATGTGATGATCAACCGCGCGACGAGATTACTCACCGGATTATGCGAATGCGACAGCGCGGCAATATGTGCGCATTAATGCATGTTTTGCACAATAAATGTTCTACCTCGATAATGAAGCGGCGCGCGCGGTGGGCAACGTTTGCCGCGACATTCGCAAAATCGGCGATATCGCCAATCCGTGATATTCGCTGATATATCGGTAAAATGAAATAAGAAAAATCAGGAAGCTGCGGTTTCTTGTTATCTCACCGTAGAGACGAGGGTGGATTGACACCCTCGTTCTCGGACGGTGTTATCTCTCTTTGCTCTGCTCGTTAATTCGTCCGCGATTAGCTCTCCGATTCCCGCCTCGATAAGAATTATCGAAATTATCGAAATGATATTATCATCCATCGAACGCGCCAGGTCGCGCTAGCGTGAATCTACAACGAGCGAGGCCTGGATTTCCGCCGTATCGAAAATCACATGGGAAATTAAACCCGCTGGAAATTATGACGCGGTGTCAACCGCGGACCGCGCAATAACACGCGGTCGGGCGTTATCCTGCACACAGAGAGAGAGAGAGAGAGAGAGAGAGAGAGAGAGAGAGAGAGAGAGAGAGAGAGAGAGAGAGGGAAAGGGAGAGGGAGGGAAACCGCTGGGATATAATTTCTACATAGACCGCGCGGGGGATATAGGCCAAAGCGCTTAATTCTCTTTACGTGCAGTGAATTATTTCGGACGTATTCTCCTCCGTCGTCGTCCCGCGCCACAATAGGAGGAAAACGTCCTCTCTTCAAGAGAATTATTATCTCACGCCGCGGGAAGAGAGAAAGGAAATGTGAATAAGCGCGCGCGCGCACGCGCGACCGGCAGAACCGCGCGATGACAAAGAGCGCGCGGGCCCAGTTTTTCCGCGCGCACGCGCGCGCGACATACATCCGTCTAAGCGTGTAATCTCTCAAGTATTGTTCGCGTTTCCCGTCGATTTATCCAACTGCTAAGGCGAAAAAGGTGCCGCGCGCGCTCGTCCACGTCCACATCCCCCGCGCGGGCGCTAAGGGGGATACGAGAGGGCGCGTATACGTCCTAGAGGAAAGGGCGGATAGCAAGGGAGGAGGGAGGGAAAACGGGAAAACACATCTGCCAGTTTTTAGCGGCGACGTCATATATCATAAACGCGAGTGAAACGTTAAGAGGGTCACCGTCTGGACCATCTATCTTGCGCGACTTAACTCGGGGGACGCGAGTCCGATACATACAGGGTGTCCCGTAACGCAACGGCCGGTATGCGAATCGGCGAAGGACAAAACGACGAGGGAAGTTGTGCACGCGCCGCGATACATTCCGGAATCGCTTCCGAGCGTTACGTTACGGCGGGACACATTTTATGTTTCCGGAAGTTGGCGAACAGCTGACAGCGAACTTGACGACCTTTTGACTGTTTATGGACATTCTTGGCTCGTGTTATGAACCATCGAGCAGTCAACTGCTTCCTCGTGCCGTGCATGCTGATAACCGTCGACTACCTGTGCTGGAACGACAGTGATCGTAACTGTTGCCGAGTAACTGTTTACGCGCGATTGTTGCCTCGGAACTGCTATCCGAATTTTCGGATAGCGTTGACGCTGAAATCCCGAGCAACCGAGCCGTCTAAGCAAGCTTCGCCGATACGAGAGACTTGCGATGTAACGTACCTTGAATTACCTTGCTTAATAGCGTATACCGTATATATTTCTCGTTCTGGTAGAAATTAATTTATACCTCGTGGGATTAATGCTGCAATTAAGGAGTGAAGCTAATTGTGGCGCAAGTATTATAACGTTATCAAGTAACGGCAAACACGCCATGGTTGGAGAAAGAGAACAACGATGCAACGAGTGTTGCAGGGTTTATGCTGAAACATGACCGGCTTGAGTACCGAACTCCCGATCCGTGAAACGCCCGGTACAGGATCGCAAGACGATGAACGTGTGGACGGAAATTCAGGTAAATGAGCGCGCGTGTGCGTGCTCGTCCGTGCACGGAGCGGATGCGCGGATACCGCATGTCCCGATATTAAAGGCACGCTGTAACGCAATAATGCCTCGACGATCCAAGATGGGAGCAGTTTTTCTTGGTTACGTCAACGAAGGTGTTCCATCTACCGCATACGAAGCGTGGGCTTTCTCCCCCGACGACGGCGGCGACGACGACGACGAATCATCTGGAGATAAACGACTCCACGTCGTCGATTTTGGCAGATCGTCGGGAAATTCATTCACTGGGAAAATGCTAAGCGATTCATCACAAAGCTGCGTATGCCGACCGTCTCGTGGCAGTCGGATTAGCACCGTCGAAATGATAAATCGTGTCTCGCTGCGTGACGTTATGAGAAATACAATTCACTTGGCGAAGATGTTAAGCGATTGTTCGTAAAACCATGCTGACCGCTCCGGCGATGAAAACAGCGTTTCAATAGCGAAGCGATAAATCTTCGGATGGTGCGTTTGTTATTTAACGTTTCGTGAGATGCCGACTAAAACAAACAGATTTTTGTCTTTGCTGGGAATCATGAAAGGATTGACAATAACATTGATCGATGATGGTCACGTTGACCGAGACAGAAAATTAAATGACATGTTGTTATTATTATTTAAAGCGTTTGAAGACTGAAGTTAAGATTTCTAAGAGACGATTGCCTCTGTTGCTTGTTCATTGCGGACAATTGAAATTTATTTTCGTATGTACCAATAGGGATCGAATCCGGAAATCTTCTGACCATCATTGATCCATCGAATGTAATCATTGAATTTTTCTCTATGGATGCGGATGAATGAACGTATCGATCGAGCGATGCTAAGCGAAGCTGGATCCACGTTCATGGCGGAAGAAATAGCGACCACTGACACCAAGTCCCCTGACCCTCTCCCCCGTTGTCGCCCAGACGACAATTTTAATTTCAGACTAACGCGAGGAAGCGGGAAACGGATGGCGAATTAATCCAGCCGTGAAAGCGCGGCGCGGATAAAAGGGCTGCCGCATATTGGTAAATTGAGAGGTTCTCGTCGGGATCGCGCGGAATCCTCGACATTTACATTTTATGATATTTGTCGGGTCCTTCGAAACCTCGCACGGAGAAAAGCGAGAAGATCGAGCGACCGGCCGGGCGGGACGGGAAGGGAGATGGAAAGGGAGGGAAAAAAGGTAAGGGGAGGGAGAATACGGGGAAGTACGAGAGCTTTAAGCCAAACCATTCCGCGGTTCCCACACAAATATTCTTACGGAGACGTTTCCTCCCTCTCCATCTCCCTGACATATCGCTGTGTATTATCCGTGTGATATACGCGCCGCGAAAGAGGCTGCAAGATGCTCATTACCGAGGACGAGAAAAGCGCCGACTCGCGCCCTCAAAATTCGCCCGCTGACGGTGTGTTTATTCTTTCAGACCGCCGTCCTCGTCGTCATCGTCATCGTCGTTGCCGTACGATATCTTGGCGAAAACCCGCCGGAAAACGAGAACATTTCACTTACGAACTACGTCTGAAAATTTATTTCGAGTCGCAGTCTATCGCGGGACGAGCGTATTCACTTGAAGAATGTTGGAAATTTGTTTCCTCTTGCTTTCCCCTTTCCCCGAAGCGTGGCAATCTCTCGTTTAGGTACCTGAGGCACGTCGTCCAACGTGAGAGCGTGTGAGCACCTCTCGGCCTGGAAGAGACCGATGAACCATCGTCGCAGTTTCGATATAATAGGATCGCGACTTACCTCGTTCGATTCTATTAGATTTCGCTAACGAAATCCCAGATTGAATATAACTGATGGACATCCCGCGATGGACATCGGACGCGGAGAGGGGGAGGGGATGGGGGAATCCCTTTCCCCGCGTCCGCTTTTACCTGCGAGTTTCACGCGCAGCTGGACTCTTCTACTTTCTTTCTTTTTTTTCCTTTTCCTTTCATTTACTTCTCATTCGGAAGTTAAATATTATTACAAATCCGATGAGAGATACCGTTTCCCAATATGAAATTCCGCCTCGTCGAATTAGCCTTTTTCCACATTCCGTATATCCGCGGACGGGCGGATGTAAGCGCGACACTCGCAAATCAAATATGACCCAATTCTGTCAGTTCCCTCGCGCCGAGCTAGGTATCCGAAAGAGTTACCCGTTCGACGTCCAATGCGGGGGTTAATATCGGAAATCCCGAATACCAGGACAAGGCCGTCTGCATGATAACCGATAGCGCGCGCCGGCGAATTCTAATCGAGCGCAGCCGCATTCCCCATCGGGTGACAATTAACCGCCCGCGTCCTGAAATGCATTCTCGCGGCTGTTTCCTTTTTCCGATCTATCCGCGCCGAGTATTTTGGCGACGGCGAAGAGTACGCCCGCTACCTGGCCATTAATCCCAAAATAATTACGCGCGCGCGAGCGAGCGAGCGGGCGAGCGTGTGCGGCGATGCCGCGCGATACCGGTTATTGTTCCTCTGATATCTGGATCGCATAAATACCGCTATCCGTTGCATTCATTCATTGCCGTTATCGTTGCAACGGCGGGCATTTATTACATCGCTGACCGAAAGGGCCGATCGTTCGCGTGGTTAATTCCATAATTGAACGAGGCTGATACGCGTGCGCGTATGTATCCTCCCGGCGTATGTATGTGTGTATGTGTATATACGCTTCGCTGAAAGATTATGCTATCCTCCGTGACAGGTTCGAGCTCGCGTAACCACGAAAACCCGCTCTGACCCGTTTCGATTCCCCGCAGCCCGCGAGTATTAACGGAATCAAAAGCAGACTCTCCTTTCAGACAGAGAGAAAGAGAGAGCAGGGGAGGAAAGAAATCATTATCTCATGGATGTAATTCAAATCCATGTCTGTTAGCCGTAACGCTTTGGCTGACGTAACGCAGCTTTTATTAATCTAAAAGCGCACAGCTGTAAAATGCGCGCTTTGTGTCGCGGTCACTTTTTTTTCCCTCTTCCGCAGTATCGGCCGGATAGCACGAATTGATAAGACTGGGCTTTGTGAACCGATAACGTAAATTCTCCGAAAAATCTCACGGCAACTAATGCGATCCTCGACGAGATTCACGATATTCGTTGATTCCACCGTTCCCGCTCGGTGGAACACCGAATCGGTTGTTTCATAATTCATCGGTGTTGTGATGGAAAATTTTTTTTCGCTATGACAAAAGGAATAATACACACGCAAAGAGATCGCGGGAGCGTTATCCGGGTTTTTCTTTTCTCTCTCTCTCTCTCTCTCTCTCTCTCTCTCTCTCTCTCTCTCTCTCTCTCTCTCTCTCTCTTCAAACCGCTAAAACTCGCGACGATGAACGTATATTAATCTGTTGCCGGTGAAATTTCACGCTTCGAATCACATCCGCAAGTTATCCGTTTCCGGGACATGGTCCCCTGTAAATATCGCGAATTCCTCTTACCGGAGGAGAGTCCTCGGAATCCTCCATTCCCGACGTAGATGCAACGCGCGGTTACTCCCAGCAGAAAAATCGCTTCCCAGGCTTCCGTCGTCGACGCGCTGTGTAACATGCACTCCAGAAGGCGGGCTGCTGCGATATGCACGCCGCTACGAACAGATACGCACACACATGGGGAGGTGGCTGCAGGCGCCCTTCCTCTCGCGTAAGAGAGATTCCCCCTTGCGCGCAAGAAATCGAGACCGCGCCGGAAGCGTCGTTAATCCCGTTGTTAAGTCGACAAGCCCGCTTACCGTTACCGTATCTCGCGCGCGCCTCGGGGAAGAGGGATGTGCCAAGGGAGATGCATACTATCCGCGCGAGGCTGGATGGGGGAGGGAGCGCAAAATGTGGACGCGGGCGTGTGAACGAGGCGCCAGGCACGTTTTAATCATCCCCGTTTTAATAACCATCGGGAACCAACTCCGGACTACAGCCGAGACATTGCCGAGAGGTTGCCTGGTTCCATCCCCCTTCGGTACACAGACGAGTGATCCTTGCGATCGTCGCCATCGCGGCGGGATCTCGTTCCCGGAGAGGACAAACGGCGTTTTCCCCCGACCGAAACGAATTTCTCATTCGTCGTCAGAGATTGACACAGTCCGTTCGATAACCGATTCGGTGGACTCATTTGTGGCAAACTCGCGGAAAGCTCGCGGAACAGGCCGATACGTGATCTCGAGCTGCGTTCGCACCCCCGCCGGCTGGCCCGGACGATTGTACACACGGGCGGATTATTATGAAATTATACGTGGATCAAGCCGGTGCACGACGAGTTCGAAGAGCAGCGAACCCGAGAGATAATTTCGACGGCCCCGCGGTGTTTCACTCGTCCGATAACCGAAGCAGACGTGATTCCGCGGGTTGCACGTCCGATCGCGTACCTGTGCGAGGGACACCTGTGCCCGACGAAATTTTACTTTTTAAAATCTAAATACTTCGCGCGAAGTATCGGCTGTTCGAATCGATTATATTAATGGGTATTACCGTGGTCGACATTGTTTAAAAAAAATCCACGAGATCCGCACGCGCGGATAATTTCCCAGCGCGGTTTGATGTTTCTGTACTGAAAAAAAAAATTCAATCGCTATTTCCCGAGCCATCGAGAGTATTATCCGTTTTTGTTTTCGCCGGGAGTTCCTCTCTGGCTTCGGAGTTTTGATTGATTCAATTAATCGCGCGTTTAATTAGGATTATCTAATTACCGATTATGTAACAAACGACAAGTGTATAATAACATTTCTACGTTGCAAGGTTATTAAAATTGCGTGATTTAGCTTTGCATGGAAAAATCACATGCTTCTCACGCACAAAAAACACGTGTAGATTTAGCACACATTTTAAATGTTTAATTTAGTGCACAAGCGTGCCTAAAAACTACACACTCGGCCGTACAATGTAATAATGCGGATAAAATATAGAATAATATATATTGTCGCGTAAAATACGGCTACATGATTTTACGCACGTAAAAATTGCGCAAAAATTACACTCTTCTTTTACTTGCATCAGAAATACGGGTTGGCTATTTTAATGATTCGTAAATGTTTCCGATATCTGATTGCACCATGGTCGTCGAATTGTTTTCTTCTTGTTTCAAAATATTTGTCGTTTTAATCGCTTCTGAATAGGGACATACGGAAAAAGATCGTAACGAAATGATACGCGGACCTTAATGTCGCGGCATTCCTATGTTCGACGATTGCTCAAAAAACATTCCATAATTCCATATCGACGATCCTATCGTCCGTTTATCATGCTAGGCGTCGTGTTCATTGTGCTAATTCGCGGTAATTAACTCGATTATTAACGACCACCGCCATGCGAAAATGATTCTTGCTACCGACGCGCGCTTTAATCTGCAATTTTTAAAAACATTTATTGTTTTTTGCGCTACACGAGCTTTGGAAATTATTGCAGAACATGGAAAAAGCGAGCGAGAGGACAGAGACAGAGGAAAAAGGAAGGAAAGAGAGAAATTGCTAAGCGTTGTTAAGCTCCGTTCAGTTCTCTCAGTTTGAGTTTGCATTTAAGATAATGATCTAGATTATGCATTAAGTACTTTTTGTGTTATAATAAATATCTCAGACCGAGGAAAATTTTAAAGAAGCTATCGATAAATAAATCGATAAATCAGTTCTGCGATTAGATCGACCAGCCAATCTACGCGTCTCAAATCTTACATACTCTTAATTAAACATTAAACTTAATTAACGTAATTATCGTATAATTATGTCATACAGACATAGACCAATATTGATATTGGAAATGTTTATAATAAATTTATGTCACTATGCGCGATAAGTTAGCAAGAGAGTATGGTACTTTTACGATAATTTTACGATAATTTTACGAGTGGATAATCATCGAAATAACGCGGTAACATCGACGACGATGATAAATGATGACGGTTGCTTCACGTCGATATAGCTGCTGCCTCTTTATTTCGAGGATATCATTCTGCTATCTGATATTTACAATTCCTGAAATCGCGAATCCTATCGGCGATGCGAGCGTGTTCGCGCCTTCGGGCGCAATACCTTAATGTAGATAGTTTGTCTGTGCGGAGACTTGGCGTTCGCCAGATGTTAATTACGGTACAGCTGCAGATAAGTCCGTTCGCGGCGGAGTTTGTTGTATCACGATGAAACGAGCCGATTAATCAATTACTTTGATTACACACAGGCGAGCGAACAGACGCACGCGCGCAAAAAAAATGCTTTCAATTAACAACGCAGCTGTGATGGAAATTTAATCTTGTTTATCTAGCACATCAAAGTACGGTATTTCATTTAAAAATATCCGTTGCGGAATTGCAGCGCGGTATCCCTACAACAATGAAAAATATGTATGCATTAATCCTTCATATGCTTTACACGGGGAACTTTTTCATTGATATTCATCGTGTTTTTTATCGTCTCGCAGCAATCCTCGCAGAAGGATTTCCCTAATATCTGCAAAGAGGACGTTAAAACAACCTTGAAGCCGCTCCTTCCCCCCTAATGTTTTCTTCGATTTAGCATTGTCGCAAGATTACTTTGTCGCGTCTTAACGTGGAAATGCTGATGAGCGTCAGGCGTATCGATCTAAACTGCGCCTTTAGGAAAATGTTAATTAGCCCGCGCGTCTCTAAAGCATCCGGCTTGATACATTTCCCGTGAGCGCTGCGTGGTTTGCATTACGTTTTCATATCGGTATTTTATTCTCTTGATGAGTATCGCCGCAGCGTGCATCGTCATCGTGTTGTTCCTTTCCTATCGAATATCTATAGAGAACATACACGTCCTCAATTACAAAACAATCGTTTTGCGACGACGTTCAGTCGGCTATAGATACTGTAAGAAATAAATGATGACTGGTCCAATTAGCGATCGACGAGTCGTTGCGTGAATCCATTCAATGGATTCAATAAATGGAACAATTGATACGAACGCAGATAAATTAGTGACACGTCACGAAGAATAGATTAATTAATTGAGCTCGGAGATTTCTTTGGAAAAAGAGCGAATGCTCAAATAGAGGATACATCCTTGTGCCGAGACATGTTCAGGAATCTGAGGAGGAATGCTCGGAGAATGAAGACGAATGAGGAAAATTGCGACATTGATCGCTCAACGATCGGCAAATACTTTTAAACAGATCGTAAGCCGCTTGATATTTCGGCGCGTTAAATCTAATCGCGGTAATTAGTAATACCGGATTTGCAACGATGGTACGCGTGATGATCCTAAAGTTGGATTTTAAATCTCTCACGCCGTGGGCGTTTCATTTGGATTATATCGTGTTTACTCGGCATTAAGTGGATTTATTATCCATTCGGATATATATTTCCGGTTACGCGGCGAAATTTATTAATACCGCCCTAATAAAGGTAGAGTAAAATCTACAAACGGTACATGTACATACACGCATTCACGCACGTACATGTACACGTATGCGGCGCCTACCCGGCACCCCGATGCATGCCGATAATTGATTTATTTCTGCGTTCGCAGCGTGACGTAATAGCGCAAAATTTGCGGCGCGACTTTGGACGCTGTTGTTGATTGCCGTTGCATATTACAACGGCCGTCGCGTAAGCTGACAAATTGCAGGTAGCTCATTGTGCCCACCGTAATAAGTGGTAATCTCCTAATTTCGCTTCGTTATAGACGGTTCGATTATGCTCGCGTCCTGCTAATTTGGCTGCAGGCGCTCGGCAAACTGCATTCACATTAACTGCTTTGGAGTGCAGTGATGCCGCGTGACATCATATCCTGCCTCTAAGCACAATCAAATTATCGCCGCATACGTGACAAAACAGCCGATGCTACCTCGCTGCGGCGACCATCCCTATTGCCTCCCTACCATCTCTCTCTCGCTCTCTCTCTCCCTCTTTGCGCGCATTCGCGCGTCTCCGTTAAATTAGCTACTTAATTACGCCAGTAGCAAAGCGCAACGCTCAACGCGAAATCGCACGTACTGAGTAGCGTACATTTTTGCGCGCCTCCATCATGTCGGCGCGATCTCTGTAAATATGTTCGGTAGCTTTATCGACAGATTAATGAAACATCGGACGGGCGAATCCCGCATCGCCCATTTCCGCAGAAATATTTGTAACCGTGTTAACGTGCTCTGCAAACAGTGCCGCGAACCAAAAAGGCGCGAGAAGAAAGGTTTTCAATGTTGCATCGCGTCGAGATAATTATGCCTCATGCTTAAATTAAATCGTCTAGAATATATAATCATATGATTATAAAAGATTAGATAAGAGAAGGAGAAGAAGTCGTGGATGAGAAGAGAGAGATGCTTACGTTGATGAGTTAGCTATCGATTCGTTCATCAGTCGAAAGAAGCTCAAGGCGATAAAAGGATGAGATTATCAACTAACTGCGTGATTAAATTGTCATGTAATTGATATAACTCTCCGTTTTGAAGAATTTAATGAAATACTTATTAAATACCTATTAAGTCGCGCATTTTATCTCGTCGTCTTGACCTATAATTAAAAGACAAACATTTTTTGCGAATGATCTCGCTGTGACGCAAGTTTCAAATTCCGATATCTCGGGACACATTCCAGCCTCGTGATTATGCTTACGGATTAGACGAATATTAATTGCACACGTGGTTTTCCGACGTGTCCGAGATAAATTTTTTGCTTTATTAGGCTAACGAACCGCGAACTATCGCGATAACTAAATGCAAATACTGCAGCATGCTGCGGGGCGAATATTATTCAACATATGCTGTTAAGATATTCAAGAGAAGCAGTTCGTTACACAATGCATGACCGTGCACTGCGCTTGCTGCCGGAATTTCAAAGCAAGTCAAATAATTACTCGTTGATGTGTAATCAAACGCAATCTCATTCACGATTACGCTTCATCTCCCCGCAAAATAATGACATCCCGCGGCTCCACCAAAATTTACACGAAACAGAGCTTATATTGGCGCTCATAACGCGCGGTAACAAGCGCATGCTGCGCACGATGGTGCGCTTTACGTGCTCTTTATCGTGCTTTTTATCGAAAGCGCGATGTCTCTTGATGTTATTCATTTACTTTTTCATTAACGAAAAGTGCTTTCAACACCGCGAATAAAATCAAAGGAAAACATTCGTTATCCGCCCACTAGAATCCACCACCGAATCCGCCATCAGAGATCCACGTGGACCGCGACATCCGCTTTCGGATTTCGACGAGACTAATCAGAAAACGCGCGAAAAACGAGAGGAAAGAAGCGGCAAGCATCGCACGCGCGTGCGGGAACACCGTGGCATTTTCAAGGGGAAGTTTTCCCCTCTGACGACCTCCCATGGGAGTAACGACTATGCTATGGCGATCCCGATGGAGACTGCGGGATATTTCAAGGCGGACCGGCGTCGTTGAATCGTGCATTTTACGACGGCTCCTTGCGGGCCCTGCGCCGATATCCTCGACGTGTCGGTGTTGGTGCCAGATCCGCGTTCTCGTGACCTTTTAACATGCAGCCCGCGCTCCATCGAGAAGAGAGCACAATGCACATCGGCACGTAGAGAGAGAAAGCACGTACGTCTGCGAAGTTTACGCCTGCTCGAAAAAAATGCTCGTTCGACCACGTGTCCTCACAAACGATGAACTCTCATTGCGGCATCTCGCGTTAGAATTCTCATGGCGGATTTCAAGCAGTTTTAATAATTAAACGCCCGGACGGGCGTGGCTGACCTGGTCGGTTGCAAGATATTTAGATGCCGATGGCTGACCCTGAATGCGATATCTGTTGTAATGTGTATCTCGCGAATTGCTTTTGTTAAATTCAGTTCAGCCCGTCTAGACGCACATGCTCGTGAAATAGATAACGCCCGCTATTATTATTGCTATCTATTATTATTGCTATTATTACACGCTATTGCGTTATTATATATACTATAGCCAATGGTTGAACACGTTCATTCGCATCATTAGAGTCTCATGCAGAGATATACTCATGATTACACACTCAACGCGCAAGATGATTTATGGAGGTTTATTACAGCGATTTAACGAATAAAACATACCCAGAATGAATATTGCATCACCATTAAAGACAGCTCTACGTCCACAATTAACGGAAATCATGGGGAAATGAACGATTTGTTCATCCAATTATGCGATCTCGTGTCATGCATCCTCGCGCGTGAACGCGAAGGGCTCGATTCACAGACGTTTCGTTATGCACAATATCGAATGCTCTCGTATGTCTGTGGCTTAATGCCAGCGTGTAATAATTACAACGTTACGCATAATAATACCACTAATGATTCTACATCAACATGTTTTCCATGTGGAAAATAAATCTCTAATGCGACAGCTATTGTGAGGCGGCGCTTAGATTACGAACGCGGTGCTCATAAAGCGCTGACGTTCTGCGGATTTATGTACCGAGGCCGATGCACGAGGTATCTCAGAGCAGGCTGCGATAGCGACGAAGATATGTATACGAAGGGTTGTAGTTCTCTTGTACCGAGGTCCTTCCCGATTGATGTTCGCGCGAACACGCATCGCTGAAAATCAACTGCGTCCACATCTACGCGCATACACAGTGACTGACAATGTTCGGCGCGGACAACACCGCCGATATCGACTGGAAGACCAGCATCACACACTAGAAACGATCGTTGGAGCAGGGTTGCATTCCCCGGTGCACCTCACAGACTATCCGGCGAGTGCAACGCGCCACATGGCGATGATGCTAGCGGATAGATGGATATAAGTGGAGAACGCGCGGCCGTGTTATTAAATGCGGGACGTAACTCGGCTGTAACGAATGATTCGATATCCAAAATATCGCATTTGAACTATCTCCTTCCTTGTCTGTGTCCCGTGTTAAGGATACACACGCGCGCCCTTGCGCGAGTAAACTTCCCTTGTGTGGTCTTCGTTCTTTCCCCCTTCGCGAACAAATTTATATTCTTACATCTTTTGTATTTTGTATTGTTCTCGCGTTCGCTTCTTTCCTTCTGCGCTTCCTTTCTTTCTTTGTCTGTTTTATCTGTGCGCCTAAAAATCAAATGAAATCGTTGATATATTTTCAGAAAAAAGTTAGATTGTCGTTAATGGAAGATCTTTGTTACAGGAATTATAATCTCTCGCAAGATTATAGCAAGATGATCTATGCCTCCTCGTTTGTCAAACAGATTTCGTAAAATTCAATCAATTCAGAACTGATATCTTCTCTCTTGTTTCTTATTCTCATCTCTCTTTCAACAGTAACTGCTGCACATCCGCCAATAGCTGTCGACCCTACATTCGTGAGTAGCATAAGTGACAACCGAGCACACATACCGAGAATCTCCTTCTCTTTCTTGACCGCTCCCGCGTTTGCTCCAGGATCATCAAATATCGGTGTGTATATGTATGTGTGTGTGTAGCACGAAGGACGGCGCGCGTCTCCGTAACAGAAAGTCGTGCAGGTCGCACATGTCCAGCATACAGCTTACCTCCCTACGTTCATGACCTCTGCCCTGTGGCTTCAACCCTTCCTGCTCTTCCTTCTCTTCCAGCGCTCGCCCGTTCGACGCCAGCGACGACGAATCTACTTAATATTGCAACGAATTGCATGTTACCGCTGTCTCCGGGTTGTACGGTTGCCTACGAAGTATCGTACATTGAGCGACTTTGACAGCGAAAGTTTGTCTATTTGATGTTGGCTATCGATATTTGGGGAATCGTATCGAACGAGGAGCATCGGCGCCTTTTATTAACAAAAACGAAGCACTACGGCTCTTCGGGATTACGATGAAATATTCTTTCAACATTCTAATGTACGTTCTTATAAATATGTTAATTATGTTTATATCTTGATCAATTTACCATTGCGATTTTTTTACTCGTGAATACAAATTCTCCGTTTCGATCTCGTTTGATTTCAATGATTTTTCAAACGCTCTACGGGACTTCCGTGCATGCCGATCATTTTTCAGCCGAGTTAAGTAATTCAATATTTTTCAAGAGAACGCGTATCCCGTCAGCTGTTGTTTACGATACAGGCGTTATTGCATCCATCATTTTCAATGCATAACCATGAATAATCACATTACCCAGTAAACAACATACATAAATTCAGTGTATTACTTAACTGGGTTAAATAGCGAAAATATCGCACAGAAATTTCCAATACTATCACGAAAAGAATAATTCAATGGGACGGAAAATGTCAGCCATTTAGCCATTTCAAAATCGAAACTTTGTTCTTGAAACAAATCCAAAAAGTTTATTTGGCAATTCCTAGAAGCAATTCTTTTGGGATGCAATCTTCTAAAAATCGACAAAATTTGCGGATTTTTAAGCGATCCTCTGATTGTTATGCATATATTTGTTTTTACATTTTATTTAACTTAATTAAATATAACAATGATGATGATTCTTGATTCTTAATCTAGTCTAACTAATAATAATTAAAACAAATTAATTAAAACAAATAATTAATATTATAAATTTAATTTATAATATTAATTTAATTATTTAATTATCTAGAAATCATAATTCGCATATTATATAATACAACCGAAATTATATTATCTTTAAACATGAAATACTCTAAGATATATTTTCAATACATAAGAGTTCAATACATGGCAAGTCTTAAAAAAATGTTTCTAAAACAAGTCATCCACATATCTTTGCTGCACATCTCGAGCACGAATGAGCGTAGAAAGAGATATACTGCCATCTGCTGGAGAAAGTCGACGTTACTTGGAGCGTGGCTACTCGATTCATCCGTTCCGTCTGCTTCGCTGCACGTCTCGAACGCGAATGAGCGTGAAAACAGAAGTGCTGCCGCCTAGCGAAGAAACAACCGAGAATAACTATATTTCCGAGTCATCCACTTCTCACACGTCCATCTCGCTGCACGTTTCGATGTCGCAGAAAGTCAACATTACTGCAGAAGCACATTCTGCGAACGTCTCGAGCGCGAATGAATATGAACACAGAAGTGTTCTGTTGTTTGAAGAAAGTCAAGAAAATCATTTACAATTTCGTTTAGAATTTCTCTTTGTGAGACAGCAAGATTCAACGCTACAAAAGTATCAAATAAATATCCAAAGTTTGAAACATAATTTTCATATCGTATTAATAAACCAGATCCCTTTTATTTCGTATATATCTTAATAATTGTGCATGACAATTAGAGGATCGCAGAGTTCGCGGAACAATTTTGGATGCCTCTGAGGCTGAAATATTGAATTCGAGATAGCTAAAGATATTTTCTGTTGGACTGTCTTTCTCGCAAAAACCAAAAGCAGAGTTTTGGAAATTTCAGTCCATTTTTCCTCAATCATGTCCATGAATATTTCGCATCTCGTCACATATTGACACACGTGACACGCGGTAACTCGACGGGGAAGACTTCATCAGCTTTATCAAGTTGATACTACGTTTGTTCGCACGATTCATCTTAAATTTTCATGTTTCGAACATTCTACTTTTTGCTTGGAAATGCAACGATTAAATCCTCCGAGATACCACAGTCGAAATGTTGCGAATGAACTGTTACGCCAAGCGGTATTTGCTCGGCCAGAAATGATTACTAACGGAATCGCGCTACGCTGGGGTAAACGTTGACGGTACAATATTGCGATACGTCGGCTGTGCTGCTGAAATATCGCCAGGCTTGTAATACCGTTCTCTGACTGGCGCGGCGCGCTAAGGTCGATCGATTATCGTCGACCGAATTTCTTTGCGATTCAGCGGATTCGCTATTGTAATTCAATATTACATAATATCCGTCTTGTTGGCGGAGCCGACGCTAATGTCTTGCCTTTGTCCCATCTTCGAATAAACCTCTTTGTTTCTGTTCATTTATTAAAATACAAGATTAAGAGTTCCGTTCTGCTTTAGAATTAATGTCGTAATAAAGCGATCAAGTCACGCCCGCATCAAGTCATGCGAGCCTAAAACAATCGCAAAGAAATGCAAAAAAAGGAAGAAAAAAGAAAAACATAAAACAGAATTATCGTATGCATGGCTGCCGCAAATAGAAACGGAAATAGGTAGACAGACATTTTCCGTGAACACAGACATCATTTTAATATAAATGGATGTATATCCGGTACAATAGCATGCTTTATATTTCCTGTATCGCTGCAAGAAGAAGGAATCTCTGAATACGAGTATACACAATGTTGATAACATCAATTTATAATACGTCAATTTCGATGGCCGCGAGCAACGATGAAATCTTGGCGCATCAAGAAACCTACAAATCGCGATTATTATCCCATCGTCTGTATTTATCAAACCTATCGACAGATCCAAGAGGACACGGCTAATCTTGCATTAGTCATCGTTAAAACTGCATCCAACGCTTGGGAATCATACAGCTCGTCGTGCAAATTCTTCAAGCAAACGATATAATTAATCACACTGCCGAAGTATCAAACAAAATGATTCGAGTTTAGCACAACGAAAGTCTTCCAAAGCTGAATCCAAAGCTGATCATGACATTCGAGTTTTGCAATATCCCGAGCATAAGCATCGCATAATCAGCCGCGTCACAGGATTTTTTGCAACAGACTCTTCGCTTCCCTTACCGATCTGTATCAGCGGTTGCATCGGCCGCGTGACTACGATCTCATAACATCTGTTCATCCGGATACGACAGATCTCGGGATATTCAAAAAGTCATCTACTGAGCCGAATGAAAAACAGATCGCAGGCCTTGAACGATTTTTTGCGACGAAGCGCTGGCACACATACGTAATCGGGCGGATAGGCGAGTATCCGTCCCTCGCGCGAGCACATACGGCGGAATGAATATCCCTGAGCATGGGAATCTTGGATCCCGCCGGCGTGTAGATATTGAATATTAAAGGAGGGTACACGTGAGCACATGTATTCCCAAGGAGGATGCCTACGTCGCGCCTATGCGACATCCGAACACGTCGGCAGGCGGACAGGGAGACGTTGAGAGCGGCGACGACGCGACTCCCTCTTCGACGTCTCGTTTGCGTCTTTCTCAAGAATGAAAAAAATGTAATGTACTCGTGGCGTAAAAGCAGAGAAGAGACTGAATCATGAACGAATAAATTAGTAATACCAAAGTGAGCGGATAATGTCGGTCCTCTTCTTCAACGCTCTGTTTCCCTTTCTAATGGAACTTTAATGAAGCTGTGACGTGAAAGCAGGATTATGAATGAGTAATAAACAAACAGATGAGCGAGATAAGCAACGCGGTCATTGCAATGTATTGCAAGGAGAATTCGCACTTCCGAGCAATAACGAACGTAGAATCAAGAATGTCATGGTCCATATAATGTACCGAATAAGCGATCGGAGCTAAGTTCTCTGTCGCAAAACTGCTGCGATTGAATTTGTAGTTAACGGCGATGGGATAACATCGATTTCAATAAATGAACGCCCGTCCGATGTACTGCGTATCACCCAGCGGCTAATAATTCTTACGCTGACGTGAAATATTATGCATAATTACGATCGCATATAATGCCGTAGTTTATCGGCGCGGCGACACAGCAATGCATATAGTTTTGCGTTGTTTTGCTCGCATTCTGCGCGGCCGTACAACACGAGCGCAGTTTTATTCTACTACGCGCGACTGCACGTTATTACATCCGAGAAAAACGTTAATCGATGAGCGACTTGTTACCGGTTTATTACAAAACTACAGAATATTAAATGTCGTGATAATTAATATCGCGCCTGGAGCGCTTTTATCGGTACGGCAGAGCGTACCATCCGCAATCTGTGAAACGTTCCTTTGAGAATTCGAGCTTAAATATCAATGATTAATAGATATAAAAGGGAAAAAGATCAAAAGATCGGCTTCGGACTTTCGGTGGTGTCTTCATAATCGCGCCATCACTTCTTAAGTCGGAGGTACTGCACAGAATCAAATTGTGACATCCTTCACGGGTCTATGACTCTTTAGCTGTAATGAAACACCAAGGATCCATGAAACTTTGACTACCGTTATTTATGACTTTATTTTATAACCTTCTAGGAACTAAGAATACAGGGCAAGTCAGATACAAACCATAAATCACTACTGTGTTTCAAATAGCTGAGCACTATGTTGTTAAAGTGAAGATAAACAAAACACGGGATGAGATATCGGGGCCTCTCTTATTTACGATAAGGAAGCTAAGACCAACATTAGATTATAAAAGGGCGAGGAGAATCTTTGTCAGGACAGTTCCGTCCTAATTCTCAATGAGAAATCAGCCAGCGAGATCAAGTAGCTAGTTTCGCGAGAGACGCTGTATCTTGGCGAACAAGAATAAAGTGTTCCTTTTTCTTGTTGTTCTTTCAATCTAAGGCATCGAAGACCCATCATACTTATCAATTCCATCCTGATAGAAATATCTTACAAATTAAATTTGTCAAAGTTTGTACACGATCGCGCAGATAGCTTTCAACAAACATTGTAACACTTATATCTTCGCGAAGAATGGTCGATTCTTTCCGTTTCGCTGCGCAAAGCACCGCGAAGTATCGGTAAAGAATAGTTACGCCACAATTTCCATAGTTCAACCATCGTAGCCGAAGTCAGCGAAACTGCCTGGAAACCATTATTAGAGTTCGCAAGTGTTTAATAGCGCCGCGTCGGCTATGTACGCGTACGATCGTTACATAGTCATCCATGGCTGCACCGTAGATTGCCCATGAATTATCCGTTATCAGAAATACGGCAAAGATCTCGCGTCGATTGGTGAAAAAAACAGAGAAGACTCGCAGACGCGCAGCGAGAATACTCTCGGGCGTTCGAATTTATTTAACAGTATACCGGACCAGATTTTATAATCAATCCCCATCTTCAGCTTCTGGAGCAGATGGTGGATCGCATTCGCGGGGCCCACCGGGACAGAGAGTGGCGAGGGAGATTTCGATTATCGCGCGAGCGGCATTATTGCGATAATGGTATCGCTGGCAAACGCGGCCGTTTATTATGCCACGCTACGTGTTGCTTGCTCGCGCGTAGGATGCCGTCGCAGCCACCGTCTATCTCGTCGTTCGTGCCTGTAAAAGCAACGGGTTATGGAGTAATAACTCTGCAGCGTGCAGAGAGCGACGCGTCCCGGCAAGCCAAACAGAGGCTGCGTCGCGATGAACCGCGTCCGCGTTCGTCGGTTCTCCCTAGATTCCCTCTTGGTGTCCTCTTGGGCCCTGCTAGGTCTCTCCCTTCGCACAAATGCCGGTCTATCCGATGTCCCTCGCGCACCATTTCGCGCTTAATGGACGCACGCTGTCCGAAAAGCGCCGTTTGTCATCCATTTGTGGACTGCAACGCGCAACTGACAGACACCGGCACGTGACTATTGATCGATGACGTAGCGGTTGGCCACAAGAGAAAAAAGAAATGGATCACCGCGGTGATCCGATCGAGAAGCGGCATTCCCCGCTGAAGTATTGTATCGTGAAAGCGATTTCCGGAAACGCGGTGTCTCGGATCATCGAGAGGAGCGTCTCGCTATTGCAGCAGCGAGATACGAGGTCATCGAGTTAATCAGAGGCCGAAAGTTCGGGCAAACCGCACGCCCGGATCTCGGGGATTTTCGGGTCCAATCCGCTCGGCGGGTCAAGCGAACTCCGATCTGTCTCTCATCAATTTTTCGCATTCCGCAACGCCGAGATCGCGTACTTGACGCGCGTCACGTGCCGCCGCGATTAGCCGGGATTTCGGAATCCCGGCACGTCTCGGACCGGGTACAGGTATATTCCAGCGAATTGCATTTCGCCAATGAGCTTAATTAACTGTACGATCTTCCGCGACGGTACAATCGACAGAGTGGAAAGCGCGAATGTGCACGCAGCGCAATATACCACGCGAACACGATCACCGCCAGTGGACCGCCGATGAGGCGAAATGACGGCGGCCATAATATCGGCCGCCGCATATATATTTCGATCCTTCTTTCGCTCTCTTCGCACGAGCACCCTCGTTAAGCGCCTACGTGTCCGCGATTCTCAATCGACTGATCCCGGCATACAGACATTTATTTCTCGGCGCTTGATCTCCCATGCGGATTTGTCGGAGAGCTTCATCTGTCATCCTTGCTTTCATGTCTGATTTGTTGTAGATCTAGCTCTAATTATTTACATAGTACTTATGGACATACAATGAGAAGTAGATCCTTGAGAGTAACAGTTGCACCTGAAATGCCCTCTGAAAACCATTTTCTGTCATGTCTCTGAGAGACATTTTCTCGAGATATGAATTATCGTTATCAATCTCAAGCGAATCTGATGACGAGTAACTATCATAAACCTCGTAAAGGTAGAAGTTCCCGAAAAAGAATCACTATGTGACGAAAGAAAATGACGAGTATCGAGAAATACGACCTGTATCTCTCTCTCTCTCTCTCTCTCTCTCTCTCTCTCTCTCTCTCTCTCTCTCTCATACGTTCGCGTATGCACACGTACATCTCTATCGCGCACGGTCTCCGTAGATGTACGTGCCCGCGGCTGCCAAGAGTCACAAGAAGAGACCAGCGAAAAGCGAGCGAGCGAGCAGCCTAAGCAGCTATGTACGTCACGTCTGGGTTCTGGATTACATTTATATCCCCGTGTCTGCCATAGCCGGCGAGCCCAAGGGGCCGATGCGCCAATACGTGCCTATAATCTTCCCCCTCGTTCTCTTTCGCTCGCTCGCTCGCTTGATCGCGCGAGGATCCTCCTCCAGCCATCGACCCGGGGGGCGCGACCCCCGGTCTCTCTTAAATCGTCCGCGCGCGGTCCACGCGCGGTGCACGCCTGATGAATCCTTCGGCTTTGCTCGCGCGCGTGCGAGAGATTACGCTCGCGCGTATGTACGTGCGCGAGCAGCCGCTCGGCCTCACGATGGCGACTACGTTGCCGGTAGTAGATCTCCCAGTGAACGCTATTACTCCTGCGGGACACTTTATTTCTGAACGATGTCTCGGCCATGACTCGAAAGCCCTTATCCGACGATTTCCGCTGGTATTCCGGCGACGCTGGTAGTTATCGGCATGCGGGGGGAAGGAAACGCGCCGATGACGCCGATATTGACGATTCGCGAGGACTCGACTCGCCGAGAGAGAAGTCGTCGTTAAATTGTTACGACGAAAGTTACGAGTCCGCGCAGCGGAGGAAATCTGCCGTTCGTTTACGGCCGCGTTTGTTTCGAAGGGCCGAATTCCGCAAACTGGCACTCGTCAGTTCTCTGCGCTGGAGTTACGTTCGATTGCATTAATGCCCAATGAACTTGGGCAACTTTCATTTTACAGCTTCATATTTTGATAGCTTGATTGCTAGCGGAGTCTTTGTTACAATCTCGCCTTGTTAACGATGTTATTAGCTACTGTTGTCGTGAATATGCGATCTAAATAAATCTAAATAAATTTATATAAAAAGTTATTAATATTTATACATATATATATATATATATATATATATATCGATTTTCGGATTAGTCTTCTAATTCTCAAAAGGAGCAGAGAATCCTGCTCTCTCAGATCGAACTGTTCATCGTTATAAAATATAAGCATATTTTTATTTAAATGTTTCCTTGCCAGGTATCTCGTGCATAAAATATCTCCGCGCGTTATAATGTGCGCCCGATATTCAAAATAGCCGGTATCGCGGGGCTTTCGAGAAAAGGAATGTTCTCCACTTTTTTTTTCTCTCTTTCTCTCTGTTTCCTTTGCGAAATCCAACTCGCATTCGTCGCTTGTCCCGCATCCCTCTCGTTTTCTCTACTTCCTCTTTTTATCCCAGCGTGTAGGGGTGATTTACGAGGAAGGCTTAACGCAACCTGGTTTGTTTTTATCAATAGTTAATTCGCAATTTACATCCGTTTAAATATTCATACCGCCGTCGCCGTGAAAACCCGGAGCTTTCGGTTCTCCGCATACTTATTCGCGAATCCATGGCTCCCTTTCTCTTTCCCTTTCTCTACGGTTTCTGGTGTTATATCTTTGTTCTTATCTATCTTTCCCTTCTCTCTCTCTTTCCCTCTTTCTCTCTGTTTCACTTTTTCTTTCCTTCAGTATATCCATAGAAAACGACAAAACCCGGTTATGTTCGAATACCTCTGCAAGCCGAAACCTCCCACGCATTAAATTCTAAAGCCGCTTTCCAGTTTCGCGACTTGTACACCTTCTTCGTCGCACACGATGGTTGTGCGAACGAGCTTCTCGTGTCGCCAAACTTTGTCCTGAAAACACTGGATTGTGGTTACATCCGTGCTGCGAACGCGGCCGGCATGTTTGTTCAAGAGGGGAATGAAAGGTGAGACGGGGGATGGGGGAGGGGAAGGAGATACCGGGGTAGCGGGGTAGTAATAGCGTGAGCTCGTGTCGATAGCGTACGTGGCCGTGGCCGCGGATGATATCATAATGCGGGCATAATTAATTAAGGCCGATGATAATGTAGTAATTCAGGCCTAATTTACTCATCAGCGTATGGCGGACAGTCGCGGTGTAGATTCGGTTAATTATGCGGATGTATTTCACGAGATGAATTGTACGCGAGAAGGATCGGGTAAACATTAATTCACAATGAGCGATGTATGTGAAATTAATTACGTAAAGGAACACCGCCACGCGGTTGCCCTTTCACGCGAAACGAACCGCGAACGATACGGCAACAGACAGACGTCAAGGCAAAAGGATCAAGAAGCGCGCTTTCGAGTCTTCCGAATCTTCGGAATCAGATTCGCTGTAGCAGCATAGTGCAGCTGCTCTCTTGCGGTGGCACGCCATGCGTTTCACGAATATGAGAACGTAATCCAAGTTGCGGGCGCAAACATGCGCGCAGGCCGCGCGGGATGGATGACAATAATTCGCGCGATATGAAATATCACGCCCGTCCAAAACGCGCCACTCGAAAACAATTCTCGACGCGTTCGATAATTCGCTCCGTATTTAATAAAATCGTGATGGAAAAGTCCGCGCGACCGGCGCGCGCCGAACGAACTTTTCTCTCAACTCGATATCGTCGGCGCGTTCTCGGAACAATGCGCAACGTGCAACCGAAGTTACACGGGACGCGAGAAGAGAGACAGCCCCTCTCTCTTTCTTTCTCTCTCTCTCTCTCTCTCTCTCTCTCTCTCTCTCTCTCTTTCTCTCTTCCGCTGGCTGCTTCTCTCTGTCTTCCTATGTCTATCGAAAATCGGCAAACTCGATGACAAATTTGCTAAAGTACTAGTCTGCATCTCGGCCGAAACTTTGTTTTTGTTTCGCTCTCGAAATGAAATACATGCTGCACGTATAGATGCATCCTCTTTCCTTCTAGTTCTTCTCTCTCTCTCTCTCTCTCTCTCTCTCTCTCTCTCTCTCTTAGAGTGCCTTTTTTTTCCGGTTCATATTCACGGAACCATTCCTCTCCCGAAACTTGTCAAGGTGTATGTATATTTGCGTGTTTTATTCATGAAATATCGCGGCTGTCTATCGTATCGGCGATGATAAGATCCAGAAATTGCATGTACGATGTTCGCGTCGCGTAATCTTGTCGCCTTCGGAACGGCAAGCTCCGCGTGACGGAACGACGCAAACGCGACGTCTAGAATTTATTCGGTCTTGATATGACTGCCTCTATGCGACAGGGAGTTAGCTATTTTCCGTCAGGTATTGGGACTAAAGTTGAAACATGGGCATCCCCGAGTCTCTCTCGGTGCCAGCCCAAATATTTCCCAAAAATGTGAATACACCGATAATTTATAAATCATTGTAAATGGCGACAGGTTTGAAAAGCATGTAGATTTTAAGTGCCAAGTAAAGTCCAGCGGAACTAAAATTAACGCAAACCAATAAGTACATGATTGTCGTATTATAAAACTTTTCGGAATTCCAGATATCTTCTGGGAACATAACAATACCCTCGAATTGTCTTGTAACAACATAATTTGAATGACATCTCGCATCGTGCGCTGACGCGCACCAACTACGTGTTCTTAAATCCCATTCAACTTTGATCTCCCACCGCAAAGTTCACGAGATCACCTTTACTGAAACACCTGTGTTACGACAAATCGTGGATAGCGAGCAAACATAACGGGGAATCACGAACGCCTCGATTATTACGGTTATCACAGGCGTCATGCGACTACAGCCGGACCAGACGTCGTCACGTACACTGTAAACACCGGCTGGTAGCGTTATACGATCGCTGCAGGTGCGAAGTTAAATGTGCGTCGATGCGCTCGGCAAGGGCTTATGAAGTTTGCACTTTGACGTCAGTAATGATCCAAACGCGCTGCGCCAAATATTCGCGGCCAAAACTCGATTAATAATTAAGTAAAATCGAACTTAATGGAGCAGCTCAGTCAGTGTATTTGCTTTAATCTTTATTAGGACACATGCATATTATAATTAATATAAATACTGTAATTGGTGCAAATTAAGATCTTCGTGAGAGTCTTACATGCAAGTTTCATGGAAACCGCGGATTAATTTGCGGAATAAGATTGAGTACATAAGCTAATAAAGATTAATTAGTATAATATCACGATCGAAGTATAATTTGATCCGACAGCGTAATTATTCCTTGAACATCAGCGCGTGGCTTTGCTCAGCTTGCTCTCATCATCGCTGCGGATCACAGAAGGTCTCCGTCCAAGTTGATGTAGCGATTCTTTTCTGACAGACACGATCAGTAATCAACGCATATGCTTGACCGGAGCCGTACGGGTTCACGTACACGTTGACCGCGTCATGCTCTCGAGTCCTCATCGCTAATGACTCATTATCACGAGCAATCGCCCCTTACACACGGCGTCGCCGCTCTCGCTTCCTATCATGTTAAAGCGCTCTTGTCGGGCCTATCTTTCGCCATGCTTGCGCGCATCCGCGTCCGCTGCATACATATTCAATCTGTCACGCGATCAATTGTTAATCAATTAATTAACAGCGCGAGCGGTGCTTTAATGACAGCGCGCGATACCGCCACGCCTCACGAGACTCATTTGAGCACTCTGTTCATTATCCGCGCAACGTAAATGCGCGCAATTTACCGCGTTAACAACGCTATCGCGGGAAATATTTTAATGGCCCGATATCCAAAAATAACGTAAATCCAGAATTTCAAAAATCGAGAGAATTTAACTTAAACTCCGGTCTGCGGTCCGCGTTAGATCAAAACAAATCGCCCCGACGTGAGTAGTGCTGAATATTTCAAATAATATTTATACAGCAAAATAGCTATGAATATAGCTATTACAATCATATCTTAAGACATGGCGATTTTCATTGTTTCCCAATTTTATTGCTTTATTGTAAGGAGATTAATTCCCGAATTTGTACAAGATTTATTCATTTGATACGAAAACTTTATCATATCTAGCGAAGAAAATCTCGACAATTTTAAATAATACAGCCGCGATTTAGCGTATAATAATCGTAAAGCAACATTTCTCTCTCTCTCTCTCTCTCTCTCTCTCTCTCTCTCTCTCTTCCATATTTGTGAGCTCATTGACCGATTACACGCATTTTCTACGTCCGCACTTTCCTCAAATATCTTCTTGAGACCAGGACCTGAGAATCAATGATTGGCCGAACACTTTCTTCGGGGGTAAATCAAATAAATGAAGGAAGGCAAAAAGCGTTACAGAGCGATGTGCTAGGATCCCCCCGCTCGGTACAACGCTTTTTCGTCCCCCGAGCAGCGACACCCATGTACGCCGCACACGTATGCGCGAATGGCCCGGATGGTTAAGCCGCGGATGGAAAGTCCGCCGATGGTCGTTTTTCCGGCGACCTCGGGAAAAAGGCTCCCGGGAAAAATAAGGCCGCTACCTAGCCCCCGGTAACGGATTAAAACGGTAACCCCGTAAAGCGCGTACCTGTAAAACGACGATCCTCCCCCGATCCTCCCCTCTTCGCGTCATCGCTCCCGCGCTGTTGATATATCTCGAGTTTGTAGTTTGCGCCGCGGCTACGGCTAAAAATCCCTTATTTCTGGCTGTCGCGAGTACGCCAGAAGGTAAGAGGGCGAGGTCGGATGAACGGAGAGCGTGCAGGGAAGCGGGCGGAGAGGGTCATCGCGCGCGTACCATCTGCGCTCTTCCCACGGCTTTAGCCGGTAGCGCCAGCTAGACCGACAATAAGCTGATAATTGAGCTTTTGAATAATTCCAGCTATTTAATCCAGGGGTTTAATAAAGCCTCGTCCCCGACTGCCTCCGCGTAACGCTGTTTCGAAACGCCCGTGAATTTTGTTAGAGGCCCGTCAGCGAGGACTCGCGACATTAATGCGCGCAATTTCGTCGTAGCTTCCTCTTTTAATGGAGGGATGCCGAAAAATATTGCACAGGTAAACAGCTTGAGTCGAAAGTCGGGGCGTCATTTGTTTAATCGAGCAATCGAGCCTCTTCACTCGAAGAAACTTGCGGGGGGACGTAAGAGCGCGCACGAGTAACGAAGGGAACTTAAACGATCCACGAAACTTGCGAAAAATCGTAACATCCCGCGTCTCCTCTTCTGTGATAGCACCAAGACCTTCTGTGATCCGCAGCGATGATGAGAGTAAGCTGAGCAAAGCCACGCGCTGATGTTCAAGGAATAATTACGCTGTCGGATTAAATTATACTTCGATCGTGATATTATATTAAGACGTGATTACACGAGATAGTCTCACGCGCAATGTTACGCGCGAGCATCGAGACTCGAGCATCGAAAATCATCGAGCCGTCCGCTCGCGCCCTTGTCTCTTTCTTCGGCGTCGTCGTTTCGACCAACAATTTTCCTACAAACACGGTTCATTATTCGGAGCACCGCGTCAGTTTATGCGGGTTATGAGGACGAGTGTTTAGTATCGCGGCTTCTTTCATCGCTGGATCAGTTAATTACAGCGCTTCGTCGTGCGGTCCCCGGATCCCCGATGTAATTAGCTGTAACAATAGGAAACAGCAGTTCCCCGCTCAGCTCGTTCTATCGCATCGGCGATGTAACGTCTAAACCAATCTCCGACAACAGACAATTATTACATTCGCATTTCGTACGTAATCCTTGCCCCGCTTTCCTCCGCTTCTCCCTCTCGGAGTACGGACAAAAGTATTCCCCGGGTGTTAATGCCGAGTGCATTAGGTGAGTACCGACCGCGCGCACTTCCGCAAACGATCAGTTTTAATGGTTAAACTGGCATTCATTTAACGAGCGTTTATCGCTCCGCGCTGCAGCGTCGATTCCTTGCATTTCCGTAACGACTGCAAGAAGTTTTCCTCTCCACTGGGAGGTGGCGTTATGAAATAATGCGATTTCAGGACGAAGACTTGAAGGAAACTGTGCTAATCAGTTCTGGCGAAAGATACTCTGAAAGAATTTCTTTTTTGTAAGAAACGTTTATGTATAAGTATAACATAAAAATATTTCTTGTACATACGTATGTACTTTCCTCTCTCATTAAATCTTACGATAATTTTGTAAAACTATAATTTTGTGAAACTAAAGCGTATTATATACGAGATAAACATTCACGTCATTAAGTGTCATAATATCGATTAACGATTAGTAACGATTAGTATCGTCTTACAGTTCACTCGCGCACGTGAACACGCATTACCTGTTGTACAATGAATGTAATCATCGAAAATAATGTTAATTAATCAGCTAATTTATCACCAGTCGAAATATTATAATAGGCAATCTAATAATCGCTTTTCTAACAATAGATGATTTAACAATAGCAATGCAAAGCAGTAATTATCCCGAACAATAATTATCACGAACTCGATCGAAATTACAATGCTTGTCGTTCGCATTTCGAAACTTCATTACTGCCAAAATTAAAAAAAGTATCATTAAAGGCTCGTCGTTCCAATAATTTCCGAGATAACAAAATCGACAATTGTTCAAGATCTTCATCGGAGAATCAGTCTCCCGACGACTCTGATCAATCCCAGCTACTGGATTCTGACGATCCCAAATAATGCAAAAGTTTCCGGATTACCACGAAACCGTAGTCCGATGTACATGAAAACGAAGCGCAGGGTGCGCGAATAATCGAAAGTCAAGCGTAAACCAAGCACAGAGGCAAAGAAGCGCGGAAAGATTGACGCAACTTTATCAATCTCATCCCGCGAGGGATATCGCGCTTTATTAACTCGAGCGTTCTCCAAGAGCGCCTCGTTTGCCCACAAATACTAGCGCGATATCGCGATATCGATCGTCCGGATCCGTCGTCTCGAGCAACAAGCCGGCAACGCGCGCGCCGCTAAACATCGTGGATCAGTAATAGAACCCACTTCCTGGAGTAGTCGCGGTCAGTTTATGTAGACACTTTATGGTTCCGTGAACATGGCACACACGCATACATTTTGGCCACGGCGGTCGCGTACACAGCAATCTAGCCATGGCCGCGTGCGTATATGGGGGCAACACAATCGGTTGACACAATGCCGCACCGTCCGACGCTATTCCACATATAGGCGTACCAAAGGGAATTCTCACCTTGTGGCGACCGATGCTCTCCGCAGACTCCTTGGCTATCGGCATGGCTAAAGTGTCATCGCGGATACGGTCGCCGATGCGCCGCCGCCATGGGACTGCTTTTGATCGTCGTTCTGCTTATGGCTCGTCGATACAGTGTTCGGAACGATCCCGCGAATCGCGCCCCTAAGCTCCGGATAGCCGATTATGTGAGGATACTCGAATACTCAAAAGGCGATCGGATGTCTCGACGAGCACGCGTTGGTTGATCCGTTGGTTGATGGTCGACGTTCCGTTTTCGGGCTTTTGCGACAGGTGGAATTAAGCGGATAAAAGATAACGTCTGTGTACGGTGAGAAGCTTGTCGAACTCGATTTGGAATGAATTCGGGCTTGCGGGTAATCTTTTGTTATCCATGTATAAATAAAAGACCAATTGAGTTTCAATTTTTGTCACGTGATCATAGGCTTTGAATGCACGAGCTCACGATCTTACCGTGGAGATCCAATTTAATTTGACAGCATAAATGCAACGATTGATAAATGCAACGATCGATCCGGAAACGGTTTCTTTTTATGCAAATGTATGATTGATAATGGTGTAATATGTGTAGCACGTACGAGTGTGCGTAATGTATCCATAAAGTGTTAATTCGGCAAATACATATTCGAATACACATTTTTCTAATAATAAGATAGAAGCAAACGCACTAAAAGGGAAAATATCCGAATGTGCTTGAATCCTTAGGGAAAGCAAGGGGGASGGARGGGGGAGGGAGGGGAGGGAGGGAACCATCTGTCGCCTGCACTCTTGGTGAAATATAAAATTCACGAGACGCCCCGTGTGAGAGTGCAACTTTTATGAACCAAGACGGCGAGCAAGAGCTCGCATTTATACTGACATTTTCTCTTCTTCTTTTTTCTTTCTTTCTATCCACGCGCTCGTTAATCACACGCTTGCGAATAATTGATGGTTAAAGGAAGAATGTAGATGGAGACTAGTCTAGAGCTCGGAACGTAACATTCAGTTTGCAGTCCATCTAATTACGTACGAATCGCTTTCTTTTGCTTAGGAATTGCTTGCGTTTGATTGCAGCGCCTTTGATATACACATAGAATTATTAAATAGCAGATAAAAATGTTGAAGTAACGAGAATAAAGATAAGAGAGGTATTGAATGATCAATTTGCGGATCAATTGTTTAATGAGAAGAGAATACTTTTCATCTCATGAACGTCGCGTTGAATAAATTATCAAACTTTTCAGGATAATTTTCAAATTAATTAAAATACAGCGAAGGAAAGAGAGAGAGAGACAAGAATAAAATTACGTTAGTTATATAAAAATATGTCGGAATATATGAAAATGAGTCAATCGGTCTTTAAAAAGGTCTAGGTAATTGAGATGAGATAAATTACATAACACAAGACATTTTTCAAATTATTATTTCATAAGAAATGTAATTGCTCGATCGTTTTATTCAAATAACAACCTAGTGCATTAGTTTCTTTCGTAATTAAGGACTGGAATACTCGAACATTGTTTACGATTTATCGCGTCTCAACTATCTTATCTGTGTAGAGCTGAAACTATGACTTAAATTTTTATTTTCCCAAAATTTTCTGAAATTTTCGATATCGTTTCGGGAACTAAAACGTAACGTTCGCAAACCGCAAGTAAAACAGAAAGAGGAAGGAAAGAAAGCATCGCAAAACGAAAATACGCGACGGTTTATCGTTTCGTTCAATGTTGAGCCCTTAATGTGAGGAAACCTGAAAACTTTCGCATTTGCATTCGCAAAATGCAATCCCCGATCCATTGATCGTCTTGCTCTCGTCTTGCACTTCCGGTTTACAAGGGGTTTCAGTTCCGGTAACGATAACGCGTTCGCCCTTTTAACACGATGTTTGCGCGATTCCCCGGCGATATGGGCAAAATCACCAACTTCTTGGTTGCTCCGATCATTCCCGTGCACAAGAATGTCGAATCCGCCGGCTTCCATTCGCGGATCCAGCCGCTGCATTCGCGTTCTCTTGCTCTCGTTACGACGAGGTCGGGAGGTTTACCGGAATGCGAATAACTTAAGCACGCGCAAGTTCGCCGCAACCGCCGGAGCATTAAGCACCGCGTGCCGATGTGTGAGCATGCATTAGTTTATCGGCATGTATTCCGATGCGTCAGCGAACCGGCGCGTGTACGAGGTGTATTTTGCGCTCGTTGCTACTGCATTTCAATGTCTCCCTGTCGGCCGACCGACGCCGATGCATCCTTCATGACTGGCGGGCCATGATTATTTCAGCCGTTTAATTGATACAAACACTGGGTCGATAATTATTAATTTCATGAAATATTAATGCTCGATGTACGTACGTCCGCTTTAAACGACTAATCGTCCATGGGAGACTGATAATCGTCCATCGCGAAGCGCTTCCGTTTGTCTCCCAATTGCCATTCGAATTTGCGATTTCTCGGCAATGAAATTCTCGACCAAAACTATTATAACGTTTTTATCGCTGTTTCCATTGTGCTTCCATCGGTTTAATTAGTTATCGATAACGTTTCGATCAGTTATGTGCATCGAGAAAGAAAACGAATCTGTGAGTTTCTTTCTCTTTCCGAGACAAAGGACACGAAGGATGATCCGAATTGTAATCGTATAAAGGACGAATAGGATACGACGGATGCGACGATAATGATAATCCCACTCACGGCTTATTTCTATCTGGCAATAGAATTACATTTTTATTAGATATTCCGGCAGAATATCTCACGGAGATAAATTTCCGCAGTCGTTTGCTATTCAATGTACCATCGAGTCTAAGCGCGTCTATCGACGACGCTTGACGACATAATTCACGGCCGGATCTCCGCCGATGCCCCGAGGTGTAGCCCGATTTATTCCGATCGCGTGGTTTATCATGCGACGTATTATATTCGGTCCAGCACGTCTGACATCCGCGTTACTGCTAACGCGCCATTTCAGGTAGGGACGCGCCATTCCGAGACGCGTGCCATTTGCAGTCACCGCTGCGCGTCTGCATGAAACGCAAGCGAAATAGATATAAATGGCCGCACGCGGTGGTGGTGGTACGCTGGGGGTGGGGTGCTGTCTTTCAGAACGTCTCAAAGGGTACGTGACGGCGCGGCGCTGGAACGTGATGGAGGATACGTGGCGGGCTCGCGCGCGCCAACGACGTTTTGCATTCTCTCCCTTATGAATACGTTATCGGGATGTCTCTTGATGGGTTTCGTCACGGTGGAGCCGGTCACGCGCCGACAAATTTACTGTCAATATTTGTGCGCGCCATCCGTGATCCCGGATGCTGTGGAAATCTCACACTCGGACGCGAGCGGGCGTGCCACGCGCGCGTTGCACGCGCGATCATTTTGGAATTCCGAGGGGGATGGAAGAATATCAACATTCGGAGAACAAAGTGCGGTATCGGTAGTGCGGTATCGGATGCTGCGACTGTCGTCATCGTCATCCCGCGTCTCGAGTGTCCTCGACGAAACGCGACGCATGCGGATGCCGCGAGATCGACGGCGCAAGAAGATCTTCGCTCTTTGGGCGAACTTTGAGATTCACGGCCGTGAGTCAAATGTACTTACACGGTTCGCACCCGCATAAAGTAATGCGAGTCGCGGTTAAAGCGACGTATTCGGCGCCAGAAATACCGGACACCTGCACTTGACACCTGCGTCCCAAATTCGCAAGCTTCCTCCTCTCCCCGTCTTCGCCAGGCGCGCTCCTCTTCCGGGTCTTCCTTCCCTGTCAACCCCATGCGGCCGGATGGCTGACCGGCCGGCTCGACCTCCTGTGCGACCTCTCCTCGCTCGCGTGTGGCCGCTCGCCACTTTGATTCCTGCAACTGGCCCTCTGCAAAATTACCTACGGCCAACTCATGTTGAGGTTTTGCGGTACGGCCGGCCACGCGGTATATCAATGTTACTGCGACGTCGTTGCACGAGTGTGCGGCGTGACAGAGAAAGAGAGAGAGAGAGAGAGAGAGAGAGAGAGAGAGAGAGAGAGAGAGAGAGAGAGAGAGAGAGAGAGAGAGAGAGAGAGAGAGAGAGAGAGGGAGGGAGGGAGAGAGCGTGAGCGGCTGGACATGCGGCAGACTCGGCCCAATTTTACATGCAATTTTGCGGTGGTGGGCGATCCGCAGCGAGAGAACGCCGAGGTTTTTAATTATATCTACCCAGTTGAGCCGGTCGGCAGGATATTAACCGGAAATCATTCCGATCGGAGCTACGAACCGCTGCTATCGACATTGTGTGTACTCCTACTAGCAGCCTATCGGCCTAGAGTAGGGCGCAGGGTCACACGAGGAGATAAAACGAAATTTTTCGATGGATAGTCGAAGAGGATTGCTGCACTGCATTTGTTTCGCCGGATAAGCCGAATGCTCGGAATATTTCGATGCGCGTGCGCGTTATCGTTACCGGAGCTCGAGCCCCTTGCTGAAAATCGAGGATTGTGAGCGGAAGGATTGATGGGGGATTGCATTACGAGGGAATACGAGAGTTGAAGTTTTCTGTCGTTGCGCGCGTTCGCGTAAGTGAAACTAGCTGAAGAAATCGGTTACATCGGTTTACACGACACATGCCCGCCTATGTATCTGCTGACGTAAACAAATACAAAGCTTCAATCGCGTGTCTGACATTATTCTGATATTATTCTTCTCACAGGTAAATGCTAATTCAGATAATCCACAACGCGTGCACATTCGGCGTTTCATTCTTATCTTCCTTCTGCAGGGACAGTTTTTAAGACAGGAAAGGAAGCTTGAATGTCAGCGCGGTTCCACACAGCCGGGAATTTTTTATCTCTGTATTCAATTGCACTCGATGTACGTCGAATACATTACACATACATTGAAATTATCGGTTTAAGCGATGCGACGTAAACAGCCCTAAGCTTGAGTAACGTAACAGCCCTATCCTTGTGCAAATAGGGTAGAACGACGTTTCTGATTCAGCCTTGAGCGTGTATACTATGCACAATATGCCTCTTGCGATATTATTTCATTATAATGCGACATTAATAATTGATGAACTGTGATAAATTAAGCGTTCTTAAAACGTATAATGATACGTAAATCATAGCGTTAATAAGTCGTGAAGCGTATAAATTTTAAGAATGATCGCGACAAGTTTCGCAATGCGATTATAGAACGTAATTAGAGAATGTTCAGTACGTGCGATTGATTATATTTTACGGACAACTATTCAAAACGACGCATAAACGCATCATAAACGTGACACAGTGGATTTTCTCCGAGACCTATTAATCTCAAACAGAAATCAAAGCAGTGATGAACATATTTCGTTTCATTTTATTTCTTTATTTTTCTGTTTATTTCAGTTTTGTGCCAGTGAATTAATCGAGAATCAGAGGAGTGTGCGTACTGCGAGTGCCGTTAACCGCGCATTTTACATATCAATTTGTTTCAACAATTCTCGCGAGCTAAATACATGATATTTTGATATTATGTAAAATTTTCGTTTAATATATTATTAAATTAATGAGATTTTTGCTTTTTCTCTCTCTCTTTTTCTTTCTTCTTTTTCCTCCATTAATATTTCGGTTAGCTTAATTAAGATTATTTTTAATTATTATAAATACACCTGAGATTAGCGCCAACCGAATATTTTGTTTCAAATATCTTTTCATTTTATGCGAATATGACTTTTTTCTAGAAAATAGATGCAAATAATCCGCAGCGCGTCCTTCTCCGTGTTTCTTTTTTTTTCCCTTTTTTCTTTTTTCGTTTTTTAAATAAACATGTAACTTCAGATATAATATATCTCTTTTTTACTTCGCTGATGAGATTGCTTCCACTGACATATTCCTACGAAAACAATTTCTGCTGCGTACACGAGCGTGGAAATATTTCGATACCGAGCGCGCAGCACGCGCGCAACGCTATTCTCCGGTGTGATTAATATCGCTGACAAAAAATGCATCTACTTGGACGAAGCGACAGGCGTGCACTTCGGCGATGCCATTACCCGGCTTCAATGGTGTCATAGATTCCGACAGTAGCACATACGCGCGGCATTGCATGCCATACGGCAGCTCCTACTCGAAATCGGTCGCTGCTATCGACAGACGACCGCCAAGTGTGCGACGAAAAAATGTTTCCGATGTTTCCGTAAGCTTCCTTCCCGCCTGGCACACGCGTCCACAAGTACGCGCGTCCACTTATTCGGCTTTCAACAGCCTCAATACACCTTTCGCTCGCACGTCCAGCCGTCCGGCAACGACAACGACGGCGACGACGACAGCGACGACGACACATCAAACGCAGCTGGAGATGAGTATGCTCGCGAATGTGATTTGTCGTCGCCTTCTATCGGCGGAAAGGAACGAATCGTTAAAGACGATGCTCCTGTCATATCTCCGATCTGTAAGATATTTCTATCAGGATGGAATTGAGAAGTATGATAGGTCTTCGACGCCTCAGATTGAAAGAATAAGAAAACTTTATTCTTCTTCGTCGAGATACAGCGCCTCTCGCGAGACTAGCTACTTGATCTCACTGGCTGATTTCTCATTGAGAATTAGGACGGAACTGCCCTGACAAAGATTCTCCTCGCCCTTTTATAGTCTAATGTTGGCCTTCGCTGTTCCTTGTCGTAAATAAGAGAGACCACGATATCTCGTCCCGTGTTTTGTTTATCCCCTACAACTCAACTTGAAACACAGTGATTTATGGTTTGCATCTGGCTTGCTCTGGCGTGTTCTTGGTTCCTAGAAGGTAAAATAAAGCCATAAAGAACGATAATCATTGAAGTTTCATGGGTTGTCCATTACGGCTTAAAGAGTCATGGGTCCATGAAGTATGCTGGATGTCATAGTTCGACTCTATGCAATACCTCCAACTTAAGAAGTGACAGTGCGATTATTATTTAAAGGCACCACCGAAAGTCCGGATGCGATCTTTCGGTCTTTTCCTTTTATACTACAGATTCTCTCCACAGCTTTCGTTTGTTTGTGTTTCCTGCTAGTCGCCTTAATCTGTGTCGCCTAGCATCTGTACTGCTCCGATACGGTAACGGAGTAACGTGATAACAGTGTGAACGTGATAAAGTTAATTATCTTATCAGTTGATAATTATCATTTCGAATCTACGCTTTCTCGAACGATCTGACAGATCGACACCGATGAAATCGAATCACTCCTTCGCAGCGTTGATCCGATAGCCATTATTCCCTTCAGTTCCCGCTTCCAAATCAACAAGTAAGAGTAATAAAAAAGAGAGAATATAGAAGTGATAAAAAACAATAAAAGCACAGCGGCACGGGTGTGCATGGCCGTTATCGGATTTCAAACGGTGCGATTCACCGACCTGACAGTCGTAATGATCGCGCCGGGAAGGTCGGCGATAGCGCAACATGCAGGAACGAACTTCGCTCGACAAGGTTCAAACTTATAGTACGCTGTATCGACTATGCGCGCGCGCGCGCGCGGGCGTATCCGTTAAAAGTACGATTTGTTTCCATTAAAACGCGCCCGTGGGATGATTACTATGGGGGAATCATCAGCGCCGTTTGCCCCGGGATTTCGCGCGTGCGCGAAAATTAAGTCGTTAATGCCGAACACACGTCGCTCGCACACAAAACGCGGCAGTCGCCGCGGAATTTTGGAAATTACGAAGTTTGCTTACACAAACGGCAACCGGAGCAGAATGGTCCAGAGCTCTCCCTCCCTCCCCCTCCTCTCTCTCTCTCTCTCTCTTCTCGCTGATCCTCAACTGCCCGCTTGCGTATTCCGCTGGTAATTAGATTTGACGGCGAAATTTGTGGACGCGCTCTCGCCTGGTGCGACACGCTCGTGCATTACTCCGGGATTGTCCTCGTGAATGGGCCGCGTGGAATTGTTGCTTCTGGAGTTCGCGCAAGAGTTCCGGCAGCGCGACACGTCAACTTTGCCCGCCGACGAGCGGAATAAATGCGGCGGATTATCAGCTACGGATCGCTCCCGTCCGGAGGAGGACGGACATCTTCTTTGATTTCGCGTATTCGAGCGACACGAGTGGACGACGGGCAAAGAATTCCGTGACGACGATATTTCATGGTGATGATGAGTATCTAAGGTTTTTAGATGTATTTTTCGTGCGAACAGTTTTGAGTCTCGTTGAAATTGGTAATCCCTTTGAGCGGCTCTCCGCGGCCGGAAGCGGAAAGAACTACCTGGAACATTATCATTTATATGAAATCCTTTGCGCGTCCTTATGCATAGTCATTATCTCGTCGCTTTTTACCGCTGTCTCTTCGGCAGGAGGAGCGTCGAGACGACAACAAGAGCAGCCCGATACAGGTACACACGCGCTGAGAAAAGTGACGATCTTAATTAAAGCGTACTGGTTGGCTTCTTCAGTTTCATTCGGCATTAATTTGGGCCAAGTTCAATTACGGCACGTCTTACGGGACGACGTGGCCCTTCACAGTTTAACGCCTGCGGGCAAATTGATTTTAAAAATGAACGAAACCTGCGGATACAAGCGTTCTCAATCCGGGTCACGCATTAGATCTAATTAAGCCGTAACGGAATTTTATGGTCCGTAAGATTGAATAAATCCGACCTGTTTCCACGTACTGTACCATTGCTGATCTTCGCCGACGATCGTTTGGTTGACAATTACGTTTGAGAGATAACAACAAAATATCGCAAAAGATATTGGACATTTATCTGTCATCGTGGATGCTTCGTTGTGACAAAGGAATTCATTGTCGTAACATACAGTGTCGATACCTGATAGGCGTATGATATGTTCAGTAAAGCACGATAAAGCACGGAAAAATATATATCTGATCTGTCACGTACATGCAATACAATGAATTATCCGCAAGCAAATTGCACGTGTTTTGCAGGACGCATATTAACTTCAGCAATATGGAAATTTGTTCTGAATGCAGGCGGGAAAGATTTATCGAGAGCATGGTGTAACCAGAGTCGCGACAGGGAGCTTCAGTGACACCGAATAATTACGCTTTTTTTCAGGATCAGTTCCCGTTTTCCGTTTCTCTCAAATTACATTATCCAGTAAATTATTTTTCACGCTGGAATAACACAGATAGCCTTATGACACGTAATATTTTTGGAACGCGCTAAGCACAAGCTGCTCCCAGCACGCTGTAACAGTCGTACGTATAGCCGGTGAAACTTTTCGCGAGCTTTTCTTTATTTAAGACGACAGAGTGTACTTCCCGCGAGGAGAGGCTTTAATGCAACACGTAAGTATGACGACGATTTACTTGCCGGCCCGTTATATTTTTCTGCCTCGGAAGACAAAGCGCCGGTGTGAAATCTGAATATCTAAGGGCACGAAACATAACGTTATACTCGCCGGCGAATGTGGGACTATGCATGTGTGGGGAATATACGGCACGCTTCATCATTCTCGATCTCGTATGTAAAGTGCATGTACGAGGCTATACTTGCGGAATAGCCGCCTGTGTAGCAACGGAACTTCTGCGCCAGCATAAAACTGTCGCGTCTGCGATGGATAAGTGCATCCACGTAAAATTTTCGAGTAGCGGTTCGATGGGCGTAACGTAATTCCGGAAATAAAAATCCGAGGAAACGAGAATCTGAAGCTGTCGAAATTCGCGATCGGCCGCGAAAACGGCCGAAAGAAAGATCTAACGTTGCGTCGACAATGCGATACAAATTCTCATTTTGCGGCGAGGCCAGGACTTGGTCAAGCAATATCCGGCGCATGTGGAAGGGAAAATAAGAGAAGCGAGAGATACGGACGTTTAAAGAATAATAGCGATTTCCCACTGATGCAAGCTCCATTCAAACCTGACGTTGTATGACGCCGCGCGGATTAAATCTAATTTCGGTTGAGTTAATCGCGAGCGATTAAAACCACTCGGGCGAAGCGAGCAACTCTCACCAATGAATGGTGAGAGGATGTGATGCACCGTTTACACCGGCACCGACATCGATAATGTACACATTTTCGTGAATTGGTACAAATAGCGCTTTGCGCGGATGCTTCCGTTTTTCCATATTTAATTTCCGTTGTTAGTTTGCATTAAAATTAATCGCCTGCCGTTCTTTCTCGGCGAATGTGGATGAGATAATAACATGTGCAGCGAATGTAAACAGATCCGCACGTTGCTCGTTTGAATTAAGAAGATCATCAAACAGAACTATCAAAGAATTACAAAATAATATTTGGCGAAATAACAAATGAACAGAATGCGGAATTAAATGAAACAGATCCGTAATACAGCTCATTTGCACGAATATCATCAACTCGTCGGATTTATATATCGAAAGCTATTTATATATGGAAGATTTATACGTCGATTCGAATAATCGTTACATCTCGTTTAATGAACCGCGTCGACGGATGAAAATCGTCGTCGATTAAACCACCGATCGTATTGCAGGTGTTTCGTGACACGCAACAGTAAACTCGATATCGAGCGCCTTTTCGTAGGCGAGACTCTGCGAATAATCAAAGCGCCATAAAGGCAATTGGCAACGATGTCGAACGCGAAAAGGCAGACGGAGCGAGCGGGTAGCTGTGGCTCAAATGCGAGAAACGCGAGAAAGACGTGCAAGGCAGACGGAAGAGAGGGAAGAAAGGGGAGAGAATATTATTCAGATCGTTGGCAAAAGCCACCGTTGGGAATACCGCAAGCGCTTTAAACCAGCTCGGGCTCTTTAAGTTTCCCCTGGCTCCTTCCGCGACGATTCTTCAAAAGTAGCAGTCTCGTGTACGCGACGACGAAAAAAGGAACAAATGGTAGGACGACGGCAATGGCAACGGTTGCGATGCACAAGTGTGGAAGAGAGACTGCGGAGATGTGCATATACACGAACGAGATCCGTCGATTGGGTTGAGCCTAACGCGACGAGGAAGTGCTCGCTAAGGAAAGACAGTGGCTCCCTGTGGTACACGGCAGGATCCTTGAATCCATTACAGCGGAAGCGGAAGACGGTGTATCCACGACAGATCCGCGACGGATCCCAGGCTCGGTGATGCTTGGCGTCAATGGAATCAGACGGTTTGATCTGGTTACCCATGTCGGACGTCGCGCATACCAAGGGAAGATTATACGCGATAGGATCTATAATACGATCATATGTCCATGTCCGGTGACTGATTTCCGACATTTCATATCTAATTGCATCTCCTCTTACAGATCCGGCATATGAAAGCTAAAGCGAATCGGACTTGAATAGAATGTATTTCCTTCGTGTGATTAAAATCGCAACATACGGAAGAAAAATAATTACTTGCGGTTATTAAATTTACGATATATTTTTATCCAGTCTTATATAAAACTGAGAAAACTATTGACAATTTTATTAAAATGTTAAAGAGTGTACGTTACATAGCGCCTATTATATATAAAGGCTTGAGTTCTAATTTTTATATTTTTATAGTTTTATAGTATATATTTTATTATACATATATATACATATATTATACATATATATATAGTACGACATTTATTACTAAAAATTATTAAAACTATTTTATGTTATTGCAGCCATTATGTTTTGTTGGAAATATTTTTCGTTAACTAAAGGCAGCTTTTGCGTAAACGTGTAAAGCATGACAATTAAATTAACAATGCAAATAACATGAAACGATGTGCAGGTAAATTGTATGAAATAATAGTGATACGAATATGAATGAAAAAACAGTATTTACAAATATTTGTCACTCGTGTATATTCAGTTTTATGTGTAAGTAGCGTTTTATTTGAATGATGAAAATATATGTACAACAAATACACAACGATATTTTGATAAAAAATTATATGCTATTACGTCATATAAAGGAATTTTTTCTAGTAGTCTAACATTTTTTGTATATCTTAAAATGTTAGGCGTGTGTTTATACTCGATATCAATATGTAAATATATATCACGTCATGACAAGAACATGTCATTTAATGAGTATAAGCATACGCAGAATGCGATAAGCAGAAGGCCAGTTTTTATCGCATGTCGCTACGTCGATTTCTCGCCAAGTTATAACATTTCGAAAATCCAGCATGCACACGCTCATCAAGAATGCAGCGAGCACGTGCACTCGCGAACACGTGCACTCGCGAGTACACGACTCATGTAAACAGTTACGTAACCGCGCTCAGCTGATCGACTGATCAGCTGATCAGCTGATTAGCGATGCCAATAGTTTTTCCTCACGAGCACGTGCTCTTGACAGTCATTGGTCGGCGACTGTCACGTGACCATTCGCAATGGCTAGGTCCCCGTCAGAGCAGGATCACGCGTCAATACAATCATCAATATCTTGTCACGGAAAAATCTCAAAGTGACGAAACGAGATTTATCTGAAAGCTAGGACTTTAACGCTTCCATGAATCGATGTATGTTTATCTCGAATAATCCGTTTGCAAGATATCATCAATTGTTTAGAGATATAAAATTAAATTCGTTCCGAAAATCGATTGAAGGTAGAAATCATTCTACGTTTAAAGCACGATATCTCAGCTTAGAGGCAAGGCAACGTCATAAAACGAGATCCATTAAGAAGTATACACTCTCGCATTTATAACAATATTAGATTCAGGCTCATTATGTCCCTTGTTAATTGTGAAACAGCACATAAAAATTTTTGATCTTATGATACACTTTCAGTTAAACATAAATAATCTTCAAGGATTAATATAAGAAATAATTTGTTCAATTAACGTCTTTTATTAAATAAAAGTATCTCGTTACAATGTTTCTATATTACAAAGAGACTACAGAACTCGGAACGTATCGGTTGAACCGACGATTTAACAAACGGCCAGGAGGTCTGTCGAAATCAAAGCGGAGCAAGAAAGTGCGACCTGCAGGATCGGATATCGATTTGTCCGAATGTTACCATCTCTCGATATTCTTTCTGGCTATGGATATCTGAAACACACGGCGCAGATTCTTTCTTTCTGCAGCAATCCTTATGTTTCTCAGCTTTACAGAAGCTTTGCGATAATGTGCACGCATACTGTATCCACACACGTCCGCACACCGTTATTTCACGCACGTGCATTTACGGTTTATTTGACGTTGGTTATTAAACGCTTCGGCGCACCGAACTTCAAGGTGCAACGATGAACAAAAGAGAAGTCGAGTAACGATCGTTAGTGTTGGAATCGCGAAATTACTGCGCCTGATACACTGCCATCGTTTGCGGTGTAAACTGGCGATTTATTAGAGAAACATTAAATCGAGAGCCAGTATACCCAGAGTACATTTTTCACGCACTCCTCGTCTCGCTTGTCTATATATGTCTATTTTTTTTTAACCATTCCAGTATCATCGCGGCAATACGATGCTCCTGCGACCGTTTTTATTTGTTCCCCGTTCGAAAATTATACGTACGCGCCTGCAAATGAAATATCATAGCCGGATGCAGTGCACTTTCGGAAAGTGCCTGTGACGGTTTAGCACGCGCAGTTTGTCGGCGTAATTAGACTTTATTGCACTCACGGTAAACTGAATTAATTGGGAACGCCTGCGCGCTTTACAGAGCGGCATTTGTGAGATATCGCGGCGATGATTGGCCGAATTAAGAGATTGAAAATTTCGACGCGAGAATTTACCTCTTGCTTCGAGGTAAAAAAAAGAAGAGAGAAAAAGAAGGAGAGTGGGGAAAAAGCAGCGCAGTAAGCTCTTTATGAACGAGGTTTATATTTTAATGAGAGACTTAATAAAACATAGTCATTTAATTAAACGTAATGCTTTAATTAAATTTAACATCGATATCAATTATTATGTGCCAGAATCGGCGAACAATTTTTTACTCGTAGCTGCATTTGTATACGTTAATAAAAACAAACGTAAATTATAAAATTTCATTCATATTGTAAAAATAGAGCAGCTTCGCACGAATATTATTATGATTCAATAATATTTAAAGCTAATAATCACTGCATTAAAATTTAATTGACATGTAAATATAAAAAGAATATACGCGTGCGATATTCTTATGCGTTTGTGATGCTGTGAGGATACGAGATAATGCAAATAGATTAACCCAGCATGTACTTCTCTCCCTTTATTCGTACATTTGAGTGTAGGTAATTTATCACAATAAGGAGAAAATATGAGGCGATGATGCGGGTGATACTCGTACTTTCTTGAACCGAGGTGTGTGTGCATGTATGTGTGCGTATGTGTGTGTGTGTGATATGAAGGAGCGCTCAATGGTTTAATGGTTTATAACTTGGACTTTATTCTTAATTGACAATATTCTCTCCGAGTGATAAATAATAATATCTCCTCTCACCATTTCTCTCGCCTTTTTACAATTTAAAACACAATCTATACTTACATACGTAAATGTAGCAACATTTAGGTTAACACTACGTAGCGAGTTATGATGCACATTAAAAGCGATTCGCAGCTCTCACGTTGTCATGTACCTTGTTTTGTTAATCCCATCGATATACGAGAGATGTAATCCGCCATGGTTGTAATCGCAACCGCGCTCGACTTGCATCCTTCCTCTCGCTCGTCGAATATCGATCGATAAGATTGTAATAAATCCATCAAGATTCCAGTCCATTCGATCGCACTCAAGCGATTTCGGCATTTTCTCCTCAACTTCGCGATAAGGATGCACTAATTAACGAGACGTTTGTGTGTTTGTGAATAAAGTCGTAGGAGCGAATATTTCTCTGTTTTTCGTTTAACGCAAAACGTGGCTATTTAGCCCGAATCGATCGAGGTACAACGATTGAGGTAAGTTACAGAATGTCGATCGAGCGGCCACGCTTAGCGCGATGCGACGCAATGAGAGTACCAGTCCGCGCGTTTGCTTTCAGCGAAAGCTTTCGCGACGGACTGTGAACACAAAGTTGCCGTGAATGCGTTTTGCGCTGGAACATCGCGATATTGCTACTAAAAATGCAAGGCTCTCGGTCACGCTTAGTAGACTATCGATGGACGATCGCGTCATTCTATCGCCGTGCGCGATGATGCAATATCGAAGGCGGATTACATTACGCGATATCTCAAAATCGAGTAGAAAATGCCGGTCGCTTCGGGCAGACGCGCCAAAGAAAAAATTTCCTGAAAACCCGGAAAGCAATGGTCGTTCGTCGCGGCTTTACTTCGAGTGGAAATATACAATGCGCGAAAGAAAAAGAGAGAGAATACGGGCTGTCGTCCTCGCAACGCGCAAGTACGCGCCGATCTCACTTACTTTCGATGATAACTTGTGCGTATACGCAATGTCGATCCTAAGTGGGGTACGCACCCTTGATTTTATGTATACCTATGTACAGGGACATAATGAGGACCGTCGAGCCACAAAAAAAACCGGCCCGTCGTAATCCGCCGATCGTTCTGATATTCTCTCATTTAGTCTCTTTATCGCGTTCAACAATAACAATGGCTAATAATATTGACAGTAATAATATCGGATTCGCGTGACGCGGCCGGCTTTTGTGGCGACGGGCGTGCAACGGGACTTCCCTACGAGATATACGAAACTTACAACAGCGTGATAATTATTGTTTGTATCCACCTCCTAGTCCTCCTCTATCCCTTCATCCTTACAAGCTAGATCCTTTGTGTGAGTTTGTCGCTCGAGCGTCGTCATTATCGGGGCTGCTAGCCGAGCCAGGGCGGCGTCGAGAGACTTCGCTTCCTCTTCCTTTCCCCTCCCCTCCTCTCTCTCTCTCTCTCTCTCTCTCTCTCTCTCTCTCTCTCTCTGCTTTCGCTCTTCTCTAATGCACGCGTTATTATAAGAAAAAACAGACGGCAGCATTTCGCGTGCAAGTGTAGATAGAATTAGCGTTACGCCGCGACGCACCGATAACGAAGTAACAAAGCGAGCGAAATTAAGGAAGAGCCGAGATAAGAGCCGTCGTGCAGCGGTTAATTGAATCACGCAATCTGCCATCATGCCATTGTGTGATTCTCTGAAATTTGAGGATACGGCATCGCGAAGATTTATTCCCGACATCGGTACTACGATCGGACCTTTCGTGATTAAGCGAATCAGGTTAATAAAGCAAGCTGCATCTGTACGATAAATTATATATTTGAGAAACAGCGTTTTACACAATATAAGAAAAATAAGCAATCAGATATTCCGGAGAAATATTACATTATTCGCTTTTCTTGCAGAGATGAGCCTCTCTCCCCTCCCTCTCTCTCTCTCTCTCTCTCTCTCTCTCTCTCTCTCGGCTTCTCTCGGGAAGTCTGGCGAGGGTATAATCCGTGTCGTTGCAAAGATACGCTCCCGCGTGCTCGAGCGAGTTCTTTGGCACGAAACTCCGAGTTTAATCCGCCCTGACTTTTCTACGATTAAAAAATTCGACGTTTGTTCGGCTATCTGTCCGGCTGATAATCAAGCGCGTCACGCTCGTATCAAATGAAAAGCACATTGATTCGTCCCCTAATCCGCTACATGTTTAAACTAATGATACTTTTAGCTCTATCAATGGCTCTTCGATGCTACACATCCTACGATCGATCTCATTCGCGCGCGGACAGAAACAAGAAGACTCACAGTTCCCGTCGTCGATCATGTTTCCGTCCACGTTGGAGTCGCGAGATACTTTGCATAATCAAATCAACGGGCGTTTGCGTGGCGGACTCAACGAAGCCTCGGCAATGTCAAGTAAATCGCGTCTGCGTTACGCGGCGCGCGCCGCGAGGTATCCGATCGCGCGATCACGGCGAGCTCGCCGAACGCAGACTCGAATTATCCGGATTAAATCTCGGTATCGCGGCACTGGCAATGTGATTTAAATTCTAATTACAAAATTCAAGCGTGCGCACGCGAACGCGCGCGAACGCGCGCACGCTACCGCGCGCTATCCGGAATCGGATTCGCGCGTAACGCAATAAATGTTGAACGTTGATATTACGATCGGCGAACGCGTTCCGCGAACCGTATATACGAGTCGCGCTCGGTGTTACGCCATCAATTATTTATATCTTATCACGTGTACGGAATAATCAACGAGCGCAGTCACACGCACGATGCGCGAACGCGGAGGCACGTTCCCCTGCGTTGTATTCCCGTATGTACGCACAAGCATACCCTCAGACACACACACTCACCCACACATAATCATACACACACGCATCCGTACACAGGCGTCTCCGTGAATTTGGCACTTCTTACGCGGTAAATTATGTACATGGATTTATATTAAATCGGAAACGAAGCACCTCTCGCGCGGGAAAGCGACGAGCCATCCGATCGTCGATCGGATCGACGCGCGCGATCGATGCATCGGGCGTGCGTGAAAATGCTTTATACAAACAACCGAAACGAGGATTTATACATTGAGTTATTTACAGTTGTCTTACAGTTCGCGCGCCGAATCTCGTCGTCTCGCCGCTGATCGCCGAGGACGAGCGTTAACGTTAACGAGGAAGGCTCGCGCGACTGGCGCGTGCGACGAGGATTCGGCGCGCGCGGCGAATTAATATTAAAATTTATAAACTCCTCCACGTTCTCTTTTGAGCACCGAAAATCCCCTCGTCTCTCTCCCCCACGTCTCTCTCTCTCTCTCTCTCTCTCTCTCTCTCTCTCTCTCTCTCATACACACACGCGCGCGCACGCACACACGCAATTCTTACGCAAACGCTCGACATAATAATACATTAAAGTATAAGCAATAATACTTTCAACGTGTTTCACGGCTTCACGTCGCGCCCACGGCCGCCCTTTCCTACGTCGACTTCCCTTCAGATCTTATCGTCGAGGGATCGCGCTCCTTGCGGAATTCTAGTCGGGATGAATTCTCGCGGATCGACTCCTGGCGTTGTGCAGAGAATAAAAGAGGAAAGCAAAAACGAGGCATCCGAGTCCGTTGTTCCGCGGCTTCCGTCTTCATCGTATTACCGTCCTTCCATGTTTCTGAGGTCTTTGGAGAACCGATCGACGTTAACTCCTGCTTGACTTCCCGCCGATCGCCTCGTTTCAACGACGCGTGCGACGTTAACGTTGCCGCGCGTAAGGAGATCCCAATCGAATTTCAGGTCCCGGCTTATGCGATCCTTAGCCAGCCAAGTTCCGCAACAAGCCAGGCGAAGTAAAACGCCGTCAGTGGCAGATTTACATGCGAAAACACGCGGCGCGCGTGATGCACGCGGCAGATTGCGTTTTACGAGCCGTCGACGATCTCCGAGCGCGCCCATAAACAGGAACGTTACGCTCGGTTATCATCTCAAGCGATTCATACATGCTGCGTATACGGTTCGCTTCAACGCAATCTTTTCGTGAACTTTAAAGCGATGCGACCAGCAAGCACGTTTTGCGCGACCTCGAGAAGTCCGGCAGTCTCAGCATTGTATCTTTATCCTACTCGATCTCATTTTCTTCCCTCTCTCGCTGTCTTCTCCTCTCCGGTCGCTCTGATCTTCATAAATCCTCCGAAGCATACGGTTAAGCGTGTAACACGTCGACTCTTCACCAGAGTGCGTGAAAATCTGCCGTTCAGCTTTACAAGCGTCGTCAGAGAACAGCGACTTCGATGATCATCACGATCGTTGTACTCTAATCCCTGAAAATTCGCGATCGATTGCTGATCACCGCATACGCTCGACTAGACGGCAAGGCGACGCGCGTGACAGCAATAGCATCACGCGCGTGTATCAGCAGGCGATTTAATATCCACGACAAAATACCGAGTGTCGCGAAATTTATAGCACGGCATTTCCCGATGGAAGTTGTCCCGAATGGAATGACCGGGGCTGGCCAATTTTGTCGCACCAATCTGGCGATTATGAGCCGCCGCCAGCGGTAAAAGTGTCGACCACGGCTCTCGGCCGGACGGCCCCGCAGATTCCCGTAATTCAGGCCAATGGATGCGCATTCCCCCTCGGCGGATGAGAGGATGGGAAAGTGGCGGGAACGATGCTGAATCGGGGGTCGGACAATGTTTGGTCGGCGATGCGCGCGGCACGATAACCGGCAATACTTTCGCGGCCGTCATCCCATTATGAATGGGCCGTGTTAAACGAGGCGGGAAAAGCTCGCAAGTACATCGCAAAGTGATGATACAGACTGTGTATAACAGGAGAGAGAAAGAAGAGAGAGAGAGAGAGAGAGAGAGAGAGAGAGAAGGGCGGCGAAGGGGTAAATATATGTATGTGACAAAATTTCGCTCTCCCGCTTTTCCATCTTCCATTTCCCTCGTACTCGATATAACCGGCGGTCCACCCTTGTCCCGTGCATTCGCCGTTGTAAATGCGACGGTTTACGATTTTGCGTGCATCGCGACGTCGGGACAACGCTCCCCGTCACGTCGCGGCAAAAATGGAAACGAATACGCGCGCGAGAAAACGGTATACAGTTAAAGGATCTAGCTTAGGAACGTGCACCGTTCGCGCGATCGTTTTTCTATTAAGCATTGTTGCACTCGAGACTCCGGAAGATTCCGCGCGTTCCCTCACGTTTGCGAATTCCCCTAGCAATGTGGATTTAATCTTGCTCGAAGGATATTTAGAGCCGCAGATAGTGAAGTTATACTCGCACGAACGCGAGATTAAGAATTATCGCAGCGCCCTCGAACTCGTGATATTAAATCGTATAAGAAAACGATTACTCGAGCTGAACGCGGCGCTTATTTACGTAGAGTCCAATTATGCTCCGGGAGATTTTCGAGGATTACATTAGAACGACCGGAAAAAGGGACGGACGGGCGCAGAGACGAGTGGGATGCAACAGATTGGAATCGTTAAAGGACAACACTTGGCTCCAGTCCATTATGAATGGCTTCTGTTAAATGAGGCACGGAGAGCCCGGAAGCAGCGGCGAAGCGAAGATGCGCGCCGTGTAATAACAGGATCCTCTGTTTCTTCATTCTCTCTCTCTCTCTCTCTCTCGTCGTCCCTCCATCTCGCCGTTACGCCGGTGTTGTTCTAAGATTTTGCGTGCAGCACGCTCACTCGTTGCAGCGGTATCCCAAAAATACGTCCACGCATGCGTATTATACGCGGCGAATAAAAAAGGCAAGCAATTTCATGCGATAGCACCATGTTGCACGGCTGCACGCCAGCGGATTTAAGGGACGCTTGAATCGTAAGAAATTCGGCAGCATCGGGAAAACACGTCATAGAGGATCGCGTGAACGTCGCGTTATCATGACATTGCAAACCTTCATTCTTTTTCTCGGAGATACGCGCGCGTGCGGAAACGATTTTCAATTATAATATGTTATTCGCGTATATTAAGTTGACGTACACCGATTCGGTTCGCGCGATTCGCTTAAAAAGGATGATATGAAAAAATGAGATAGAGTAACTTGATGCAAGACGATCCCTTCAGATCTGATTGTCTGTCCGAGAGCGCATCCTTCAAATATCTTCCTCGAATGCGGAGGAATATTTTTGTTTCTCCAATTCTCAACGAAACTTAAATTCTCCGACGAGAACTTGAACAATTCGCCGAAGACGTGATCATTGTCGTGCCGTGTCCCGAACGCGCAGATCGAAAGCTGCAGCGAGCCGGTTAAAAGGTCGCGGGCGAAAGAAAGCAGAAACGGATTGCGACAGATTGAACTCATTCGGAGACAATACTTAGGCGGTCCGCAACGGACGGATCGCCGTTACGGACGGATCGCGGGTAAACTGGGCGTGAAACAGCGCTTCGGCAGCGCGGGGAATTGGAATTACGTTTGTCGCACTCTCAGCGGCAGTCGACGGGAAAATAAACACGGCTAAATGCAGTTACGCTCGGATCTGGCCTCTGATATAAATTATCCGGAGATCTGAATGTCACTCGGTAACGGCGCGTCCGCACGCATCGAGCGTCTCGATGCCGTTTCGCAAACGCACCGGCGCGGAATGCAACGATAGGGGCTAAATGGCGCGACGAGAGCCAAGCGGAACGAAAAACCCGCAAGACGGCGCGATGGCGCGTTTTTACGTAATCGCAGAATAAACGCTCCCGTAGGCGTGGAGTAAATCTTTGCGAGCGCGTTGTTCCCGGCAATAATGCGGGCAACGACGGGAAGTACCACTCATGGAGATATAATTCACGTTTCGCCCTGTGTGTGCCGTACGCTCGATGCGACTACGATCGTTTAAGCTACATTAACGGCACCGAGGCACGTCGTAAGCGCGTTCGCTCGCGATAGGGATTTTTAGAGAATCCATGCAATAACGCAATAACAACGGCCGATGTAATTACAAATAATTGCGCGTGACTTAATGGCAAGCACGGTTTCCGCGTTAATTGCGGCCTTTAGATCGAAGCTAACAGCCAAACGTAAAAGTATATCCGCCCGTTCCGCATTCAAGGGAGAACCTTCAAGGGAGAGAATCGAGCACGCACATTGCGCTGCGCGGGCGATCCAAGATTAAAATGATTAACCACGGGAATTAAAAGTGTCTCATGCTAATGCAGCGCTATATTAAACTCATTTGCGGACATTACTCCCCTCCCCGCTGCGTGATTACGTAATAAGGGGGGACAGGAGGCACATCGTAAAGCCCAACAGTCGCTATTTAGTGGCTCCTTCTCTCTTTTTGTTCTTTGTGCTGCGGCAACAAGGCAAATGTCATTGTACGCGGGACGTCATTGTGCTGCCGTGCTGGAGGAAACACTAATGACTGTAATTAAAGGGAAGAAATTAGGACGCCGGCCATGAAAAATGCAGGCGCGCGGAGCGTACGAGATATAAATTCGCGCGCGCGCGAGAATGGGGATCGTTATTCGGTTTCGCGGTGGCAGAAATCAATGGGCAAATTTAAATCTCTCATTTGCGGCACGTGAATGCAACGTTAATCGGCGGGAACAGGAATGAAACAAAACAGCTTGGCGAAAGTCGTTTTATTCATGCGGGAAATGCGAAATCGCATGCAAAAATGCTGCTTCTAACGTACGAAACGTCAGCTCTGACAATGCGGGGAATCAACATTTAAATCCCTCCTGGAAATGCAAAAATATCGCCGTCGATATTTTTTATTCGACTGTATTATCGTGCGCTTGCATCTCCTTACCGGATGGCGTCTCTTCTCTCCCGCTATGGAAAACGATTTAAACCTCCGGCTTTATATTTCTTTTACGGGAAGGGGACATGTTCGAATCCGGCGTAGTTTTGATCGCGAACGCGGTGAAATCTGTGCACGCAGCAGTTTCGTAAGAAAATGATCACGCAGACCGGGGATTATATTGCCTCTACTGATTTTTAAGCGGGCCTCCTCGGAAGAGCGTAGCTTTACTGTTGCAATAATGAATACGGATATAAATTCCCATAGAAACGGAGGGCGTATCAAGCCTTCCGGTTTAATACTTAACAGCCTCGTAAAGCGCAGCTCGTTTTAAATTCGAGCAGATTTCCGTCCATGATGTAAGTATGAGGTGGCCTTGGATTAAATGACATTCCTTCTCTATAAAGCGACATGCTTGTTACGAGATTATTCTCGGTATTGATTACGTGAAACTTCTAACGATAGATGTAATAATAATATATCGCGAAATGTATATATACAATATAACACGCGGAAGAAAATGATACGCATATAAACGTACATGAGAATATCAGACAGATATCAGCGAGGATACCAAGGATTAAGGTGTATAAACGTTGATGGAAAATGTAGAATCGCAAATGTAGAATGATGGAAAGAGAATCGCACAAAAGTTTGTATCTCAAAAAAAGCCATAAAGACAAAAACCGTTCATCTGAATTTATGATCACGAGTCCACCCGTAAGCCGTCAGTTGGCGGAGTACCTTTCGCGAAGAACGATTTTGGCGGATAAGCCAATGCCCGTGCGATTTGACGTATGTATTTTCCGGAATACGCGATTTGAAGAGATAACGAAAAGGAGTGAACGATATTTTACGTATAGATTCGCTAGACGCCGATTGCACGTGTATCCGTAAAATTTAATATACGCATAAACATACGTGGCGAAATTTGCCTAAAGTAATCTAAACAATAAATAAAATCCAGGGAGAAGCTTTCCCCTCCTTCTCTATTTTCAAAGGCGTAACGCAACAGCATTCGCTACATCGGAAATGAGAAGACTTGCAAGAAATGAATTAGCGCAATGACGCCGACGTCCGATTACACATCCAAACGCTCTCACGTTTTAATGGTTTTTCCAACTTTCGATTCTCGTCAAAAGGGAAATAAAAAAAATGTCCCGACATTGCGCGCGCGGCATGCGTGGGCCGACTCGGAGCGAGCAAATGCGTTCGCGTTGCGACATATGCACGGGCGGGGAAAAAAATGTCGACGTTCGACGAGCGTTGAAGCGTATTCGGTCTCGGATCGCGCGATTGTCGTCCCGCGAACCGAAAAATGCATCATCCGATATGTAGCACGCGCACTGCTGTCGACAATCGCGCGCATCGGTACACATTTTCTGCTTATTAATCGTAATATCGCCGCGCATCCTCGCGATTATGCGTCCAGGAATCGGCGAGCACTCCGCGAGATCTCGCGCTTATAATTCCATACGCGGGATACATTACTCGCTGTTGTCCGCAATGTACATAAACCGTGTACGAAACGCGCGGATTTCAACCCCGACCTCTGACACGGGCTCGCACCCGGCTCTATCTCGTCGAGTCCTGATAATTTCCCGAGGAATATATAATACCTTCGAGGCATAAACCGCGCTTGGAAAAACACTTCTCGCTTGAATCGGACTTTGCGGACGCGAATAAATGGACCACCACTCGTCGTTCAATCCGAAATCTGCTTTAACTGATATCCAGAGAGAGAAAGTGAGAGAAAAAGAGAGAGACGGATATCCATTAAGATGCATTTGAGATGAATTCTGCAAAGTCATACTGGAGAACCTGTCCGATGACATCGCGGAATCGATGGCCACGCTAGTGATTATTTTATTCGAGAGGAAGTCGGAAGGAAGAGAGGAAGAGAGAAAGAGAGAAACTGTTTGGGACATGATTCAGATCTCGAGTCTGGAGGAATCCGCTCCTGGACGCGAGCTTTCGCGAGCGATCTCGATAATATATCGCGCGCGCTCATATCGTGCAATATATCGAACCTATATACAAGCATGTACGCATATACGTATCTACATGCGTACTATTTATGTGAGAAATACATGATCGCACACGGGCATACGCGCGTGCGCGCGGGCGTGCGATCGCACGACGTCAGCCGGCAGTATCTCTGTTACGCCTGGATTGCCGTGGACTGTGGCCACGCTCACGCATCACTTAACATAATCCCCCGTCCGAGCGGGACTACATAGATTACGGAATGATATCTCGGACGCGCTCGTACAATTATATCGGCGCGCGAGATATTGTATATTTCGATGCGTTGTCGCGCGTGCGCGATTCTCGCGCCTGCATTTCCGGCGGGGATCGAGATAGAGCGGCGATCGAAGGTGTAGGCTTGCTTGGTGGTCCAGATCGGTGATCCCTCTGAAACGGATCCGAGCGCGTCGCGTTACCTAAACGAGGGGATGGAGGGTTAGAGGGGGAGGGAGAGGGGTACCGGGGCCGTTTGTGCGATTTCCGAGGGAAAAAGGTCGAAATACGCACCGGTGCGTTCTTTTGGATGGGATGGGATGGGTCTATCCGAGAGCGGGACTCGTGTAGCCATTGCCCCAAGAAACGGGGAAGCGTCAGCCGCGTTTATTAGCGAGAGAGGAAACCTCTCACCCCGGGTATCAAGCGCGAGAAACGCAATAACTACGGGGGCGACCCACACGGTGTTTTAGAGCCGCGCTTTTAGCGACTCGCGTCTCGCTCCTCCTCGAAAAGCTGCGAGCAGCTCGTTGATACCGGCGTGCGAGGTAATTTAACTTTACGCCAGCGTGTTAATTCAGTTCTGACCTGTCATTCGCGCAGTGGAAACTCCGCACCGTGTAACGTGCCCGTATACAATTGCGAAGAACTTTCCCCGGCCAGTGATAATCGAGATGCTTCCGTTAAGGTGCGAGCGATCGGTTATGTCAGATGAATTTTGAAGGGTTTTGGATAGATCCCGAATCGCAATCGGAACCCTTGGATATGTAAACGTGAGCGGTCGTCTTGTAACGCTAATCAGTCCTGCGCAAGATTTAATGACGGAAAATTGACACGAGTTTGGGAACGCGCGGATGTTTTTGGGACGTTCAATTATAGCGAATAATAAAATGCGCGCGATGATTAAAAGTCGCCAATAGCGTTTTATAGCTGCGAAATATGCACGCGCGCTCTTAATTAAACGGGCGGGACGTTTAATGAAAATACAATATCCGTAAATTTTCACGAGGCAATTATATGTCGTCGCGATGGCGCACATCGGACGCGCTCCAAGTTGATATAAATTTTATCGGGACAATAATGGGCCCTGATCTGCAATAAATTTCATTTTGGTCCATAGAATTGACAACTTGAGCGCGATAAAACGCGGACAAAAGCACCGTCGCGACAGCGTTCCGGTTTCACGTCACCTGTATTGTTCCACGAAAGCGCGGTTTTATAAAACACTCGTGTCTTCCTTTCCTTTTTTTTCTTGTTTTCCCCTTCCATTTTTTTCTTTTACAAATGTTACGCCGCGTGTTCATCCACGTGTGCGAATACAAAAGTGCTTCGCTTTATAATCCCACTGCGATTCGAGCACTCGGACTCTCTCGGAGAACACGCGTCTTCGTCTTTTGCGGAAAAAGATCCTCAATGAGCCGTGCGACATCGTCGGCCTCGGTATTTCGGAGAGTCGCGGCTATGCCTTTGGCTTATTTTTCACGTATCAAGGCATTAATTAAGTTCTCCCTGCTCTCAAAAGAGAACTCGCTCCTTCATCGTGTAACATATTGGTCTCAAGATACGCAAACCTACGCGCGTCAGGCAGATTTGCGGGAAGTCGTCTTCTTCCCGGCTGCTGATTTTAATTCTGATAAATCCCCTTCGCTTATGACGGAACAACGATTCTCGATCGTGGGCTTCGGGTATCGATAGAATAGACATATTCGTTTAGATATTTTCGCTCGACCGATGCGTAACGTATCGGAAACGCGCGTTCCTCGGGATGTTCGGGATGACGGACGTAAGTCGCGACGTCGAAGCACACGAATGTTCGATTCTCCATTCGAGTTTGGGATTATCGTGTCGGCCGCTCTTAGAAAATTATTTCGTGCGATCATCGCGGGCATTATCATGAAAAATAGCGCAGTATAAATCGGTAAATGGTAAAATCCATCCAAATGTCATTGCTTAAAAGTTACCTCGAATATTCCTCAGACGTACCTGGCACCGCGGGCGACGCCGATACTTGATTTCATTAACATCACAGCTCGTTCCTTTATTGCTACCAAGTGCGTGGCACGATAGCCGTTCATGCGAGGAGCGTGTCACGCATTTTCCCGGGAAATAATACGGGCTTTACCGAGCACAGCCAGGAATCTCACCATTACCGTTCGCGAGAGCCATCTAATGAGATAATGAGACTACGAGATTAATTAGCCGCACAGTCTCGCGACGATCTTTCGATCCGATTCTCGCCGTTCCATCATTCGATCACGGCGAGCATAGGATTTAACATAGAGCTAACTAGCGATCCGCATTCTGGAAGTGGATCGCCGCTGAACAGATCGGCGCTTGCCGATCGCAAAGCAACTTCCACCCGAAAATGCTTCCTGTCTATTCTTACGCAACGCGATTTCGCAAGGAGCGCGAAGGATACACCGCGCCCTTATATTCTGAAAATCAGGAACAGGAACCTCCCCCTCATTGCGTCGCCGATGGCTCCCCCTTTCGAACGGCGCGTGATTTCCTTCACTCATGCCCTCCGCCCCCCCCCCCCTCTCTCTCTTTCTTTATGCATCTCCACGACGGACGTCTTAATTCGCCGTCTGGGGTACGTAGGGGGGCATGTAGGGCCCTGTGAGGATGTACTGCACCGCGACGACCATCAACTGCGGCGCGCTCCATCTGATGATGTATGCGCTTCCTGAAACAGAAATGCATTTCGCGTGTTACTCGGCTGCGGCTGCTGCGCGCGCGGGACTTGTACGTGCGGGAGTTTACGTGTACGGGGTGTCCCAGGTGCGCGTTCGCGCACCTTTGCCCCCTACGGAGATAACGTGCGGTATCCACGATCGATGGGAAATCCATTTTATTTCCACATAAGCCCGAGTCGCATGAATAGCCGCGTGCTCGCGAGCGAATTTATTCGCCCGACGAGTCGATCCTCGAGTCTCGTCGAGTTTCAGAGCTGCTTATCGAGAGGCTAAGAAAATATTTTTGTAGCTGGTTGAACGAAATGTGAAGACCGTTTCGTTTCGTTAAGGAGAAAGAAGCGTTCTCGAATCCATGGGCCAGGAAATCCATGTTGCAACGAAACGCGCGCCGGGGACACCCTGTGTATTATTAGACGACCCGCCCGCGAGACTGCTGCCATTTTTCTCTCTCGTAGAGGACAGGATGCTAGGTGGATCGCCATGGAAATGCCGTTTCGACCGCTTAACATTCTCGCCTCCGCATTTCTTCTCGCCCGTCTATTTTAAGTCGAGGAACTCTCCTCGGCTTCTTATGTCATTTTTCAAAACAGTGCCTCCTTCGTTGCGAATTTCCACGTAACAGAAATGTTTTCGCTCGCCCCGATCCAATTTGAATTTCTGATCAGCCTCCTCCTCCCTTCATCCGATTGGATACCGCCGATATTCTTCTGTCGACCGCTCGCAACTTTTGCCACTCGGCTTTCGATATAACGATGATTTGCAGATCTGTAATTCTATGACTAAAGGATCGCGGAATTCTTTAGAGTGCCAACGTCACTCGCTCTCGTGACGATACAGTGACACAGAAAGAGCTGGATCAGTGCGAGACATTAAACACAGCAGCGATGAATCGATATCCGTTCGCTCGGTGTTTGCCGAATCATATAGAAAAGCATGTTTAATGCGCGTCTTTGCCGAAAATGGATTTTGCGAATAGCTCCCGTCGCGATGTAACGCGGTTTGTAACGCGGCGTCAACTGTCAACTGCGCTCAACTGTCAAGTGCGATAACGCGGGAACGCGTCATGGTTCCCATTAGTGACGTCGGCAACGTGTACTTATAAATTATAATGAATTATAATGAATTATTCGTCTTTATTAGAAGTGTCATTAGCACGCTCTGTCACGGGCTACATGCGTCATCTATTTTCGTTCTCGTTTTAACGGCAGCCGGATACCCAAATGTCATCTAGCCGAGTGAACGAGTATCACGGCTGTGTACTTGCGAAATACACTGGCCGTAGAAAATACGTCGGTGTCACTCGCCGGGATGCGATTTGCATATCTGCCGCTGCCGCAGCGTTACATTTACATGCCGGACGCACGAAAAGAGGCCGTTTCTCGTTCTCGTAATACCGTAATATTAACACTGACGCTATACTGACGCGGGAATCGGAAAGTGTCGCGGCACCGTGCACGGAATCGCGTTGCGGGATATTGCTTCTGGGTTCGATCTACGTCCGAGTCGGATCCGCGACATCGATCCCGACGTCGATCTCTCGCGGCGAGGGCCGCGTTACTTGGCGGAATAAAGCCGCGCGTAATCGCGTGTTATCAAGGCGGTGAATAATTTATGCCGGCAACACTCGGGAGATCAGTAAAGCGTCGCTAACTGCTCGCGGTCCCGCAGAGAGCTTACAATTAATCTGATTAATCAGCCGATATGCACGTCGTTAATTAATCACGCTTAGTCTGGTCGAGATGGTCGTTAATGTGCGGATTACATGCGGCACATCAGCGTTTCCAATCTCATTTCCATCTCCTGCTTTTTCCATATCGAACCGATCGCTCGCGATCTCGTTCGATTCGGCGTGCATCAAAGGACACCGACATTTCCTTGAAACCATCATCATTCGCGGATCTGCGGCTTTCGATTTCGTCCGAGCTCGTCACTCACGCGATCGGATGGCTCTTCCGGCGAGTGGAATTTTCAAATGACCTTGTACAAAGCTCGTTTAAGCCGCGGTAATTGCGCCAAGGTAGCGGCCGGAAATCGGCCGCGGGGAAACTTTAAATCTCGTTTAGGAATTTCACGGTCTACATTCTCGCGATAGCTCCCGCGACCTCGCGAGGGTCGCGCACTCGTGAGGGAGAACCATATGCTTGATTCCTCGCACGAGAGCGCAGCGTACGATGGCGCGGCAGGGATAAGAGGGAACGGGGAGATCCCGGATAAGCGAGAGGGCGGCGAGTTTCTAGCGGAACTTTTCGTCCCGAAATCCCTCGGGTGTGTCTCGAGTGCCATCCCTGATCCTGGCCCCAGCCGAGCGAAACTACAACGGAGAGATCCCTTTGGTTTTTCGATAGACATTCGCCATCGGGATGCATCGGTGCATTCCGCCGGAATATCGCGCAACGCCGTTCCGGGATTATCCTGAAACGCCTCTCAAGTTCCCGGGCATAATACGCCGTGCGATTAATAGTAAAGAATCGAGTCGGAGTCACGTCGCAGGCTGAATATCAGCTTTGACGCGCGCCGAAAAGAGCCGAGGTCGATCTCTCCTTGGTTTCCGAGCGGAAAAACGCGCGAATTACATTATTCACGGGACACCGCCGGGGAAGACGGTTTCCCCCGGACGTTTTCCCGGACGTAAGATTTTATTTACGTTGCGGTCCTCTTGATTTATCGTCGATCCGCTACTCTCTCGCGCGCACGTCGACAGTCGCCGGCCGGCTCGCGCTCGACCGCTATATTTTTCGTGCGAATCGTAACGGAAGTGCATGCCGGGGAAATATATCGGTCGTTCCAGCGTACGTAGATGCACCGCCGAGCGGGAGGGGGAGGGCGAGCCGCCTGCAGGCTTCTATCCGTGGACACGGGGTGGTATAACAGATTACTCCCTATCACGTCCAATATGTCAAGCCGCGCGCTGGACGACGAGGAGTCAAGCATTATATCGCGAAATAAAATGGCGCGCGCAATGGCCCGCTGCGTCCCCTGCGATATGCTCACCCCCATCCCCCTATCTGCCCCTGCGAACTCCCGTCCGCAGGGGGTGAAATATCGCGGCGATGCGGCGATTGGAAGCATGGTGCACGCATTATTGGCACGTTCGTCGGGAAATTATACATCTTTCCTATCGCCGGATACACGCACACGACATATGTGCGTTCGAATGCATCGAATAAGATCGCGTTGAGCCGCGAAGCCGCTTTCGCGGAGCGGCGAGCACTCGTGCAGCGAGCGCTGAATTTTAACGCCGCGCTTGCGAGCATCGCGAGCGAGAGAGGAAACGGCACCGTCTCTCGGGCGATACATTTTCGGTGACTCGGGGGGATGATCGATGCACGAGCGAGGCTATCCTTCGGGCTGCATTTGCTTTGATGTAAATGCAAATAGAGTTTCCGCGCTATGCGCGAAGATTAAGGTCGGACGGAGAGACCTTTCTCGTTGTCTGTGAACACGACACGCGAGATCGCGAAATATCGCGGACGTTAATATCGCATTATCAGACGCGTCGTCGGTTTTTTTTATGTTTCATCCAACGGTATTCTACCTTCTTTGTATTTCGTTACATTTTATTCGAAAGTTACAACGGCGGATGATCTAACGCTACTTAATGTTATTATGTCCTTCGGATTTGATATCGTTATTATTTACGACCGATGAAGATCAGGAGCGCTGACAACATCGTGGGAAATATTGCGAGCCCGAGATCATTAGCGGAGCCTTGCGGCTGTACTTATCCATTTATTACGCTAATGTGTGTAAAGTAATATAACGCACAACGTAACATCAACTATGTAATTAATGCTCAGAACTTTCCGCAGCGCCATATCGAATATCGCGACGTTCTATCTTAATCCTGCCAAGGTAGAATAGAGAACTTTCCGCATCTGAAAATCATAACGCTATTTGAATATTGACCTTTCGAGATAATCGCTTTGGAAATGTCATTTTCGCGATGCAAATAGCATTCGCGGTGGCGAACCGCAATATTCGCAGTTCCATGTCCCGTTATAAAATTCGATATTGCACGAATACACGAATCCAGCCCGCGTCTAATTATGCATACTGCTAAAATCATATTTAATACCGAATCCCAATTATGTCAGAAGCTGTATCCATAGCTGTCATTAAGATTACGCGTAGGTTACGGCATGAACTTCCATAGAACGTTGCGCGAATAAAGGTATCATTCGTTCATAAAATGTAATTGCGTAACCGGCTTCAATAAATTGACTCGTTCTTCGCACGCGGTCACGATATTATAACGTTACGCTGTTACGCTGTTTAGACAGGGACAAAATACCGCGATCGTTTCCACTTCTCGCGATACCGCGATATCTATTAGTCACGTTGTCTTATATGTCGGCGAGTTATCAGTTTGCTTTCGTCGATGCCGGCTCGATGTCAGGCCGTCAGCTTTAAGGACGTGCCAGGTATAACATTCGACGGACGCGGAAATGAGGTCGAAGGGAATAAGGAGGTTATTGAGTTAGCGGTGTATATCGCGCTGCGAACGAGAACTCCCTGTGAACTGCCGCGATAGTCCCGGCACGTGGAATTTTGCGACAGCTAAAGTTGTCGCCGACGCGGTCGCTCCTCCGAATGATCCGCGTGGCGTGGATTTTCAAGCTTCGCACGATCACGAAGAGGATTTACGTCGAGCAGGAAATATCGTATCGAGAGATTGCTGATATTATTAAACGATTTTATCGAGAAGACTCTGACACGTAAAACGGACATGGAAGCGTGCTTCATCGTCATTATTATTGCGTTATTTTAATCGCCACATCATCGAAATCAGCAATAACGATCATCGCTCACAAGTCGATTCATAAGCAAGCTAGATTAATCCAACATAAATGTAACATGCGACGATGAACGACGTAAAAATCCAGGCATTAGTTTCTCCTTTGATCGCGGGTCATCAAGTTGATCTTATGTCAAATGACGATGGAAGGTCGCCCGAGGGACATCGTGAAACGATCGAGCGGTCGCCAACTCGCGGACGTGGCGAATCCGCTCGTGTCGCAGATTACGTGCAGATACCCGGTTGTTACCGGATGCAATTGACGATACACGTCTTTGTTCCCCAGCTGCTCCAGATCAAGATATATTCGAGCCACTTCTCCGTCTCTTCCCTTTCCGCATCCCCCAAGGTGTCTTTAGTCTTTGCTCCCGACGTGGCGCGTGTTCCTCCTCACATATCAACCGCGCATTCATTTATCAAGCCGATACCTCGTTGCCCCCTTTTCCACCTGTATCCGGATCTATGTGCGCGTGGGATCTAAGAATGAGGTCTAAGAACGGCATTTATACGTGGACCGGTCGGTTAAGGCTGACCCTCCTCTGTTCTTCCACCCTTCCCGTGCACGCGGGGGTTGAGACCATTTGCGTCCTGGGAAATCGGGCTGAAGATACTCCACGACGCTCCCTCGGCTGACCCTTTTCTTACAACGGCAGCAAATTAGAGAGCGGAGTGACGTTATTTTTGACACGCGGCGGTAGTTACGACGAGGAGCACCTAAGTATAATAGTAATTGTGAGGTAACGTATATACACGATAATCGCGAACGGTACACTTTGTAACGTTAATCCACATCGTGGTATATTAAGAACGACGGAAAGATAACGATGAAGACAAACCAGCGATGTATCAGCTTAGTTTATTATAATGACATAACGTATCACATGTAATGAAAAACGGGGCGCTAGATTGTTATGATAAATTTAGATTTATAAATACTCTTATAAATACGCTTTATGAAAATCCCGCACGTCAACGTGTCCCATCTTTCTTCGTTTATTGCGTATCTTTGTCGGAAAGAGCAATGTTTGCGTTACATCCTATTTCCATATCAGCCTTACGTTATCTATATTTTTGGAGAATACATTGCATCTAGGATCATTATTATCGCGCGGACAAGTCTCGATGTCGATCGCGCGGATTCGCCGCGCGCGTGGACTATCTTGGCGGAAGATTAATTCCCCGTTGAGGGGTACATTAGCGCAAATGACGCGATATATTTCGCGCGGCACGAGCGGATCGCCAGTGGACCGCCAGTCGGTGCCTTAACAAATTCCATTTGTGATAATTTGCGACGAGGCAGGTTAACACCTCGCGCTCGCACGCCGGCCGCACCATCCATTTATCAGGCGCGGCCGTATGAGTGACTGAGCGCGTTTGTACCGCATAAACGGTCCATTGTGATTAGAAAGAACAAATGTTCCCGTCTGTTTAATGGCCGCGTTCCATGTGGATGAGTCTGGACCACTCTCACTGCTCAAGCAACCAGCGCATCGGCGGTGTTTTTCTGTCTCTGTCTTTGGAGATATACTCGACACGCGCCCGTTCGCGAGAAAAACAAATCATTAGAATGCGATGCTTATTTACATTATACGCTTATCCGCGATATGCCTCGAACGACCTTTTATCGTCGCTGATGATCGCGCGATCAAAGAAAAAAGTAATGCCTGGATCTTTATGTCATTCATTGTCGTACGTTAGGTTTATGTTTGATCTATCTAGCTTGCTCATGCTAATTGATTTGTGAGGAATGATTGTTATTGCTGATTTCGAAGATGCGAATCACGAGATAGCGATTAAAATAACAATGAAGATAATGACGATGAAGCACCTTCCCCTATCGGTTTTACGCTCCAAAATTGTCTCGATCAAATCATTCAATAATATCAGCAGCATAAAAATATCCTGCGACCTATTTCGCGGTACACGACTGTATCGGACTTCTCGTTGGCGTCCAATTCTGAACTCTGCGGGTCTTCCTGAAGATATCACGCTGAAGATACCCTGGCGGGAAGGCGCTTACGGAAAAACAGAATGCGTCACGTCGTTGCAAGCCGCTTAGATGCGCGCCAGTGTGATAAAAATATTTTCCTTTCCCTCGGCTGCGTTTTTCCCGTTGTGTGCATCCATCGCGTATCAAGAATCGGCGAACTAAGTGTACTCGGCGCGGCGAATCGAGGCAGGTCAGAAACTGGAAAATTTCATGGCAGCAGCGGCGGTTTTTTCGCTTCCTTGATCGCCGCTTTGATGCCGGGAGAAGATCCCGCGGAAAAGCGTTTTTCCGCCTTGTTGAGGGTAAACTAGCAGACGGAGGATACCGTGGACGGAAAGAAAAATATAGAATTCGTGCTTTCGAATGTAGACAAGTAGCAGTGTGAATCATAGCACTACGCGCATGCATGTTTCCATACTCGTTTCACGCCGCGATTATTCGCAAAGTGGCACTTGGCCCGAAATGAACGAACAAACACGCAACGAGAAGCGCCGAGACTCTTATACCACTCGACTGCCTTCGCGGAGACTAAGTGACGACGTATCCGTTTCCACGTGTGAGATAACGTAAATTTGGAAGATGTTCTTCGTTAGAAACGTCGTCTCGCTTAAAGAGGAACTTCTCCTGGAAGTTCGTTTTTAGAGAATTTCGATCCGGCAAACGGGTGTTTAGCTATGGCGAATGCGATAGCTCGCGAATTACAAGGAATCGTTAATAATCTGCTGAATGTAATACATGGCGTACTCGATGACTCAGTCGCCAAAGAAAAATCTGTCTTAACATCGACGTTATTCGTCGCAAGTGATCCCTCGCGGTCGCTTTAAGTGATCACCTGAAATACAGGTATAAACTGATAATTGCATTAGCAGAGACGCGCGTTCGTACTTTCCGAACCGAGATGCGATTCGACGTGCAACGAACGTAAAGATGCGCTTCATCCCCGGTGCGCATTAGCTTGATGCGTGCTTACAAACTTGCATGTAACAAAATTTGCTTCCCCCGTTTCTTCGAGCAGGCGACTCGGCTCGTTTGCCGTTACGCTCTCGTTGCTCCGCACCGCGTAATTCTTGTTTGATGTGAGAGAACGCGATCCTTCACGAGCGAAGGCCGCTTGGAAATCGCTCGCTTGCGTCGTGCATTGCACATACGCTGCGCAAATATGCAAGCACATTATGATCGTTGACTAGCAACGAGGTATCAACCCCCCCCCCTCTTTCTCTCTCTCTCTCTCTCTCTCTCTAATTTCGCGTTTCCTATCCGTGAATCCCCGCGCACTCCGAATGCCGTTCTAATTAACCGTGAAATTCCGCCACCGCGAACGAACGATATAAGATGGACTGCGAGTTCCGCGATAATCACGAGCATGTTAAACGGTCGTTCCTTTTATTTATCGAGACTTGCAGCACATTCGTGTATCAATAGCTTTGATTTGATAAGTGTCGCTCGCTAAATTCTTCGATCAAGCAACAGTCCTTATTAACTTGCTCGCTTATCTCGAGTTTGCTATTGCGCCGGTCAGTAGATAACGACGATGTGCTCAGACATTGGAGATCCTCCAGTCTTGAAACTGCGATTGGAATGTCGATCAAATGTCTTTTGATACTTGTTAATCGTTTGATGTTGGATATCCTTCATCCGTTAAATTATGGGCTTTGAATTTTATAACGAGAAATATGATACAATATTTATACATTATATTATAGATTAGATTATAGATAAGAGTAATACATTAGCATGTAACTAACAAGATCCGGTTATATCGCGCAATATTTTTTTGAAAATTATCAATATTCGTTTCACTTCGCCAAAAGATGATGTTAAATTATGACCGCGGAATAACGTTGTATCATATTTTTGTCACGATTAATAGATGGAGTATCGTATCACGCCTGTCGTGATACAATCATTATTGTTGCGAACAAGTTTTCTCACGCATTATATTTTGTATAATTTGTAATGCTCGGCGTGAGCGTAATTATCTGGCCGATATATACGTGTGTGTGTGTGTGTGTATGTGTACACATCGATCGAATGGTAAATAACAACGAGGGAAAGTTAACAGAGCAGTTTACGTATTCGAGTCTCGCGTAATTAATCGCGAGTGCGCGCGAGTGCGATTGATGCGAGCGGACGCGCGAGTTCGCCGTGCTACCGCGTGTAAGGGCTTCATTATTACGGCAAACGGCAGATTTATTATCGCGACAGGCGCCGTAATCCTTAACGAGTCACGTATGCGATGCGTGGTCCGGCCGGTCCAGCGCCAGCTGCGAGATGTCGTTGATGCAAGCTGCAGCCGCGATCATTCGCCGAACGATGACGTGCGATGCAACGCGCTAAATGCAGCCTGAATGCTTTACTATTCGCCAGAGTTATTGTTGCAATCGACTTCGCGATACGGCGAGCGCTGGTTGCGCGCGCGCGTCTTTTACGCACGTCCGCGTGCATTAACGGCCATCAAGCCACTGTTCTGTAAACATCTCATCAAAATGGCTTCAACGCGAGCGTAAAGATTTAAGAGCCGAACGGCAAATGCCGCTCGGTAGAGGAAAGCGCGGTAATATCCAGCGCGCGACTGATACTCGAACCGGAGCGCGGGGAGCGCGTTAAAAATTCACCGCGATATGCATATTCCGCGCGACGCGTGTAATATTCACACGCGCGATCCCCATCTGCGAAATAATTCCCGCGGCGTTTCCCCGGAGCACGGAGAGCCCGTCTCGTCTTCCAGGGTGAATCTAAAACGGCCAGCCGCCCGTTTTTGGCCGCGTTTATCACAGCAAAGCCGAACGCAATGCGGGGAAGATCGTCTCTCGTAGCTGCGGAGAACCGTATACGCGTCCTTCCGGTCCTTTCCCGGGCGAGTTTTTCCTAAGCTTCAAGTGAACCGGAGAAAATCTGATGTGCAGACTCGTTACGCCTGCAGGCAAGCTTCCTTGCAGCTTTCCGGTGATGCGCCCATCAATTAACATCGTATCCGAGCGACCTGGAAACTTGCCGGGCAACGCGGTATATCGTGGAAAAGCCGTCGCTGTACAAGAGTCACGTAACGGCCGAGGGGGACGGCCTCTCCTCTCCCTCTCCCCCCCCTCTCTCTTCTTCTCCCTCTTTCTCGTGCTTTCCCTCTCTCTCTTGCTCTCCTGCTTGCTTTCATAAACAGGACCGTCTCGAGAACTTCCCGCGCCCTCGGGACTGCCTTCGTAAGTAAGGACATTAGCATAGCATTCGCTACATTGCAATTTACTGCATTAAGAGCACGCTGAAGAGAATACAGGAGAGCGCGTGGATGGGACGACAACAACGACGACGACGATGGTCGAACCGAGACGCATTTATGTCGGCGAACCGGCATACACTTGGACAAATAATATCCGATGCTGAGCACTTTGTTCGACCAAGTCGGGTCCAAAACGGCGATCGTTAATGTCGGACGTAAGATGCGCAAATGGCGAAAAGGACGAGGTTTTCTCTTCGAGGGCGCGTGTGGGACATTAACGCTTCAAGAGTTTCCTTGACGGTCTTAATTTCGATAGGAGCGCGATACGGATGTCGGGAATTAGGCACATGACGAGTGAAACGTGTGCTGATTCCGGAGTGTTCCGGCTGGAATATCGACGAATTTTTCTGTATTTCAAGATATCTCGAAAAATCGCACCTGGCATTTTTGAAACTGCCGAGCATTCCCCTCGAGGACCCTGAAATATAAACGAAACGAGAGAAGTATTGCACGAAGTACCGATAATTCCCTCTCACAATAATGGCAATAATAGCATAAAATATGCTATTGAAATTGGCTACTTTTTAACTACTCTTTATATTCTGGGACATGGACAACGTTCTTGAAGTTCTCTCGAGGCTTGTTGTTATAAAACGGAAGACATTATCTATTAATCACGCGAATACGCATTACGAGCGCTCATAAAATGCGCGTTACTTCGCGAGATTACCAAATGATGAAATAATAACATAATCAGGTACATGAATTTGCATTATTAAGTGCGCCGATAACGTCGGTATGATTGATCAAAGCGCTATTTATTGCACGCAATTAGGATATTATTTATAACGCCATTATCACGATTAAGCTCGATAATTCGTAACGCTATTTTAAAATCGTGATCAATCGGTCGTGCGTAATAATGCTAAAGTGCCCCCTTTTACTTTTCATATCGTATTACATCATCGTTACGTTTTACCGCGTTTAATATCGCATTGTCGATTACTTTCTGATATCAGCCGGAACAGGCTAAGCGAAAGGTAACAGCGCCGATAATTATGTTGGAACGATATTCGGCTATAAACAAACCGAGCGGCTGCATCGCGCGAATGTAACTCGGTCAATCGTTGCCCATCGTTTACCGCGCAGACACTACAGCGTTATCCGTTCGAGCCGCAGGGTATATATCACTGGGAGAGGGAGGGGGAGGAGGAAAAAGCATCGGCGATTTTGCATTAATGGGATTGGAGCGTTAATGTTTCATAGAAAGCAGGCGCGATTCTGTAATTCCGCATAATTGAAAGTTCAACATCGTGCCGTGATCCCGATCATCACATCAATCGCCATCACGACGAGATACGCACGTATCGATGAGCGATCGATGAAAAATCCGGGGATCTCGTTGATCGACGGGAACGTAACGCACGCGTCTTTCTCGCGTAATTTCTCTCGCGTTCCACGTTTCGCAGCTGCGCTCGGGAATCGCCGCGTTAACTCTTGATTTCCGCAAATCGCATGTATAATCGATTAGGTAATTAACGATCCCAAGTGATAGAAAACGTATTGAGGATAAATAATTCAAGAGAGAGAAAGAGAGAGAGAGAGAGCGAATGAGATTTTGGAGATCGTCGCGACGCGAGGAAAAAATTCGTATCTCAAGTGGAAACAACTCTGGAAAGATGCATCAATAAATCATCATCATCAGACGTATTGTGTACATACCTCGAAAGATATGTATCGATTAGTAATGTCGTATTCTATTTGTCGAGAGATTATCGATGTAGCGACTTCTATTTGCGATCATCCTCGCGCTTACGCGTTACGCGTCTTTCTTCGCAAAAAGGTCAATTACGGAACTTTAATCCTGTCGATCCAGCGCGATAAATGCGAAATTCCTTTCATGAGCAAATAGAAAGAGAAAAAAAGGAAAAAAAAAGGAAAACAAATGATACGCGCATTCGGCGCACAATTTACAAAGGATTTCGTTTGTCATGTCCGTTATAATCGCAAAAATATCGGCAAACTAGCGCCGGTTATGTGTACATTCCGCGCGTATTTATATAACGAAGCTCTACAGAACTTTTTCGATTGTTCCGCAGTTTCCGTGGGAAAAAAAAAAATATATATATATACCAGTCAATATCAACATCGAGAGAAACGGCGCGGGGGCGATATCATTACGCGCGTACGTCAATCGAGCGTGACGTTGTTTCCAGAGTCTTCGGCCGCGAAGAAGCGCGAGTGGCCTAGGCTCGCGGCGAATTCGGAGAGATTGAATTCCTTCTGCGTCAGATTGTGTCGTGAAAAAAATACGCGCGGCGCGTATTCGAAACGGGAACGTGAAAACTGTGAGACATCCAAAACGCGCGGCTGAACCACGCGTGGACGCGGATGGATGAGATACGAGATACGCGGCGACGGAATGACATGCTAATATTAATTCTAAGCAAAGATTCTCCTAAGAGGCACATCTCTTTCGTTACGGTCGAGACGTCGAGACGAAGAGAGTCGAATGATCGATATCGTCGTCAACACGCGGCGAGCACAATCGAGCACAATACGGAATCTCGCGAGCTTTCTCGGAAAATCTAATTTCGGGAGACTTTGCTTTCGGCGTTCGCGTCGTACCCGCCTTCTTATTCGGCATTTCAATCCGGCGATCTCGTTGCAGACGTAATGCAAAACCTGGACAGCAGGGGAAGGGAGAGGGGGGAAAGAGCCAGCGATATCGACAGTGGGCATTTCTTTGACGAGATCGAGAGCGGTCGAGCGGAAGGAAGGAAAATGATCGGCCGGAGGAATAGATGGTAGAGGGGCTCGCGTATGGTTTTCTACTACATTTACCTTTCCTCGATCTCTCGTCCTCCTTCGGAGCCGTTGATTCCATCGCGGGCTTCCGCGCGTGCTTTTTTCCTATTGACGTATTCGCCGTAGAACAATCGGAACGTTTCAGCGAAGAAATTGCACGCGAGACGCGACAATCGAAACACCCGAGCCGTCTCAGCGATGCGCCGAGGAGAGCGGGAAGGAAGGACAAAGAGGAACGGAGAGAGATAAAGAGACGAGAGAGAGAGAGAGAGAGAGAGAGAGAGAGAGAGAGAGAGAGAGAAAGAGAGAGGAGGGGCACGGGAGAGGAGGATGATGAAGTCGTCGTTTATGCTTTATACTCTATGCATGAAAATTTCGGATCCCGAGAGTCGCTGTTATTGCATCGAGCGGAGCGAGGAAGATCCTCGCGGCTCCACGGATGCTGCGCGCGAGCTTACATTCTTTATGGATACAGATAACGGCGGAACGCTCGCGGAAACCGCGCCACGTGCGCCATCCCCATGCTGCGCGGCTTACATCGTGTTAAGCTAGCCGGGGGAGACGGAAGTTCTAAGGAAGAAAGCCGACGATGGCGTTTCGTATGTGGGAAGTGCAAACGCAGAAAGAGAGAGAGAAAAAGTGATGCATTCCACCGTGAGATCTCACGGTATGGCGGTTCGCGGCGGATCGCACGCGGATCCTCAAGTACTGTCGAATGGAAAACGCGAGGGTCTTTATGGGGGTCCGGCGGAAAAAGGGGGTGTGATTACCGGACAGGGTGAATCGAACGTGATAAATCTCGCGCTCTTTTCTTCAAGTTCAAGAGAGATATAGGAAGCATCTCGCGGCATTCAGCCTTGACGCTCTAAATAAGCGAATCGTTCAGGCGACGCCGCGAGTCATAAAGAATCCAGCAACTTTCTTTTCTTTTTTAAGTTAAGAACCGCGGCGAACTCTACGGAACTTGTAAGGCATTGTATGATCACAATTGTGGTTCGATCAAAGTCCGTATCACAGCCGTGTATTCCGTGTATATACGTGTCGCACATTCCAAATTTATATCTTCGATCGAATGACGTGCACTGAAATTGCGGGAAATAAAAATGAAACCGGTACTCCTGATGCGCTTGGAGCACACACACGCGGCAAACGCGTTTAATGATGCAAGGCCGAAATGAGAATGACATATGAAATCCCGCGCGTTCCCGATTCAAAGGGCAAATATTAACACATGACCTCGTAATTTATTAGCGTCGCGGGCACGACGCAAGCGTTCCCATTGTTCTCGCCTGTTGTCTAATGTGAAAAAAATCCATCAAATTGGCAAAATGTAGTCGCAATTGTGCGAAAATTGGGTCGTGCTGTTCGTCACAACGCCGAGGAGGAGGAGAAGGAGAAGGAAGGGGGAACTCCATCATCGAGGCGAGCGCGATAAACGAGCATTCTCGTCGACGAGCGAGATCGATCGATTACGGGACCAGCCGCGGTTTGCGGAGAGGGAATCCTCAAGGTGTCTTTCAAGGGCCATTTGACCGTGTTCTCGTTTCTGGACAACGTTATGTATCGCGCCCGCCGCGATCATGTTTCCGGTTTCGTCGGGTCGGCGCGCAAATCGCAATTCTTTCCGAGCAGCGTTCGAAACGCCGTTGCATAATGTAACATCTGGATCTCGCCGATCGAACACCAGCTCGCTGCGCGCTTTTTACATCCAGCTATCGTTTTTACATCGCGTACATGATGCAGACGCATGCACGCGCGCTTGTTGCGAGAGCGCCTCGCGAAACGCGCGTTCGCCAGACCGCGGGTATCACTTCTCGGATTGCGCTTTCATATTTTCAGTCATCAATTTTCGAAACGCGTAATCTAACCAACGAGGCTAACCAACGAGGAGGCGCCAGGCCGACAGAGAACGGGATTTTAATTCGAAAATATCCCGCGCGGATGTGTCAGATAAGCGTGGAAAGCACAGTGCGCGTTAATTCCGAAAACGGATACAGCGTGAATCACGCGATGAATGAGCTTTCGCGGGAAGAACGGGAAACGGATGTCGCCGAGCGGAAGTGGAGTAGAGCTGAGAGCCGGTGTCTTCCTCCGAGCTGACCTCGTTACCGACAACGAGTTACGCGTTTCCGTGCACGCACCGTTTCCCACGCGCGATGCGGATTCGCGTCGCGAAGATTCGTCGCGGCGCGACGCGACGCGTCTGCGACTTAATATTTCGCGCGTGTCGCGAGGCATCGCATGCAGCCGCGTCTCGGAGCGACGCGAGTGCGCTCGAGTCCTAATTACATTTCGCGACATATGGTCCTCCGCGTGTCGACACGAAAGGAACCTCGTATGTTGGTTAAACGACGAAAATAAAAAGTCTGGCGCAAGCCAGACTGCGAGAGAGGAAAGAAAGAGAGAGAGAAAGGAGCAGAAGCGACGGAGGAAGCGGGGTGACCCATCCCTTTTTGCTCCCTTATGTGTAATTGCACGCGATGTGGCGGCGTAACGCGCGGGACAGAAGAAGAAGAGTAATGGAGCGGTTGTGTCGTCCTTTTTGCAGGCTTGACTCGTGCACACGCAACCGGAAAACAAAAAGGACAGCGGAACGGAAAAACGGAGCGCGCGGACGGTGCGAGCGCGCTGCAAAAGGTACACCCGCATCGCGAACGTCAACCTTAAGCCCCCTTACCGGCAGGACGACACGGGGAAAAGGGAGAAAAAGGAAAAGAAAGAGAGAGAGGGTTGTTTCGCGGCGAGCGGAGCGTGATATCGCACGGTTGAATTCCTGATTAAATCGCGTCACCAAACAAGAGGCGCCGTTCGAACGGCGGAGCAGGCGCGATAGTGGCGAGTAACGTCATGATTCTACCCTACTTTGGGGTGGAGGGAGGGTGGAGAAGCGATCGCTTTGTGAGCGTTCGCGGCGCCGGAGATCAGGAGAGAAGGAAATGGCGGCATGGCGATAATTCGGCGAACTGCTGGATTAAAACTTTCGGTTTGTCAGCAGCGGTGGGTCAATTAATCGCGCATCAAAATTGAAATGTAAATCCGCAACGGATTATTCGCCATTAAACGCGAAATTTACTCCGGCGGCCTATCGCGCGCACGTTACCTCGGCTGCCTATCACGCAAATTGATTTATGCTGAATTATTATACAACCACCGTGCAAATTTCGCGATATTCGGCTTAGACGAGATGTTCGACCCGCGATAGTCGATCGCGCTAACTCGACTTTGATCAGGAATTTGCGTTGCAGACGCGATCGTAATGCAGATGCGAATCGTGGCTTTGAATTAATCCCCTCCGCACCCTCTCGATCAAAATCAATTGGCTGTGCGATCAAATTTTCAAACGATCGTTTGCATTTCTTTTCCTTTTACGCGCACACGCGCACACGCATATAGATATGTACACGCGCAGCCATGAGATATGAGTATTTTAAGCGATATGCACATATCGATAGTGCCTTCGTCACGTGCAGGCCCTCTTTACACGTCGCTTGAGCGGATTGTCGATAAGCCTATCGACGATACCGCGCAACAGGTGTATTCTTCCTCGTTTGTCGCGGTAGCTGACGTCGCGGAAAATTTAGCGGTAACACATTTTTGAGGATGGAAGTGCGCGCCGCGGGCATAAGTATCGATGATTCAATATATCTGGGAATATTCGGTTCGACGTGAAACACGCGCGCGTGCGCGCGCGTGAAAAGCAAGCGGAATCGAAGCGCGCTCGAATGATCTTTCGATTTGTTAGGAGATGGATAAACTGATTACTCTGGTGGCTTCGCTCATCTGGTAGAAGGTTATCCGCGTGTTATTTCGGATCACGCGGCTTAACGATGATGAGCACAATGATAGCAGTCGAATCGCTCCAATCGATCGATGACTTTCCGTTTTCGCGTATCGACGTATCGAAGATATCTGGGTATCGAGCAACAGGTATTGCGTTCTCTTACGCTGTCGCGTTTGCCGAAGCAAGTCAACGGCGTTCGATGATTCGACGTAGCGAGAAGCGCTCGTGAAAAATCTGTGAGAAAGCGAATCTTGTTCGCTTGATTGAATATTGATCGGTCGTCATCGAGCACGGAACATTTTGCGTTGAATTATTTCGCATCATTCCGGAATCACCGAGGCGGAAACGATATCGCAAAAAAATCGCCGGGCGGAGTCCGGCCTCACGTATTAATGGAATTGAATAGAGAATGCCGGAAGTAATCCAGCCGAGCCTTGAGCGTGCGCGGAGCTCGCGAGCGCTTTAAATCGCGGTTAAATATTCCATTATCCGTCCATCAGCGATCATTTTCATTCCGATCTGGCCTGTCGCGATCCGATAACAAATGCATTCACGCGCGCCGTAAATACGGCGCTCGCTCAAGTTTCACGCTTTATAGAAGGAAAAAAGGAGAGAGAAAAAAGAGAGAGACAGACAGAGAGAGAGAGAGAGAGAGAGAGAGAGAGAGAGAGAGAGAGAGAGAGAGAGAGAGAGAGAGAGAGAGAGAGAGAGAGTACTTGCGTAGTCTGCGTGCGTACGCGTTGTTGATCGATATATATGCGCATAATTTAGCCGTCGAACGCGGCACGGTGGGTTTTACGGCCGCGTAAAGTTCCAAAGCGATGGAAAGTTAAAAGCACTGCGTCCGATTTTTCCTGTTTTTTTTATCCTTTTTTCCCTGTTTTTTTTTTCTTTTTTTTTTTTTTGGACGCAATCGCGGCGCCGGCGGGGCGACTTACGCGCTTGCCGGGGTGCCCGGGTGTAAAGGTCGAATATTTCAGGAGATGGAACATGGAACAAAAGATTGCTGGCATTGCCGCTCAAAAATCATCACGACTCAAGAAGAGGGGAAAGGACTTCGGATGTATCTCCTGTATTTATAGAGGGGCTGCCTCGCTTCGCTCCAAGAACTTTGACTTATCCCCGATGCTTGATTTAATAGGCTTGAAGCTGATGTTAAGTCTCAACGATTAGGTATACGAAGGGACGGAGGATTTTAGGAGAGAAGTTGAGTCCTTTGGGATAGCAAAGGATTTCGCGCGACTTCGCTCGTTCCACGGTATCAGCTCCGTTGATCGAAGACTGTTTAAACTCTCAACTCGGCACCTTGTCTTTGCCGATGTACGATCGGCTTTTCGGACGCGCAAACTTCAAGAAACGTTTGGCCTTCTCCCGGGATTATTCGCAGCATCGCTGCCAATCCCAGGCAGAGCCTATCCTGTTTTTTTCTATTAGAAGAAAACATAAAAACACATGGATGAATTCATGCGGTCGAATCTGTCGTATCTGCAATTAGACTTGTACGTCAAAAAATCAATCGCCACGTATCCATTAATTAAACCGCGATAGCCCCATCTCTCTCTCCTGCGCAACGAGAGCAAGAAGTAGTCAGGATCATAGATATCGCGGCTGAAGAATGCATAATTAATTCCGCAGCGAGCAAACGTTATAAAACGTATTATTATCGTGCAACGTAATGACTTGGATTAAGGTCAGGCGCTAGGTCGAGAGCACGCATTTGCGAAACTTTAACAGCGACGTGTTACGGATAATTAAATTGTCGCAAAAAGCCAACTACGCGCAAGATACACCCTCATTTCCCGATGACGGATTGGGGCGCAATGCATCGCGCCGCTTTGATGAGGAAGGAGAAATCTCTGTCGACAAGTTCTCTGCATGTTTCGGAATAGCGATTTAGAAATTTACGCGGAAGAATGCGTATGAACGTCGTGGAGATTTCATTCCGGCCTCCGCGCTCAAAGCGCTCGCGGTCTCGAGCTCGTTATTTACTCTTCATCAAACAATATTACCGGCAATATCACACACAGATGCGTTCACGCTCGCGATGAAGCGGAAATGAGAATGCACACGAGCCTGCTTTCGGGAGGCATACATGCGCCTATGTTTCCAACAGATATATTACATATTCTGGCAAATATTCAAGATATTTCTGATAATTGAGGAGAAATCCGCGATAAACAGCAGATAGAGATTCTTTATGATAAACAAGCAAGTTTTCATCAGATTAACGTGACGTGATGTAATATTATCGACATTGTAACATTTGATAAGCTAGTCGTTTTTACTTAAGTTGATTGACTACTTTCCGACTACTGCAAGTGGCTTTAAATAATAGAGTACACTTTTATGCCCGTAAAGTGTGCTCGAGTATCATAATTCGACGCGTTGAGATTTAAAGCTCTCGAGTTTCATCCTCGAGTGCAAACGTGATCGAGAATTCCATCGAGAAGAAGATCAGCGCATTAGAGAATTAACAGCTGCGCGATAGTAGCGCGAGATCGTTAAACGAAATTTTCCATTGGGGTTTCCGAGGGGTTTCGGGAAATCGCATGTTCTTTAATCAGGCAGCTTTTTAGAGAACGCAAATGTACACGTAACTCGCGCGCGGATCTCATTTTCAAAGGGCTGGCCGCGCGCAAACGGCAGATATTCCGGAATTCCTCGGAATCGAGAGAAACAATGCGGGACTGTTATCAACAGCATAAACTACTCGTCAAACGGCCTTATCGAGAGCACTAGAGGCAGGAATTGGAACAAAACTGCATCCGTGCGCGTGCCTGCCTCGCAGCGAGTCCTTAACGATCGTCTCCGTTTCTAAATGTGGGAGCATCGTACTTACAGGAGATACAAAGCGCGTTGTTAAGCGCTGCGAAAACTTTAAAGAACGACCGAGGCAGCAATTAAACCTTCCTTCCTCGTCCACTCGAACGCATCGCTCGTTCGAGCTCGATCGCCGACAAAAGTGCACGCGAGTCGCGAATGAACGGAAGCGCGGGCGTGTTTTGAGACGGGCCGATGCGAAAACACGATTTTATTTATAGTCCACGTGAATGAAATCCCACAGAAAATAATATTTTCCAGCCGGTTCTCCGCGCGCGCGCGCTCGTGCAAATGCCTTGTGTACGACGCGCGTGTTTGCGATTCGTTCAAACAAAAGCCATTCGAATAGAATGATTTTATCGCGCGAGTCACCTCCGCCTTTCCTCTCTCTCTCTCTCTCTCTCTCTCTCTCTCTCTCTCTTCTTTTCACGTGAGAGTTTGTCATACGTTTGGTAAAAGCTCACGGCACGCGTTGCGCGTCTCATGCAGACAATCTTGATATTGCTAAATCGTTCGATCTGCAGGACATTATTTAGAGACTGCCTGCATGGAGCGACTTAATTAAAGTCTTCCTTAAAGGATGTTTTACGTGCACGCGGGGGATTCCGAATTGGAGGCATGGCCGATACCGCGCGATCAATCCTTTTACGAGCGCTTCCCGCGCTCGTAGGAGAACATGTGGAATTTCGCCGCTCTAGTAGCTGAAAGCTTAAAGCGATTCGTGATTAATCAGTCGTGATTAACAGCAGGAACTATTTCCAGACGGGTTTAATGAGGACGAATCGCCGCTATTAAGATATCAAGACAAATCGGCTCTCTACAATTTGCGCGATACACAAATAATAACTTTTCAACCGCCAACTTTATCGTTGTCAGAATTCAAGCAATTCAGAGAGAGTAAAAGAGAGCGAGAGAGAGAGAGAGAGAGAGAGAGAGAGAGAGAGAGAGAAACGAGGGAGAAAGCGTGCGCGTACATGATGAATTACTTGAAAATAATAAATTTAATATCGCTTATTATAACACAGTCGTAACGGCGGGTCGAGTTAAATGAAATTACAGGGAATTAAATGCCGCGGGACTGCAGAAATTTCCCGGAGCCCCTTGTCGTTTTAATAACACGTTTACAGTCTTTCATATCCGACACGTGTTGTTAATTCCCCGAGATGTTGGCGCTTCCAACGCGGCGCCTCGAACAGCTGCGATGTCGCTTCTCTCGTTGCCTTTTTGGATCACTCACGAGTCGAGCGGTTAAAGGATCGTTAAACCTTACGTTATAAAATCAGCGGGGGGGAGGAAGCGATGCAAAATAAGCGACGCATTTGCGCGCAGAATTGCGGGAGACATTTGTTTAATAACGCACGTGACATAAAATTCAGGCAATCGGCGGGGGGGTTTTTCCTAAGGACGATGTTTATTCTCGCCGGATTCCTTGATAGCCGGATATTTGAAGCTGAAATTTCGCATGAAAGTTCCCATGCAGATTCGTTCCTGGCTGACGCTCATCCGCATCCTCCTAGGTTGGGGCGCGTTTAGCTAAAAGCACGACTACTGCCAGGTGGCTGCACCCGCTGGTACCTAGTATCCCGGGGATAACGCGGGGAGGGAGAGGGAGGATGGGGAAGTCATGTGTTTAATATTAACAGGACGCTATAGGGGCCGCGCGCGCGCGTGTTGTTCCTACGTAATTTCCTCCTAAACGTACTAAGAGATGCCCATGCATATTTCAGGACGGCAGATACGAAAGCGTGAATGCGTATCCCCGTGAGAACGCGTTGCACACGGGGTGCTCCGTGAGTTCCGTCGCACTTTCCGCCACTTATTGTCAGAGATCTCCTACCGGACCTCTTTGGGGAGGGGGAGTAATCCTTACGTACGCCGCTGCATTCTGTCGGTCGCTGAATTCTGTGGGAGATCCAGACAATCCTGCGATTAATCCGACGCGAGGACGAGGAAGCGGAAAAGCGCCCGGTCCCGCGTCTACGCGTCGAGAGAAGCAATGGCGAATCTAATCGAAGATACAAATGTCCCAACGGATGCTCGAATCTTCATCGAGCAGCTAGGAGGCTGCGATCCGCGCCTGATCTCGGGGATCCAGAGAAGCGCGCGTAATCCGGAGACACTCTGTATATGCGGTATCAGGACGGTGCCGATATCACAAATAGACGCTTCCCTAATTACTACGAGCCGTCTGATACTAACATTTATTCAGGCCGGAATTGGAAGCCGTATTCGGTGCCCGTATCTACGTGCTTCTTGTCGCAGACACGATTATTTCACTGATTCGCGATTTGCAGTGCATCGCATTATTGAGGCGTTCGAGCGCGCCTTGCGGAATGTCATCTCGCGACTCTCATTTGAGAGCGTGCATTTGACCCGAGCTCGACTTAATCGTTAAGCTTCAATGCTTTCGATAGAATGGAAAATTAATATGATTGTAGCTATATGTTTGTAGCTTGAGATAAGTAACAAAACAAGTAACAAAAGCGAAACGCGATATTTCTATCGTAACACTCGAACCACCCTCGCCCGCTGCGTTCCGTCCCGCCGTTTCGTGATCGCGAATAAAATCGTCGACAGAATTTAATTATTATTACTTTGGACAATTAAAATATTGATATTATCTCGTATAATTATCCGCGGTTTCGCCGGTAATGCGCGCGGATTTATATTAATTTCCGCGTGAAAATCGGATATTAATGAATTGAGCTCCGCGTACATTGCTATTAATAAACGACCATTTGCAAATTGTATTATTAATAAACGAGTCGTCGGAGATCCGGATATCGGTCAGCGGATTACCGGGTTCCCCTGCTAGCCCTCACGGGGAACTCCGAAACGCCTTTATTGTCTCGCAAGCTGCGGCACAGTTTGCCGCAGTTGCAGACTGCAACGGTCGTAAAGGAAGCTGGCGCGCGCTCGCCGCGCCGCAGCAAGGCAGCGTTTTCCCTGGGGCGGCCGCGCGCGGGACTTATTTCACTATTTTATTAGATTAAATATACGCGACGGGGGAGTGCGCGCGGTGGGGGTGAGCGACGAGAAGGAGTGAAATAAAAAATCCATCGAGAAACGCGGTGAGATACGGCTGCTATCGCGGAGGGAACGGAAGTCGGCGTGTTGCATCTTTAACGCGATGTACAAAAGTGCAAAGGCATGAACGAATCGGGGCCAGCAATCCCGATTGCGAGCAGAACGAGGATACGCCGGCTTTATCAGCAAGCTTTGGCCTTCGAATTGAGATCATCATGGACACGCGCGCTCTCTCAATAAAGGAACCACATTCTCGTGAAGCAAAGCTCGCGCGATTCCGTGTCCGCGTTTTCTTCGACTTGTCGGTTCCGCGATCTTTATTCGTCCTTCGCGATACGCGTGAGATGATCGATATCATCGGGTGTTATCGAACATATATGTTTTGTTATTACCAACACCCGCTCTGTTTTCTGGGAGGTTCCCAAAGTGCAAATATCACGAGGGGAAATAGCTCTTGCTTGCGGCAAAATGTACGCCGATGAGAATCAGAGTCGGCGTTACATCGGCGAAATCGTTTTTCATGCATTTATTCGATCCCACTGCGAGGCGAGGGTGAATCGTCGGGGTATGTTTGCCGTGCACTTGATTTTTCCGAAGTTCCCCCATAGTTTATCGCCGCACGTCGGAGTTCGTCCGTTCTGAAGTGGAGCTTACATACGCTCTGGCCGGCCGGATATGTTAGCCAATCACCCTAATATATTCGAGCGAACGTGCCTCGTGAATTCTGCACGAAGCTTCCCCGTAGGATATGTTATTCGTATCCCCGTGTCGGCTTACACGTGAAATTCCGGGCGTTTTCCGCGTAACGCGATACGATTCGAAATAATCGTAAGTTCCCCGCGCGAGTACCTGCAATTTCGCGACGATGATGCTTGTGAATCAGAATCTCTCGTTCGCCAAACGCGCAAATATAATTCGCGATTAAACGCCGAAATGCGTAAAACCGATCCTGCAAGCATAAGCGGCGCTGTTGATAGGTTAACGGTAAACAGGAAAGAATTATAATACAAGCTGGCAAAACGCTCAGCCTTCGCGGAATTAAACGCGGAAAGAGAATCATTTCGTTATCGTTATTATTATATTAAACCCATTAATTATTCGTTACATTATTTCTCTTATACCGAAATGTAGCCGCCAGCAACGCGAGATATCACATCGCGCTTGCCGCACGTTCGCATTATCTACATTAATCTGCAATGCGGAGAGAGCGGATCACTGCTGATCCGGAGATCATCTCGGCGGTCCCGCGAAACTTTCGACAACGAGACTCTCTCGTTGATTTATCTCCGTGTTTGATGAAGTAAAATATCACCGCTAATGAATGAAAATGAATGGCAGACATGCACGCGATGCTTCACGGTTGACACGCATTTGCCGCGCGCGCGATAACACCTTAGAGATTTCGCCATTGGATGATGCGCGCGCGCGCTCGTTTGTATCGCAATAATGCGACGACAAATGTCCCAATGAAAATTGACGCGCGTCACTTGCCTTAATGTATCCGCGCACGTGGCGATACATTTTTTTCCCTTCCCGTTCTTTTTCATTTATTCTCTTGCTCTTTTTTTTCGTTCTTTCTCTCTCTCTCTCTCTTTTTCGTTTCGAGGGCGCGCAGCATGAAGATTAACTCGGCGCATTTGTTTGACGGCGCGAATTAATCTTTCGAATGAATTTAACGCAGACGAGCCACCGCGGCACCATCGATTTCGTTGTGAAAAAAAAAAAGGAAGAAGAAACAAACGCACGAAGTCGTGCCATGCGAATCGTCTCGGCGCGTGAGCAGCGCGAGCAACGATCAAATAAACGAGCAAACGTGACATTTTACTTAATGATGGTCGATCTAATAGCCCTGCGTTTGTCATTAAGGGGTAAACATCTTATTAAGCCTTTCTCCTTATTCGATATGCTGCGCTTCCGCGTTGAATTTAATGGCAGAAGAACGAAATGGCTTCTAAGATTTCGCGGAGGCTCGTTATCTCGTTAACGTTCGAAACACCTATTTGTCTATTTCGAGACAAAAGACGACTGCACCATTGCATTCAAGCCATCGAGAGATGCATAACTATGGAATATTCGAAGATGGGAATATTTCTTGTTGCGCGTTTCGCATTCGCGGACATTTTATGGAGAACGATCAGTGTCACGGGAGTATTCAGTAACAGAAAATTGAGAATTAAATTGATGAGATAATCAAATTCCGAGTTAATATAAATTGTGCACTATTATATGCCGTTTGAAATGCAAAGCAGATTAGGTTGACGTAAATTATGTGCGTAATAATTATTAAATTTGCCATGAATTTCGGGAAAGTCAGATAACTCGAGAAGAAAATAACAATGTTAACGTTAATATCTGAACTATGAACTATGAACTTGCCGCAATTGTATTTGCATCGATTTCTAATATCAAAGGTGTATACATACATATACGATATTACATCTCGATTATTCAGTCGATAATTCTCGATAAAAGTATTAAAAATCCTATTTAGCTGACAACAGATAAATTTCGCATCTCATAAAATAAATAAACACGGGATAAAAAAAGATTCTTTGTAACATATATCCCCAGCATATATCTCCAGTGCGATACGAAGCATAGTCGATATTGTCACAGATATACACGGAAATACGTTTCCTTTTCAGTTCCATGCAGTTTCAGTGGCGCGAGCAGATGATCGTATAAAAACGGGCAAAGATGTATTTCTCCATCTGGCGTTTCTCTCGAGTCACACTTCAGTCACGATACGCCTCTTGTCAGGAGAAGGGAACGCAGCTTATTCGCTTTATCTCTCATTTGCATGATCGAAGAACGGATCACGCCACTCGTCATCCCTGACGAGACTAACCGAATTTCGCGCGCCCTGCCGATGACTCGCCCCGATAAAGCGGGCGTTGAGTCCTATTCGCGATTCTCTTTCGCCGGACGACCTGCGGTGTATTTGCGGATGCATGGTGCAGAATAGCTTATGAACACGCGCGACTGTCTAGGCTGGTGCCGCGAAAGCAGGAATCCGGGGGATGAGCGAAGTCGAATGATGAAGCGGGAGGAGGACGCGGATAAAAGAGGCAGCTTTATAAAGGGCAGCCCGTACGCGCGCGTGCGCTAATTAGAGAAGGAGGACGCTAAAAGCGGGTAGGGCCTGGTGAGAGAGAATGCAAGCCTCACCTGTACTTTGGCCACCACGTAGCTTCTGCTCGGGCCTCTCGACCCTCTCCTCACTGGGCGGAGGTGGTCTCTCTGTCCTTTTCGGATAGTAGGGGTTGTACGAGGACGGCCACACGGTGGTCAGCCTTTTTGCTGGCGGTGGCGTGCTCGGTCGTCCTGAAAATAGATTAGGACCTTTCTCATCTAACCCAGGCACTCTCTTCCTTCCTCTCTGCCTCTCTCTCTCCCCTTCTCCTTCCGTTTGCCTCCCTTGTCTTTTTTACGTCCGCCAATAATCCAGTCCAGCGTACCTCCTCCTCTCCTCCTCGCTCCCCGTCGCTCTCACCTTCTCCCCCCTCTCTTCCCCTTCCGCTCGTTCTCCTCCGCGTACTCGTTTTTGCATTTGATTTTATCACATGTATATATATATATATATATATATATATATATATATATATATATATATGCGCGCTATTCTACACCATACAAGGCCGCAGCCGCGAAATTACGCGAAACGATGGAAATTTAACCAACGCGGTGCGGTCGAGAGTACGATGCATATTACACATCGCGGACGCAAACGGATCTATCCCTCAGATCTCGAAACGGGTTTGAGTTTATTAAACGCCATCCTTCTCCCTTGTACCCGCGTACACGTACCTATGTCCCATCATTTTATGTCACGAGAAACTAATAGACTGCAGTTAAAACAAGGAAAATTAATTAATGGTTTAGGCTTTATCTCCGGGCTAATAACTTTCTTGATAAATAGCATTAAGTAAGGAAATAACGTTCGTTTCTATTCTTGAGCTTTGGTCTCCAAGTCAACAGAATAAATCCAAGCGATAAGTAAAATCCCAAAAAGAAAAGAAAAAAAATCGCCTTCTTAGAATTGGCCGTAGTAAATTGATAGTAAAATACAGGGATAAGAGACTCAAAGGCTCTCTCCCCTCTATCCGCAGTTCTCTGTATTCTCGGCATACTGTTGCAGCGACTTGCGTGTGTGTCTAGCTGCTGCATCATTCGCAAAGCGGAATCTACTTCATAATAGATACGGCAGGAAACATACGCGTGCAAGCAAGTGTGGCGGGCGTGAATCTGATGAATCCTACGAGCTTCTTTGAAAACGAGCCAAGTTCAACTTGTTGCGTTCGACGAATGTCCCATTGAACAAAATACGTTCACACGGAAGTCCCGCGACGGAAAAGAGGAGATCGCGAGCCATGAAGCGGACCGTTTCGCGTTTCGGCTGTTTACGTCATTCGAGCGGCTATTCTCGCGAGATTCCTTACATCGATCTGCTTCGTCGAACGATCAATCAGGTTTTGCTCATCCGCCAATATCGTCGATGATGAATTATACTTCTTTTACAGAAAAAAGTAACAAATCTATCCCCAGTGGTCTTTCTCCAAATCGATCGGTTAGCGCGATGGATGCCATAAAGCAATTATAAAACGACCGACACCGATTAAAAGAATACCACCGTCGCGTGTTCGCCATGGCATCGCGATTTAACGCTGTTAAAGCACTCCAGGCGGTAATGCGATCGCAATGTTTAAGAGACACGCCGCCTTCCCTCAAGACAATACGCATGCCGACGTTTAATGTGATTACTGCGAGCGACATAAGATTAAACTCGACTAGCGCGCTGGCCTTCTCGTCTTTGTAAATATGAGAGCACATCCCGGGAGAGCCGCGTCCTTCGCCGGCACTAGATTGAAACTTTACCTGCACGATAATTCTGCGCGGAGGTGCGTATCAGCCCGAGGTGTAATTCAACTTGATATCCGCCACGGGGCTTGTATACTTCTACTTCGTCAAGCGGGGACCCGAACGCTCCTTCGTGACTCTGTAGCGGGTTCGACGCTTATTTCGTTCGCCGTAATCGCGCAGATTATTCAAACTATCATCGCACGCGGTCCCGCGCGTGCCCTTCATCGGTGGCAATCTCGAAAATTGCGCCGCCAAGTAATTCGAAGTAATGCCGGATTACACCGACTTGGCAATTCGGCTGGGCATGCTTCTCCTTCCTTGAGCAAGCAAGAGAGAGAAAGAGAGAAACAACATCAGTGATCGTTAATTCTATGTAAACTCTTTCTTATGAGAACCGCGGATTTCCTGAGGGCTAAGATTTCGTATTAAGCGCCACTGATTAGAGAGCCACTGCGAACAATAATCAAGCACGGTTCGTATTCATCGTACGTATCGCCACAACGTATCGCATTGCGTGACACTACGCGAAATGGCGGCGTCTGAAAAATTTTCAGACACCCCGGGACAAATTTAAACACTCGGCGTGTACAAACGTCTCTTAATTAATTCCCTCGAGTGTGGCCGCCGCTTGTCGTGCCGTTTTCACTCGAGCGAATTCTGCATTTTGCTCGGAGGTAGCCGACAATGTGCCCCTAAGCCCGGTACACATCTTTACCTTCTCCACTTTCTCCAACAGCGCTCTTTCTCTTCACCCTCGCCCCCCCCCTCTCTCTCTCTTACTTTTMCCCTCTTCGTTAGATGCTGCAGTTTCCTTGCTTCGCAAACAAGCGACTCTTTAACCCGCCTACAGCCGCTAACTTGGCGCGCGAGGACGGGCACTAAAAAGTTTTCGAATAAAAGTTTAAATACGCCTCCAAGACAAACTTTGTTCCGCAGTCTCGTCGCGCGGCCCTTCAACAATACGGCGATCTTCTGGGTCACCTGTCTCGATGCTGCAGGATACACATGGGCACCGCCTTATATTTACACGCGTAAACTATCGTGGCCGCGAATAGGTAAAAGGTAACGCGTTAACGTTGTCTTTTCTGGCGACGAGCAATCACAACGGGGCTCGTATTTCATCCGACCGTGCCGTTCATCCTTTGTTGCCTGTACCCGGGATGCGTCCGGGCTTGTTTAGGAAGTTTCGGAATAACTCGTTGAAAATTTAAGAGTCTCGCGGCACCTCCTCCAAAGTGCCGCGGCGCGTTCAGGAAGAATTTGTTCCGCGAACATGGAAAAGCGAGACGCGAGAGAGAAGACGCCGGAGGAGAATGGGAAAACGGATTCGCGCCGTGCCGAGAAAAATACAATAGAAGCAAGACGGAGTATTGTTAACAATTTTGATCTGCGATTTATCAGATATGCTCTCGCAATTCACGCGTACGATAGGATCTCGTGAGGTAGTCGTGATAATAAAGTAATACGGGACACGATAGAACGCGCGAAACGAGAATAGCATTTTTTCTTTTCTTTCATATCTTTCGCTAGAGAGAATCCTCTTGTGGAAATTTAACTTCAACGTAACCGTATCACGTTGAGTATCATTTTTAATGTCAGTCTTTCGCTTTCTCTCGGATTTCATCGACTTTTACTCGAGGATTCGCATCGACGGAAGGAAAATAAACGTGTGCAAGTTTCTGTTAAAATTCTCGTTGGATAACTTGATGAGTAAATTGATTCCGATAACTGAGAGGAGGCGGGTTCTCCAGGACTTTCTAATCGATGTAAAACCGAGTTTAAGCGGCGGATAATTCCGATGTCTACATACTCACAAGGTACAGAAGGTAGGTAATTCGAGTTTTATTAGAAAGATGTTTTCCCTTCACCAGCGTATTATCGTGTAGATTTTTCTAATTTTCTAATTAATACGCGAACGCGTTTGCCAAGTTTTGCTTCAAGATTGACTTTGCGTTCGATTGCATTATCCAATCAAGCGTACGATACATTCACGTGCGCTTGAATCCTTTTTATTATTATAAGAGAATCGAATGAGTTTCGAAAACAGGGGATTCTTGTATTCCCCTATTAATTCTTTGTGTCAATCATTCTCTGTCGGATACGTTTGATACGTTAACGTTCGCTGCATGTGATATCGTATCTTAAATATTGCAGTTTATAATGATGATGTGCGATCACGATCGCAGGTGCGCGCGACCCGGCGAATGTATAACCTAATACCAGAAATAATTCTGACCTTCTCATCGGGTTTTAATTAATTACGATCTGCGGGATCGATAGTTATTCTGCAGGGTACCTAATATGAAGGAATATTAAATATCCTGTGGTCTCGGTGGACCAATTCCAATTTCCTCGTTGCGAGATTTATCTGGCGTAGCGAGAGCGAAGAATGACATAATTTCGTGCGATCGATTTAACATTTAAACAGGGACTATCGTCGCGATCATCACGTCAAATAACACAGTCATTACTTATTCATGAGAAAGCATAAACTTTGACGACGATAATAAAAGAAATTCATGTTCCTTTTCAATATCCGTATCGCAAAGAAAAAATAAAAAAAATAAAATAACGTAACATTCAATTTATCGACAGTGACGCTATGCAAATAACATCTCTGGCTATTAAAACATCGTAATACTTTTCCCCTTTTTGATGATGTCAGACATATCCCGCACATGTTGGAATTATATTGGAAATGGGGATAATCGCGTATCGAACTGTATCGAACAGCACGCGCGATCAATCTGTCATCAATTTGCTGGTAGAAAGATGCGCTGCAAAAAATCTTGCGATATTCATTAGCGGGAGCAACAGAGCGATTCGTATCGAGAATGAAAATTGTCGGAGCGTCTAACAGGCCGTTCGGACGTTTCTAGGGAAAATTAGATTCTTCGTATAATTTCGCGATTTCGCAGAACAGCGCGTACTATCTGGCATCTACCATCGCCAACAATGCAATCTCACCCCGTGCTGCGTGCACCCCGTTCTAGTGCACCCAACAGTCGCGGCGTCGTCAGTAATTGAATTTTAAATGCACTTAATTAGGTCACCGGTTAAGCCACCGATGTAATATTGCGATATAAAATTAAAACCGCGTGCTCTGATTTCGGTGAGCCGGAGAACACGCTCTCATTCGTCTCATGCCGAACGCGAATCTCGAGCGGGAACCTCGAGTAATGTTCTGAATTATTCAATTATTATCTTTCTACATTATGCAATTTTAATTACCCCTGTCGTTTCGTTCGCTGTTAATTAAGGAAAAAAAGAGAAAGAATGTTGAAGATCGTTGGTCGATCAACGCCGGTCAAATTACTCGGGAAAGCTCGGATGTGAATTTGTGGTAAAAATGAATATCCTGTGGTTGAGCTTTAACCGTTTAATAATTATAAAACAGCACAAATAATGAATCGTTGACGTGGAAGGAGATCGGAATGGAACTGCTCTAGAACAAAAGATTATTAGCAACAATTGGTAACATCAAAAGAGGCCGCGTTTTGTAATCGTTGCTAGGATTCCGATTTTCCTCTAGTGCGATAACGAGCTTTCCCCTATCGATCCACTTCCGTGATCAAAAGACCCGGAAGCATATCTCGATTGTCGATTGTTCGCGGCTCTGATCTAAAGAGCGCGGCGCGACTAAAGACAAAATTGGCAAGCAAGGAGAGAGAGAGAGAGAGAGAGAGAGAGAGAGAGAGAGAGAGAGAGAGAGAGAGAGAGAGAGAGAGAGAGAGAGAGAGAGAGAGAGAGAGAGAGAGAGAGAGAGAGAGAGAGAGAGAGAGAGAGAGAGAGAGAGAGAGAGAGAGAGGAGAAAAAAGATACGAAGAATCGTTCATCGTCCGCTAGCGGACCGGCGCGAGTTCATTTGAGTTTACGCGGAGGATGGCTGCATCCCGTCGACGACATCTTATAAACGGCATTCCAACGTAGAATTTGCCAACGAATGTTCTATCGAGCATTCTCGCCGTTACTCTCGCGGCGCGACTTTTGACACGTTATCGCATCCTGCGCATCCCACGTATTCGGAATCACGCAGATCGTCCCGCAACAGTGTAATCTTATCTGGATAAGACGAACGGCAGTCCCATTGGAAGCTGGTAGGCGCTTAACGTCGTGTTCGTGAGTTATCGCGTAGCTCGGCTAGGCCATTAATAATCCCGCGGTATTAAGATTGATTCGGAGACTCGCTCGCAGACGCGCTCGCAAGGAAGGACGAGTGCGACGCGTCCCTTGCCGATCTCGCGCCGAAGTTTCTCGTAATATTTAATCAGCAGCCGACGTGCCATACATTACGACGCTGTCTCTCTCTCGCGCGCGCGCAAAGTATGTGCGGCCGTTAATGGGCCATGGTAGATTACGAGGAAATGGGCGCGACGATGTCCCCATCGAAGAAACGCGTTCGATTACCATTATTCGCACGTACGCCGCCGTCTCGCTCCGGCTCTCCAAGAAAATCGCGCGTCGGACTTGCGCCGCCGACGCTCGTAAATCTCCCTTACGATCCCGCGAGCTTTTACAATCGTCGGTTCTCGGCCGAGCGCCCGGGATCCAACCGGGGTTGGAGGGGTAGCATCGATACCGGGGTGGCGAGCGGGGAGCAACCGGATGCGCTCACGGTATCGTGAAAATTCGCAAATAACGGTTATTCATTACGACGTAATGTCCCGCCCTCCGCGGACGGCCCGGAATAACGATAATCCACGAGCGGAGGAGGGTAAAATTGCGGAGCTTAATGGCGGTAATACCGTCGTGGCCTTGTATGGCGTTAATAATGCGGTATATTGAGATTGGTTTCGCGAGCTTGAGGAGAGCAGCAGGTCGAAGAACACGGAGGCGAACGGCGAAACCGCAGGGACCTGACCTAGACGCGCACCGAGTTATTCACCCCCCCGTCCCTCCTTTGCTTCAATAATACACCCGAGCGCGGTGCTAGCGGACGGACTCGGGCGGCCTAATATAAAGACTAATCCCGGAAACATTGTACTTTATTCGATGACAAGGAAGCAATTCCCTGCGAAACACATCTCGCTCGTTCCCGCTCAGCCTCCGTTTCCGTCCGCGTTCGGCTCGAGCGCACTCTCTGACGAACGATCTGGGAAAATTAGACATCGCCGCGGGTGTTTTTCAATCGGTGCTCAAGCGACATCGAGCGTCCAGCCCGGCGACGTTCAGGGATGCAAATTATTGCCCTGCCGCGCGAGACGTGAGATATCGCTTTAATTTAGTAGACCTTTCCACCCTCCGCGAAGTTAAGTTTGATGTTATTTCTTTTTCCTTCGAGCGAGCCGCACCTGCGGCATCGCTTTCTCGTTCGGGATAAAACGCCTCGAAGCAGAGGCGGGAAGATGCTGTAAGATTCCACGATTCGCGAGTGAAGAGCGGATAATGAGCCCGCGTTTGCGCGTGAGAAGCGTCAGAGGATCGACTAGGACACACATACAGACACGCATACTCACGCGTGTATATATGTATCGCATATCGATTGCCCGATTGCCGGTGTGTATGATATATTCAGTAAAGAATTCTCACCTTCTTTGTTGGCGCTACTCTTGATTTCCGTTGCCTTCGGGGCCGCCGACGGTTTCGGAATGGCTGAAATAAAAATCCTCCTTAATGACATCGTATAACCTTCGAAATATCGGTCAATAAATCCGACTACTCGCCTTATTCATAATTTAACCCGGGGTCATCTTATCTCCCTCTTCTCCGAACGGCGGAGATTTCGCGGTAAGAACGTAACGGCCGGGAGGGAAGTCGGCGAACCTCCCTCCTGGGCGATTTAACCGAACGTCGCTGCCGATTTACCGGCTACGTTTACTCGGCCGCGAATAAATCTTCGATTCGGGCGAAATTAAACAGAGACTCGAGGATCCCCGCCGATCCTTGGATTATTCACGTCGCGGCGGTTCGTCGAGGAGGAAGCGTGGCAGCGAAAGAGAGATTCGTTTCTCCTCCTCCCCCTCCCCCCTTCCGCTCCATTGTACACCGGGATAGAATGCACATCGGCTTACGGTATAATCTGATGGATCCCTCGGTCTCGCCCAGCGAGTTTTTGCTAATGCACCGGTAGCTACCGAAGTCGCTCGCTGTCAAGTTGCGGATGGTGAGCCTCATGTGTGCGCGGTAGCTGTTTTCCATGATGTTCGTGGTGTACTTGTCGGTGGACAGAATCATCTCGTCACCCAGAAACCAGTAGCTCATAGCGCGGGGATAAGCCTCCGTGTGACAGTCGATCGTTACGTTGGTACCGGTCGGCGCGCCGACCAGCTGATTCGGCACGAAGATCATCGGGGAGACTGGAAGAACGTTAGTGATCGTTAATCGGGGATTGTATCTGTTGATCGTATCTCGTCTCGTGCTTCATTAATTTATTGCTCATCGATTCTCATACTGAAGAAACGCATCGGAGTTTCTGCCGCACCGCGCGAAAGCTGAAACGCGCAACGTTTTAATCTTCTGGCGAACGCGAGCTTGGCGCTCGCACGCTTCGGATGATGGAATCCTTCTCGAGATGTAAATTTGCATTTAAATTGAAGAATACGAGCATGGAGGTATCACACAACGGCTTATTGTTTGGAAGCTGGCAGGATTTGCTTCTTACTGTAGAATCTTTGCACAGAATCCTAAATCGTACGCCGGCAATGTAGGGGAACCGCGTAACGGGATCGGGGCGCGATTCTTCGGGGCGCGGAAGAACACTCGCAATTCCGCGATTCGCGGCGGGCGAATTTTCCAAAATGCCTACGACGGTTGCGTTTGTTTATTACGCTGCGCGATTGCGCACCGCGATGGAATTAATATCGCGGCGGCGTTCCGGTAGGATCAAGTTTGCCCGCGGACACGGCGAATCAAGTTTGCACTTGGCGCAGCGAGCGTTGCGCAAAATGCACCGTGTTGTCGGAAACGAGTTGGAAACAAAGTCTATTATGGTTATCGCGTCTAACACGCCGGCGTTAAGGTTACGCAATGAAGGGTCGAGACGCGTGAGCGCGAGCGGGACGTTTCCGTCTTTCGCCCCTGCGCTCGCGCGTTCCTCGCTCGCAGTCGCGCGAGTCGTGCCATTCCGGACGAACAATCTTCTAACTCGACAACTACACCGGAAACGGCGGCTTCTTCGTCGCGAATTAATCCGACGTGGCGGTAAGCAGCGGTGCGCGCGCTTCGGTAACGGCTTGAATTAAAGTTGCGTGCTCCGCAACGGCGCGCGAAACAATGAGGGAGAATAATAACGCGCTCGTGGTAATCGAGAGCTCGCCAGTTACTCCCTAACGAGAACAATCATCCATGACCCGCACGTGGCCAAGATCGCGTCCGTTGTCTTCTCTCTCGATGATTATCCTTTTCGTCCTCGCGGACCCAGCCTCTTTCTTCGGTTGTTTCGATATCACGTGATTTCATATGGATATGAAATCCATATGAATCATTATGCGACGTCGATTGTCTTAGGAAAACCACTCTCTACGATACTCAAGGTATGAATAAAAGTAACGAATAGCCTCTCATGAGAAGATGAGAAAGCAATTTTCAATTCGCCCCGTTCTTCAGGAATGAAGAGAGATCGAAACGCGACGCGGATGTGGATATAGACACAATCGATGGGATAGGAAATAGAGAGAAGGGTGCATTAATTAAAGTCAACGCTAGCAATTTGTGGATTTGTGGCAAGCTGGTATGCGTGCCGCCAACTGCGCCGACGTACAAGTACAGTCAAGTGATATCGCCACTCTGCATGCATCATTCATCGCCATGCGATCGCAAGTCGGAAACGTTTCTTTTTTTATTGCCATCGATCAGGCATTCATCAAGATTCTATGTAGATATGTTAAACTGTGAAGAATACATCCATCGATGTCTCTAATTAAGAATTAAAGGCGGCCGAGACCCTTAGATCGATTTTTCTCGTCAACTTGCGCGGCTTAAGTAACTCTCGTGCAACGTGAAGCTAATTCGCGTGATTATTAAAACCGATATCTCGAATTCTCGTTAAAGGCACGTCTGCAAGGAAAGAAGATCGCGTCTCCTGCGAGGATTATCAACGCGATCGACAAAAAGCAGATTGCGCACAGCTCGTAACCGACAGCTCTTTTCTCATTATTAGCGTCCTCCGTATCTTTAATGCATGCCTCTGTGCCGCTGGATGTAAATAGCGCGTCATCGATTACCGCTATCCTTCATCCCTACCTCTCCCTCTCTCTTTCTCTTTCACCACGGGATCCCGTCCATAATTCAGCATCATAGTCGTAATTACACGATAGAAAAGGGAAAAAGTAAAGAGGTAAGCGCGTCCGCGCTTATCGCCGGCACTGGCGCGGCGATAAACGTGTGAATCACTCGGTGAGTGCAACGTAAGCAGGACAGGAAGAACGTGGTAACGTAAAAAGTCAAAATTGTGCTAAATTGTGCACGTCTCATCAACGTGCCTGATGAACTGGCCGGCTCCATTTGCGGAGACGACACGTGGAAGCGCGTACGCCAACCGAATTACGTCCATCCTCCTCAGCACCGCCGCATCTCCGAGCGTCTCCTCTCTTTGCTGTGCTTTATGCAACGCGCGCTATTTTCCGCCCGCATTGCAGCGGTAAACATAGCCGGAAATGCGACGTGGCGAGGTCGTCTGTTTATGTAGCCGTCCGGTCGTGAGCGAAAGTCCAGAGAGAAGATCGCTGCGAGGACGTGACGTGTTCGCCGTTCAGATTGCGCGAACGCGCCGGATTGCAGGTCTGAAATTCTCGATCGTTGATTCGATGGACCGTTCGAGAAACGTCGGAGATGCGAGAGAGACTCGCTTTAAGTGGAACAGTTGGAATCGCGAGCGAAATTAAGAATGAAGCGAGAAACGACCGAGCGAAATGAATTCCGTGAAATGTAACGGTTATCGTTCCGTTAAGTGGATTAACAGCCGCGCAATAATGACAGTGATAACGTCAGTTTTAATATTATGTTGTTGAAGCAGAAATCGACGCCCGATGCGCGAATTCGCTTTGCTGATCCTGCCGCTCGCATCGCCATTCATCCCCGCCACGGTTTCAGAACAGGATGGAAAACGCGGAAAAGTGCGCGAACGCTATCGCGAGCATCGAAATTTACGTAACGCCTCTCTGTCGAGTTTACCGAGTCGCTTGTTAGACTCGATCCTGAAAAGAAACCGCGAGGGAATCGATCGGGCACCTTGCTCCGTCTTGCTCCTCAGCGAACATCGAGTATCCAGATTCGCAGTCTGGTCTTTCATCCCTCTCGATCCTTTGAAGCAGCGAGGAAGCAAACGAAGGATACGTAATTCTCCGCGCGTCGCATCATTACGCCCGTTGAAATTTTTACAAGACGGCAAATCCCTACTCGCAAACGTGTCGCGCACGGGAGACATCCGGATAGCCCAAGGACGATTTCCAAGAAGGGTAGTTCGCCCCCAGAAATGCGGCGCGCCGGCCGCGCAGAAAACCGATGCTTCTCCACCGTGCCCGTCTAAATAAAATATGTCCCCCGCCTCCTAAATATTCAAGAGATACCGCCCTAGTCCGGTATCGCGTATACGTAACGTGCCGTTTCTCCTTTCTTCAGCAACGCAGGCTCGCCCGCGTGCGAACACACGCGCACGGGTACACCGACGTGCAACGGCAACCGGATGCAAGAACATACGAAGTGACACGAACGAATGAAACGCATAAAAGGGAAAAATGACCAGGGCCGACGCGGGACGGCTTGTGCCGGGGTTCTCGGTATTTCCCCCGAGTTTTCCGACCGACGGCGTTTCCTACCCGTATCCCTCTCCCCCTTCAGGCTCCCATTTACTCCTTCCGATCCTCGCCCTCGAGTGCTCCGCGGTGGCTCTCGTTGTTTCCCTCTCGTGCGCCGTATATGCGCGGCGGATCACGTGCGCCGCTACAAAGCGCCGCGTGCACGTGCGCGAATGTGCAATTTCTGAAATGAAATTTAAACAACACGCAGCACGGCCGCCTGCGCGGCGGAGGAGAGGGAAAGGGGAAGGCTTGCGGGCTTTACGACCAGGAGTTTGAAATTTATTCGATAAATGTATCATCGTTGGACGAGCGCCAGCGGCGCGTCTAATTCTCGCGCGGCGAAAGTTGCTCGCGCGCGGCGGCACCGCGCGTGCCGGTATTTACGGTATTTTACACGTGAGCGAAGTTGCAAAGTTGGCGGCGGTGTTCCGCGCGAGGATTCGGCATACGCCGGCGCCGTGGCCAATTAACATAATTCATCGCGATCATTAAGCACCGGCATTTCCAGCGCGACACTTGCCATTGTTGCCGTTCCATGGTATCGTTAACGCAAACTCTCCCCTTCTGGTTTCGTTGCGGCGTGCAATTTTCACGCGAAGTCGTTCGTTCGTTCCCAGCGCGGCTCACCGGCACGTTAATCGCGGCAAGCGTGAATTTCATCGCGACTCGACGCGCATGCGCGCGCAATTTCAACTGAATTCATGAATTACCTATCCGTCCTTTATTACGAAACATTTAGCGCGCATACTGTAATGCCGTAAAATTATAATTATCGCGTCACGTTGCGCCCTTCCGCCTACCCCGGCCGTTGTCGAGCGTGCACACTGCTCGCGACAAATGTTACGCGTCCCGTGTTATTTGTTAGGCGGTGCAAACGCGGCAATAATGCGCGGCATGTCCGTAACCAACTCACATTCGACATCCACGGTGATCCTCTTGCTGACGGTGGGCGGCACGCCATTGGTCGCGATGCAGAGATAAGCGCCCATTTCGCTGCGCGTGATCCTCGTCAAGTTTAATTGCTCGCCATCATACAGGGTCACTGAAATCAGAAGCGGGAATTGATTCAGCGCTGGGCGCAAATGTAGTTCACGAAGCGAGCTATCTTCGGGCTGTAAATGGGTAAACATCGTTTCATCCCCCCGTGCCAAAGCGGCGCGGTGCCTCTAACGCAAACACCGCCCGCTTCAGAGATGGAAGACTGATCTGCGCGGACTCCCCCTTAGCCTTTGGCCTTTGCGGATGAGAATTAAAACAGCTCGGAGTCAAAGTCGAACGAGGCAGTGATGAGAACGAAGACGAGCGATCGTGAGATCGGCAGTTACGCGGATTGTGGAGTATTCGAGTCATATCGATCCGATACGGCATCTCTCTCGCTTTCTGGAATAAACTCACCGGAATCTTGAATACGTTTTTCCTCCGCTGCGCGAGTTATATCGGTTATATCCGCGCAGGTCTATTACGAAAGTTTGCAGCGGCGGAGAGGTCCGCGTATTTTATTGTTGGGCGAGTGAGATTATGGCGGAATTATTGGAGTCACGAGAAACGCGAGGGAGATGCAGTCGCGGAACTTGATACCGGGATCCGTCAAACTTACTCGATTGCGCCCGAATCTTTCTCCCATTAAAGTCTTTCCTTTCGTCGCACCGCTCCGGCTCGCGCGAAATCGCGACGTGACTGTCGCGACTAGCTCGCGGTGGCACGGTTAACCATCAAAGCGAGGCATTACACGCGCGACTCGCGTGATCAAGATCCTCGATGTCGTTATCAGATATGGAAATGAATGGACGAGGCTTCGTGCTCACGTGACATCAAATCAGCAGATTTATGGGGAAACTTGCGATATTCTTATTATGGGCTAACAACTGGCACGACTTGATGAAAAATTAGAGGAAGAAGAGAGAGACGAAATGGTCAGCACTCGAATTGACACAGAATTAAAGATACAAAGTTAATATTGTTGTCAATAATGATGTATAATCAAGTGAATTCTTTATGGCGAAGGAATAGCTGTTGATCGTAACATCAATTTCGATTCGATCGGACATTAATAGAATCACGATAGCATAGCGAACAATCTCGTATCGACAACATTCTCAAGATATGCTAAATAATTCGAGACACGAAACAAGTTTTGGCCAAGCCAAGAGTTTTATTTAACTTGCAAATAAAAATAAGCAAAAGCAAAGAACTTGTAAAATCGATGAATACCATCGGCGAATCTTGCATTAATAGTAATTTAAATTCAACGTTAATTCTATTAGCGCATTCGCCAATGAGATCATTGGTTTCGTAAGTTTCGTACAAGTTTCCTACAGATATCCAGATTGCAAGCAAAATGTGGCGTGCGTAATTCTCAATGAGATTGCTTGCCTGCGGTAATGCATTACTAACGGGTAGCGTAATTGATGGGAAAACGAAATCCGATAGACCAAGAAAGAAGTTCCTCCGCGAAAATTCGACAGAAAAGAGCAGATTTCTCTCACGTTATTTCTTTTTACGTTATTCACGGACGCGAAGCTCCGTGCATCTTCGTGCATCACGCGAGACCTCTCCTTGTAAACTTTAAACACAAAGGTGCATCTCTACTCAGGAATCAGCAGGAATAATATTCCTCGATTAACGTCTCGACACGCAACAATTTGTCAATGTCTTATCAATTCCTAATCAACACGCCTTGTCTCTCCGAGCTATTCACGTTGCAACGTCGTCTCCCCTAATTAATTCCTATCCTTTCTTATCTGATCGCGATGTTGCAACACATAAAAAACCGTTTCACGTTACACGCGTAGGCTCCCCGAAGGGGAGTATCGTTCTTGATCCTCCAGGGAGGATCGCGAGAACAATCAACGTCAATCCCACGAGCTCAGCGCGTTCCCGTAATGACAATTAACGGAATCGAAACAAACGTGAGCCATAAAGGGAGACCAACGGAATCGTCGTGCCCGGATCCACCGGCGGCGATACAGCCTCTCTCTCTCTCTCTCTCTCTCTCTCTCTCTCTCTCTCTCTCTCTCTCTCTCTCTCTCTCTCTCTCTCTCTCTC